>CAUJNA010002624.1:645539-790539 GCA_963377175.1 Effrenium voratum | reverse complement strand
GTCACAAGCTTCTCAGGTCGTATGCTAAACAACAACACGTATGAGGAATACTATGGCGGGAACCACTCGAAGAACCTTGTTGCATGTGGTGGCCATCAGGTGCTTCTATGATTTGGGCTTTGTATGGCTCACCCAGCAATCACATGTCAGCATTTTTTGGCAGTGGAGAGAAGAGGTTGCACCTAGGACCCTTTGCAACTTGGAAAGGCCGTTCGCTGAGCAGGTTGGGTGGAGCCTTGCCCAAGGGTTTGCCTTTGAGCGTGGGCAAATCCGAAGCTCCTCGAAGGGCATTTTCCTACTTGGGCTCCTTCTTTCCAATGCAGCACGTGCAGGGAGCAGAATTGGCAACACGCAAACTTGCGACCCGGAAAAAGCTAGAGGTGTCAGTTGCTTTCCTTTGGTTTCCCTTCAACACCACAAAAAGGGTAGGGGACTCAAAGAAGAAGACACCCAAATTCGTGTTTCAACAGCAGTCCCGGGTTACGCTGTAGAGGCTTCTACAGGCCCGGCTTCGAGTTGGCGCTCACCTACTGCCACGCGGTCCTGCGGCGCATGCAGCAGACCATGCCCGATCTCCACGTCCCTCGCCTTGCTTTGGGATGGCTTCATGTCAGCTTTTCTTTTGACGACTAGATATTGTTTGCTGATTTTGAGACAGTGATTTGTTCTGGGAGTCTGGTTTGATTGTGCTGCCCTGAAACAAGACATCTCCTGCGGAGATATTTTAAAATGTGAGCCCTTCCAAAGCCTTTATCGCAATTTGCTTTCACGGTGCCTGTGTGGTGTTTTTTTGCAATTGAAGCCAAAAGAAAGCAAGTAAGGACCACTTCCTGGCCATCGGCATCCAGTATGACCTCTATCTTTTTCCTTGGTTCTTGCGCCTCTTTGTGACGCTGGTTCCCCTGCCGCTGGACGCTCGGCGGGTTCCTTTTTTTATTGAGCCGTCTTTGTTCTTAACACGGCCGTCTCTCTCTCTCTCTCTCTCTCTCTCTCTCTCTCTCTCTGAGGGTGCCTGCGTAGAAGGAGCGAAAATAACCACAGCTCTCGTTTGGAGGCGACTGAGGGCGGATCGAGGCACAGGCGGCGATTGTACACGCGACAATCTCTGGAGGACAATAGACCAAGCTTTTGAGGACAAGAGATGAAGGCACGACAGACAATAGAGGAAGCCGTAGAGGGCAATAGAGGAAGCTTTTGAGGACAAGGCAGGACATCATAACACGAAGAGGAAGCTCTGGAGGACAGTAGAGCAAGAGAGTCAGGTAGAGGACACCAAAGCGTTGGAAGGAGCGGAAGCAAAGAGGACTGGAGGAAGCTGTAGAAGAAAAATCAAAGTTTGCAAGCACCTAGGAGGCATCTTTAGAGCAGCATGGAGGATGCAAGGGAGGACAACAGAGGCAGATCCAGATAACGATTGAGGAAGCAAGAAAGACAATAGAAGCAAAGGTGCGCTTCCATGTTGTGGTAACATGCTGTTGCGGTTCCCGTGTTTACTGTCGCGGTTACGAAACATGCTTCTTCTGGCGGAAAGAACTACGAGAGCAAACTGTCGAACGCCAACTTGCATTCCCTGTTGCCAGTCAGACCCGCAGACATGTCAGAGCTGCGTTTTGTTAATCCGCTATGTGCCACTTTTTGGCCAGCTGTTTGCATGTGCTTGCTAAATTCGGCATAAAAGTGCGGGAATGAGACTTTCTCAGGTGAAGCGCTTTTGGGACATCATCCTTTGCGAGGGCTCCTGTGCTGTGCCCACGCTGGGGCTGCTGGTGCTGAGAGTACTTCGGCCCGCGCTGCTAGGCGAAGAGGACGCTCCTGCTGCGGGTGCCGTGTTGGGTGTCGGAAGGGCGCTTCTTAAAGCGTCTCTTAAACAGAAAGCCACCCAAGCTGGTGGTTTCCCTTGCCACCACGGCGGTCCCCTTTTTGGTTCTTTTTTGTGGACACGATTTTTCTCCCAAACCACACCCACACAAACTCACCGTTTTCCCGCATGTACACATTCTCTCGAGGCGTTTCCACTGCGTGGAGGAATCCCATGATTCTGACGTCAACGCACAGCAATCTTGAGGAATAAGCCAACTGTTTGGAGGCTCATCCCAACTAAGCAACTTCTCAAATCTGGCACCGTTTCCTTCTGGTTTCCTTGAAGAGCCATTTCACAAGGAGGTATTGTCCCTTCATTTCGTATCCTTCCAAGACCCACGACAAGCGGGCTCTGCAGTTTGAGTTTTGCACCTGATGGAACTTGCTTCTTAGATCCATGGTGGGCGCTTCTGGCAGCGACTCAACATGAACTTGCTGCACAATTTGAACCCGCTTGCTGGAGGTCTTAGGGTCTTTAGGGCGAAGCAGTTGGCACACAAGTTGGCACACAAGATGTCCTGCCTGTGATTTTGCTACGGAGAAGGTCTAACTGTTACGGGTCTCTGAGTTTGTAGCTTCCGTCGGCTGACCTGACGAGCACAGATCGGGTTGTCAAAGTGGGCGAGCTTTTGCGGGAAACCTCCGAAGGCAGGGTAAAAGGCAAGCGTCCCAATACAAGCACAGCCTCGATGTCGCTTGCTCTTTCTCGGATAGAGGACCTTGACGGAATCAATCAGAGGCTGAGGCGGGGGATAGAGGACACTGAAGGAGGCAATCAGAGGCGGGGGGCTGGGGGGAGTCGCGCGGTCTTTGAGGGAGTTTGCCGGGTGTTGACATGGATTGCCAGCCTGATCATTGAAGATGACTCACGAGCGCATCCCCTAGACATCGCAGTCTGTGAAAATGAAGGCAGCCCGGTAGTTGCAACATTGGGGGATAGTGCCACTTGGCGAACTTGTTGCGCACTTGTTTTCGGTGCGGAGAAATTGGTGATATCTATCTTCAATTGGCATGTTTCCTTTAAGGCGCCCTGGCAAGTCCACCCAAGGCAGCGTTCCCAGCTTTGAGTAAGCAACTCTTCAGCCTAGCAAAAAGCTGTTGGTCACCGCTTTGAGGGCATGCACGCACACATTGTGCGCAGTGTTTTATGATTTCGGAAGGTTGTCAAGCACCAGAGGCTTTTTCACGCGAGATGATGCTTCTCTGCGCACACTTTCGATATCGAACTTGACAACGGCGGAAAGACCTCAGGTCTCGATTCTCGATTTACTGATCTCGCTGTCTAAGTGCGCTCTGATATTTTCAGAGTGTTTGTTTGGTGTGTTTGTGGTTTGCGTGAAGCGCCTGCCGGGCAGTTTTGGTTCGACCTACAAGTGTAGGTCTTGATTTGGGCGTGTCTTGAAAAAGAGGACCGATCCCGAGCTGGTTAGTTGCCCTTTTGTTTCCCTTTGAAAACCAGCCAAAAGGGGGTTCCCCAAAACAGACCCCTCGTTTGGCGACCCCCATGGAGGCTGGAAGAGGCCGACTGGACGCGCCTCGGACACAGAATAGCCGTTTTTTTTTTGTGACTCGCGCGACTCGCTTGACAAAGGGATTGCTACGCCACGAGGCGCCGCAGTCCTGAACCAAGGACAATTTGGCTACCCTGCCACTAACTAACATGGAAGTGCATAGACCCCTGTTGAAAGTAGCTACTTTCCTCTTGGAAAGGGGCTTTGTGCACTTCCATGCCACTTGGCGGGTATTGCTTGTTGCTAGATATGACGCAGTTCTCTCGCGGGAAGTTTTTCTGCCAGGTCTTTATGGCACGTGGTTGTTGCATCACTAGCATCCGGCATACGCTTTGAGCGGATGTGTAGAAAGTATCACCTTTGCCTGCTATTCGGATTAGTCGATCGTCCGTGAAGCTCATTAAGTTTGGGCTACTCATTTCAAAAGATCAAGCGCTCAGAAAATTCCGAACGCTTGGTTGCTGTCGCGGCCAAGCTTACAGGCTTTTGGACGGCATCAAGGGCATGGAGCCCTTACTCTGGTTTCCATCAAATTTTTCGAGCCCTGTGGGGTGCCCCCCCCCAATTCAAACCAACCCTCAGTTGGGACACTACTCCTTTTGGACTCCCCTTGAAAAATCAATGCACTCGCTTTTTGAACAATTCAGCAACAGACCCTTTCCCCAGCCTTTCCAAAGCCGCTCGGACCGCGCCCGCCCGTCCGAGGCGCTTGGAGCAGGAGCTGTCGCAGAGCTTCGAGTCGGAGCACGCCTGGGTCCAGCAGATCTTGGCGGAGCGGCCGCCAAAGGGCGGCTACACCCATGAGTTCATGCGGGAGGAGTTCTCCCGTCAGCGTCAAGCCCGCCCCCCGGCCGCGGCCCAACCCCCGCCTCCCCCCCCTCCCCCGGTATCTTTTTCCGGCGGGCGCGGAAACGGGGGTCTAGTCTCATGCATGGGGTCTGGCGTTAGCATGGCATCGTGGCAATCCAGTGTTGTGTGTTTTGTTTGTCCGGCTGGCCAGCGGGCATTGAAGTTAGGTCGGGGCGCTGACAGCGCGAGTCCAATAAAATGCACGAGTTTTGGGTTTCGCCAAATCTTTCTTTGGGTTGAGGCAATGAACTTGTTCGTTCGCAACCGGACTGTACTTGGCTCATTTGCCCTTGGCCTGGCTCTTGCGACGAGTGCTCTCGCGGAACAGGTCACCTCGCTTGCCATGTTGGCGATCGGCCTTGACCGGTTCGTTCGTGATCTGGTGAAGTTGAGATATTGTAAGTCTGCGCCGATCAGACACGGATCAGCTGTCGATTGGGCAACATGTTATTCAGATTTCTAACTGAAATGCAACTCACAAATATTACTGCAAGATCTTGGAAGTTGGACTTTTCTTCTATCATCCTGTTTTGAATGTTCTATTTAGTATTTGGAGAGGTAGTGGTGTTAGATTGAATTCCAACTGCACGGGCTATTCGATGTGAGAGCCTGTGACTTTGTTGGTTTCCTTTCGCAGATGGCTTCTTTGCTTGTGGTTCTCCTTGCCGTTCGTGTCTCACGCCCCACTTTGCGAGACTCAGCGCCGATTGGCGGTTGGTTTGCCCCCAATGTCCAGTAGAAACTGTGCGGAGGAGAGTGTGCAATCCTCACATGGGCGTGGGTCAAAATTAAACCACCAGGGAACCGCAGGTTGTAGTTGAAGTTTCCATTTACCGGGGTTCCATTTTGGACACATATGTTTGACCAGCCACATCTCGTTGAATGTGTTCAACGCAATGGCGGCGCTTGGACGGAGTTCGGCAGCGTGCGATTCCCGCCTCGCGCTTGGCTTGAGGTCAGGACCTCATCGAATCCATGGCTCCTTGGCGGCTGCTCTCAGGGCACTGATTGCGACCGTTTCAGCAACCCCTGAAAGGGTAGATTGCGTCAGACAGTGCAAGGGTTGCGCCTGTTCGTTTTTTTTCTTGTCAAAGCGGGTTTAGTCGAAAGTTGCAGTGGGAACCGTGCTTGCAGGGTTTCTGAAAACTAGGATTTCTGAAAGGAAGCGTTCCAAACTGACCGGTTTTAAGGGGGATGTTCAAGATCGGCAAAGAGACGTGGATTTGAACGTGGCCTCCATCCCCTTATTATGTTTCTTCGAAACATCCTGCTTATTGCGGGCTTGATCGGGATGTTCACCGGGTGCATCGCAGGGCTGCAGGGTTGTTTTGTCCCACTGACTGAGGCTATGAGCCTACTCTTTTTTTTGCGTCGGCAACCAAAGGTACGACCCACCATTTGAGCCACCCTGGCATGGCATGCTTTGGCGAAGCATGGCAAACACAAACTGTCACATGGAATGAGCACTGTGAGCACTGGTCAATATTTGCCACGGGGAACCCTGGTTGAGTTGGATCCTGGCTCATGCTTTCTCGCCGCCATGGCACTGGGAGTGATACTCTTGCCTTGTGTCATGGCGCCTTTCTGACCCGCTGGCTGGTGGCTCAGGCCCAGGCTGCTGCAGAGGCCCAGGCTGCGCGTGTGGAGGCTGCGCAGGCCGCGGAAGAGGCCGAGCCCTCGGACCCGGCTTAGCAGTGAAGCGACACACACACACACACACACACACACACATTCTTTTGGTTTCGCATCAGCGGGCCAACATTTGTCGGGGAGCTCTTCAGCTTTCCGCTTGTCCTGTGAGGTGCCCCCGGTGCCCTGGCCGCGCGGAGTGCGCCAGAGCCTCACTGCGCCGATCCAGGAGCTGTCCTGGGCGCCCCGGCGCAACTGCCAGGGGCCGGAGCTAGTTTCCCACAGATGTGGGGCGCTGTGGGGGTTGTGGGGTGGTTGTGGGGGGGGGGGTTGGGGGGGCTGGGGGTGTTGGGGGGAGGTTGTGGGGCGTTGGGGGGTTGTGGGGGGGTTCTTCTTTTTGCTGCTGCTCCCAGCCATTGCTTGCACTTCCCGCTTCGTGGTCGTGCTCGTCGTCCTGGTTGTGGTTGGTGGTGGTTGTGCTCGTGGTCGTCGTTGTGGCTGCCGTGTCATTGACTGGCAGTTTGCAAGCAGGACATGAAGTTAGACCCACCAGTTCGGGAGAAAGAGCATGCAATCATTCCTCATAATTCTGTCCAATGGGACCAGGTGCCATGTTTGCATTGCAGATTTTCCAGACTGAGCTTTGTACCTACCGGACTGAGCTGCGTCTGAAGCGCCTTCCAGCGGCCCTGCCAGAATTCCAGATGGGCATATACAAGCGTGTACTAGCAGGCGAAGTCTGAGAAACGGACTCGTTGATGTCAGGAATGTGAAGCCTGAACAGCGAGCTGGGTTTGGGCAAGCTGTACCAAGCTTTATGTGCACGGTCTGCCGAAGGATCTGCTGTTCTGCCGGGCTTCCGAGGCATTTTGCTGACTTGGATGCCATGTCGATTGAGCGACCACACCCTTCAATATCTCAAGCTTGGTATTCGTGATCGCGTGACAGGACATTTGGACAAGCCTTGGCATGGCTGATTTCAGTGGTTGGAGAGATTACAGCTTTGCTGCATAGCTGGGTCATGGGAAAAGGCAAATATAGCTTGGACCTCTGTTGGTTGCAGTGCCAGAAAAGATGCGCCTAGTTGGATGATCTTGGATGGGTTGCAAACATGGATTCCACCTTTTCTCCCTAAACATGCCGACGACGGTTACTCCTTACAACATGCGCCCACGAAACAGCATTTCCGCATGGCTGGCAAGCTGGCCGGCCCAGTTGACATTATTTTGACCACAGGTTTCTGCCAGCAGGAGGAATGTGGGTGAACAGTTTCGCTGGGCTAGGGAATCATTCGCTTCTTCCTGCCTTGCTCAACGAGCAACAGTCTCTCAGTCCGAAAAGTGCACAGGGGTTCGGAAGGCTCTTGAACTGTCCACTTCCACTGTTGGAAAAGGGTAGCATCAGCAATTTCTCATGTTTTTGCTCGATGCCCGAACCATGTCTGACACATTGAGGAAATGAGCGATGGTCTCTCCGATGCCCTACAGAGGCAGGTTGGTAGCAGCCCAGCGTTTTGCTGGCCTACAGGCCAACGCCCGTTTATGCATATAAGATGGCCCAGTTTGAGGTTGACACAGTCGCACGGTGTCTTTTCATTGCCAAGTGCCACGTTTTCCTGACAGCGCCAGTGACACAGGATCCGTGAAACGCGACTTGCACAAATGAGCTGTCTCCAAAGGGTAAGTTGGCGAGCTTCTCCCTGTACTTTGTGTTCTCTTGTCCAAGAATTCCACAGGGCCTTGGGACCTGCAACCATGAGAGCGCAGGATCCACAGGATCCTCAAGAAGCCAGAGAGACCGGAGAGGCGCTTTGCGGAAGCGACTCGTGTCGCGGAAACTTTGCTTTTGCATTGGTTAATGTCATTCCTTTTTGACGTGTCGGGATGTGCGGCTTGGTTGAGGGAATCATTCCGGTCCGTAAGGGATCCTGTTAAGTTCGTCCTTTTTTGCCTGGAAGCACTTCTTCTTTTCAACAGCCGAGCACTTGCCGCTTCAACATCCCTGCTTCAAGAAGACTGGTCAACCGTACGCTGCCTTTGCATTGCTGCCTCAACAACACTAGCCAACTATATATATATATATACACATACATATATATATATATATAGGAAAGCGCACACTGCTACTTCCGCTCTTCCATTGTTATCATGCTGGCTCAATATCACTGGCTCGAGCAGACCCATCGACGGTTCACTGCCTCCATATGACTGTCTCAATACCACCGCCTCGATATCACTCCCTCAAACATGCTAGCCAACTATTTGCCGCCACTGCAGTCGCTTCTTGGGAGGTCCCCAAAGCGAAGTGAAGGGTTCTTCCGACCGTATCACTTGAGAGATTCCCATTCTGTTCCTCGGGAACTCGGTTCATTGAGCCATGCCTAACCAGAAAGCTTGAAGGACTGTTGGGCTTTGAGAGTCAGGGTACGCCTCGTTAGGCATAGAGCAGACTGACGACGGTTCCGAGAGGCTCGAGGCCTCGGCTTGCATATTCCTCGCTGGCCCTTGCGAGCGGCGTATGGGAGACTTGAGGTTCCATGGTTTCGGCGGTTTCCAGGGGTAAACTTTTCTCACAAAGACAACCACCTGTGAGCTTGACAATGGCAAGCCTCGCGGCGCGAGGGGGGTTGGGTAGCTGACACCTTCAAGACCCGTGTGTTCACCCCAGTGCCGAAATCTTGAGATGCCCGCACTTCGCCCGCGTTGCCAAGTGGGCCGCTGGCAAGGAGAGAATGCCGTAGTGCAGTCAGAGCCTTTGTGTGCGATCAATAGCTATGAAGGAGAGGCCAGCTGCCCACCTGTGCAGTTTGTGGCGCAAGCGTCATTAGCTCCACCATGAACGTTCCAAGGGCGGGCACAACCGCCCGCAAAGACGCCCAGCGTGTCTAGAAGATGATTTCTTGTTTAAGCTTCGCGGCTCGGCGGATGGTACAGCTGCGTCACGCCGTGACAAAAGGTCCGAACTGCATCACCCCGTGCGAGGCCGGGATCATCCTTAACAAGGGTCCACCGTGACATGCCATAGGAGGGTGGCAAAGCCCAGGACAAGCAGGCCACTGTTGTACTAAAGAGTGGAATTGTGTGAAAGGGATGGGACAAACTTGGGGAGGTCTCAGAAGTGGTTTCCCCTGGTCTCCCGCCCCTTTCTCTGTTTCCCGCTTAGCGGGCCATTGCCTGGTGAGCTTCTGGCCAGCTTTCTGCCAATGACGTCAGCTGGGGTCCTCAACCTCCTCACGAGCAACTTGTGATCAGTTGCTGCCGTTGAGCTTGTTGAAGGTCCAAGCATCCCGCGGATTGCCTTGAACAAGTTGCGTTGTTTTCGTTTGGCCCGCTATTGATATGTGCTGTCACCACCCCCACTCGCTTGCCACTGATACGTAAACTTGCTTCGTTTCCTGGAACATATGTACACTTCCATCTACCAAAACACCGTTGCTGATAAGGGTCCCAACTTCTGCATCTTTAGCAACGCATTTTGTCCACACGGCCCCACTGCTCAGATGCACTGCTCAGACCCGTCGTCACGCCAAGGCCGGTGCGGTCCCCTCGGCGACCCAAGACCTCGGAGGGGTGCCAGCGCCGGTTTTCGGGGCACAACTTGGGTGCCACCGCGCCTTTGGAGGACCGGTCGCCCAACCCGCTGCCGCCCAGGCGCGGAGTGGGTGGGATGGGACATCCTGAGGCCTGAGGTCGCCTGGGGGATGTTCCATCGAAAGGTACGGTGAGTGAATACACAGACGATTTGCTTGGGGAAGGGATACATTCAAGTTACATAGCTGGGTAAGAGTCAGAACGGGCAGATGGCGAGAAAGCACACTTTAAGTACAATGGGTACTTGGGCAGGACCAATTTCTGAGCCACGGTCATGTGGCCATGAATTTTAGTAGGGAACCACCTCAAAAGTGATTGGCGGACATGAATCCCCACCTGACCAATGTCCACCAAATCAAAATTGTGGGTCCCTTACGCACATGGGTGTGTCATTCCTTTTAAAACCCACCAAAAGACGGGTACCAAAAGACAGACCCATATGGGAAAAGAGCACAGCTTCGTGGGACTCGTCCGGGTCGCCTGGGTCCAACCCGCAGGCCCAGCAGCAGCTGCGGTGGCAGCCGCTCCACCACGGCGTCGCCGGCGCCGGGAAGTCCGCGGCCTCCTTCCTCACCGCCGGGGGCCTGGGGGGGGGGGGTGGCAGTCAAGAGTCGGGAGGCGAAGGTTTCGGAGATGGAACGAGTACCTCTATGAATCGGGTAGACTTAATATGGGGACACTGGAACACTGAGCGATGGTCGGGTACATGTGCCCTGCAGCCCCAGCAAGTGGGGAGCAACGTTTGGGTTCAGACTTCATTGAGGCCCTTTTGGGAAAAAGGGCCCCTCCTACCAAACAAGAGCCCCTTACAAAGCGCGATCTTTAGCTCCACGGGTTTTCTTGAAGCCATATCTTACCCAGGGTAATGGGCACTTGCGTTAGCCGTTTCCTACCCAAACTTGATGCTGGTCAAAACCACGCCAAGCAGGCAGTTCACCCGGCAGCCCAAGAAGCAACCAGGTTTCGGAGATTCTGAGGAAAATGCTTGGAGTCCCGTCCAGCCCGTTTCTTGCGATCCCCAGATCTAGGAAGGCTACCCTAAGGGTATGCTGCATATCTTCATTCCGCCATGCACCACCTGCACCACATGCATGAACGAGCAAACGTGACTCTCACAGGGCCTACTTACATACCCAGACGTACATACCGTACATAGCCAACTCAAAAACCTTATATGTTTTCTTGGCCTCGCGGAAATGGCATCTTATCCAGTGTGAAAGTAGATGGCACAACTCCCCTGATGTAAGTATAAAGTGGGTTAAACTAACATGATCCTACTTTCACTCAACTGTACCCAGTGAACGGTGGTTGGTTCCCCCCAACCCCCCTCCCCAAACAGCAAGTTTGAGCACCCACAACTGTCACCACTTCAACCACCCCCCGAAAGTAAGTTGAGAACTGTTCAACCCGAGCAAATACTTAGCCTTTGGGCGGCCTCCCTGCAAAATGATTTTGTGGGACCCAAAAAGAAGGTCCCCCAAAAGGAGACTTCTAATCATGATGGCTTTCTGCGTTCCAAGATACCTCACTTCCGGAGTGGGTTGCCCCAAAAACATCAAACAATAACGTTTCTCCCAAACATGGTCTTCCCAACCGCAATTATTAAGTCCAGCGACTCCTGGAGGCCTCATGAGGGGTCAGGCTTCAGCGCAAGCTTGTAGCAAAGTCGGCTGTTTTTTCTCTCCGCGGGATTTTCCGCGTTGCGCATCTGGCCCAACCCATCCGGCCCAACCACCCCCCCCCCCGTAAGAGGGAAGAATTGGGCCTATGTGTCGCCCAAGGCCCTGAATAATAGTTTCCCGGGTTCTCCCTGGGCCAGCTCCAGGATATTAAAATCAATTACACCAGCATAGACCCCAGATAGCACACCACGGCTACGAACCATGACGCAGCATCATAATGGTTTCCGCGGCATGATAATGATGATGTTGCCAGCTCCTAGTGAGTCCGTCAGCAAAACAATGATGTGGACAGGATGATGCTGATACACCGGCCACAAACGATTCCGCGCTACATATCTAGCAAAAGAAAGGCAGAGACGACGTCCTGATGAGTTCGACAGCATCATGACGATGCGGACAGCATCATGATGATGCTCACAGCATCATGGTGGTGGCAAAGGCAGCATCTTGATCATACCGCAGCCACGAGTCATCTTGCGACAGTGTAATGAAAGTCAACATCAGGACGATGCCCGCCACCACACCCACGAACCATAACGCGGCGCCGCAGCGATTGCAGCAGCATCATAACGTGGTTGACAACATTATGATGATACACCAGCCACGAACCATTACGCGCGACAGTTAGAGCAGCAACAACGTCCGAATCGGTTCAACAGCACCATGATGCTGCTGACAGCATCATGATGCTGCGGCCAGCATCATGATGATGCGACAACCACGACACCTCAAACAGCGCCCGCCCTAGCACCCTGCCATCCATCACCAACACCCGAAAACAGCAGCCCCAGCACCCCAACGCAGCAGCCCCAATAGCACCGCAACGCAGCACCCGCGCCAGCGCCGGACACGTCCCCGAGCACCCTGCCGTCACGTACTGTCACCAGCACCTGAACCTGAACCGAACAGCACCCAAAACCGCACCTGCGCCAGCTCGATCTTGCAAAACAATTTCCCTTCTTCATTAGAAGTCTATAGTTTCCAGCTATCTGGGAAATAAGCCCACGCGGTCGGCTGCACCTCCAACAGCAACACAAAACAGCACCTGCACCACCACCCCAAACTGCATGCCCCCCAGCACCCGCCGGCAATCTCCGAAAATTGCGCCCACAACGTCAGCAGTACCTCAAGCAGCACCCCAAACAGTACCCCAAAACAGCTGCATCAGCTCCCCAAACTGCATGCGGCCATCAATCTTGCAAGAATGCGCCTGCACCATCACCAGCACCTCAAACAGCACCCCAAACTGAGTGCCCCCCCGCTGTCCATCAGCGCCCTAAACAGCACAGGCGCCAGCACCGTAATCAGCACCGCAAACTGCATGCCCCCTAGCACCCGGCCGTCAGTTTCGCAAAGCGGCGCCTCCACCAGCACCCGAAACTGCATGCCCCCTAGCACCCGGCCGTCAATCTTGCAAAACAGCACCTCCACCAGCACTCCAAACTACATGGCCCCCTATCTCGCAAAGCGGCACCTCCACCAGCACCGAAACTGCATGACTAGCGCCTGGCTGTCAATCTCGCAAAGCAGGACCTCCACGAACACTCCAAACTACATGCCCCCACTAGCGCCTGAAACTGCATGCCCCCTAGCAACCGCCGTCAATCTCGCAAAACAGCTGTAGTTTGCAACGTGATGTATTTATCAACCATGTTAACCCCAATGCATGAATGTTTCACTTGTGCAGTCTCATCATTACGACTGCATATGGCTCAAGAAAAAGCGCGCTGTGTACAGGGTTCATTTGTGACCCTTCCCGGTTGTTTAACCTGTTCTATAGGTTATCAGCCGTAAGCGGCTCTTTGTACAGAGTTGTACGCCATGGATGGCGACCCTGGACTACCCCATACCGAGGTGCGTCCCACACCTGATGAGCCCGCAGGCGATGAAGACGCCTCGCAATATGAACCGACTAGTCGAGCAAACTCCCAAGTGGCCAGGGAGCTCATCAGGAAGGGACAAGCACTGAGCAGTCAGGGCCCCGAATCACTTCGATCCCGGAGTGACCGTGGGAGGACTGGGCGGTCTGGTGCTCGATCTCCTTCACCTGTTGGATCAGATCGGCGTCGGCATGGTGACATAGTCATGTACGACCCCCAGACCGATCTCGCAAGGGGAAACCCTATGCCACAGTCCATGAATCAGTTCAACCAACATGTTGCAAACGTCCACCTCGATCCTTCGATGACGATCAACCAGGACGTGACGAACTATCAGCAGATCAACGCTACCCAGAACAATGCCCAATTCAACCAGTTCGTGAATCAGGACACCGGTCCCATGGTCGCCCAGATGGCGGAGGCAAGGCATGGTGAGATCATTGCCGGTCTCCAAAGCCAGTCGGAGGCCATGAGACGCGAGATTCAGATGAATGCTGAGCAGCGTGTGAACACAATGAAGTCAGAAAGAGAAGCCGAGATGAAGTACCAAAACGCCATCAATACGATCAGCGAGCAGGAGAGACAGATCAGAGAGCTAAGGGCTATGGTCGAGCAGATGATGCAGAATCAACAGCAACCGCCTGCTCAACCCGCTCCTGCCCCTGCGCCTCCTGTTCAGCAGGCACCAGCTACCCCCTTGGCTATCCCGACAGTTCCTTTGGCTGCATCTCCACCCGGACTTTCGAATGCTTCCTCGCACAGTTGGACGAAAGTCGGGAGCGACCCCTACGGCAAAGACGGATCCGTTCCCGCCGGGGCCGTGGACGATGCTGCTACCGGAGACGGTTGGCCTTGCGATGATGGTGATGGTGGAAATGACAAGGACAAGAAAAAGAAGAAGAAGAAGAAAAAGAAGAAGGACCGTAGCCGACGCCGGCGACGAGATCCGTCATCTTCTCCCTCGTCATCTTCGTCATCAACTTCGACTGCATCGGATGAATCCTTTCGACGAAAGCTACTGAAGCACCTAGGTAATTCGAGCGATCCGACAGCGGAACGCGTTCGTGTAAAGGAGGGTGACAGAATTCAGATTCCCCGATTCCCGAAGCCCGAACAGTACCGTAATTGGAGGATCAAAGTTAGGGATGCTGTTGTTGCTACTTCCGACCAACCCGAAAAGGCATTCGAATGGATTGAGGCAACTTGGATCCCAGGTCAAACTGTTGAAGTCCTTCGTGATTCAGGAATGTTTGTCCATCTTGATGCAAAGCTGGCATCGGCGTTGACGAATATCTTGGAGGGCGACCTCGCGCGGCAAGTTGACATTTTCAAAGAACAAGAAGCAAAGGAGAAACGCTATGCGAGGGGGCGCCAAATTCTTTTGATGGTTCACAAGCACTTCAGCACGAACATCAAACATGGTGCAATTTACGACTTTGAGGACTTGCTCTCTGTCCAGCTCATCAACGAGGACCTCAGAAACTTCATGACGAGATGGGACACGGTCATCGCTGGAATGGGCAATGAGCAAAATGAGAAGACCCTTGAAGCGCTGTTCCACCGCCAGATTCGAAAGTTTCGGCCCCTCAGTCATGATCTCAATGAGTATGAGCGAGCTGAGGAAGGGACGGAAAAGCACTCCTATAAATTCTTGATTGACGCATCGAGGAATTATTTGGAGCGCAAGAGGCTTGTTCACATGCGGGATGCTATGTCAAGCAACACAACGGGGCGTGGCAGGACTCCATCGAACAACCCTGCAGTTCCTGGAATCCCCAAGGGTGTATGCATCAAATTTCAAACTGGCCAGTGCACCTATGGTTCAGACTGCCGATTCGAACATGTTAAGGCACCGAAAGGTAAGGGGAAAGGCAAGAAGGGCGGGTCCAGACCCCAGACGCCAAGGAAGTATCGTTCGCAGAGTCCCCCTGGTTCGAAGCCCCAGGTGTGCAAGTTCTTCAAAGCGAACAGATGTGAGAGAGGGAAAGATTGCCCATGGCAACACCCCGCAACTTCCAAGGCAGCTCCAGCCCCAAAGGCCGAGAAGACCGCTAGTGGAGACACCCCCAAGACGTCGCCGAGGGACAAGAAAAAGAAAAAGGGGAAGAAGGATAGCAGGCCTTCTTCTCAAGATTCGAAAGATTCAAAGGGTTCTCAGTCCCTCAAGTCTCCGCGATCGTCAAAAGGCAGCAATGCTGCGGTGTGCCTCCTCCAGGCGATGGTGTGCGCCGCGGCCCTCGACTCGGTCGCCTCGCATCCTTGCTTGCCTAGTGTGACTCACGATGTTTTCCAGAGTATGCCATGCATCAAGAAGTGCAATTTTCTGATTACCCATCCATTTCGAACTATGAGACTGACGGCGAGCTTTGGCCCTACACTGCCTCGTCGAGAAGGTTTGCACACGAGTTTCCTGTTGATTATGTTCCGAAGTTCGATGAGAGAGCCGTCTCTGACGCAATTCTTATCGGCACCATGCATGAAGCTATGATGAAGGATTTGCTCAAAGGCACGAAGACTCCTTGCAAATTGCAATGCGACTCTGATTTCGGCTGTGATTCCTGCATCCCCGCAGGCCTAACGGCCGAGCCAGAGAAGCCCGCGACCTCCCCCAAAAAGGGGAAAGCTGCTGTTGCTCGTATGACAATGGATTCTTCTCACATTCCGTGGATCGCAGATACAGGAGCTTCTCAGGACTTGCTATCGGGAACCGATGCGGAGATGGGATGTATTTACGAATCGTCTCAACCTCTGAAATTTTCCACAGCCAATGGGAATATTATCGGTACCAAGCAGGCCAGGGTCAAGATCCAACAGACCGATAGTGTTGTTCGGCCATATGTTCTTGACAAGGCTCCATCCGTGTTATCCGTGGGTATGAGATGCCTCAGGGACGGATATGATTTCGTTTGGAGAGCCCACAGCAGACCTTATTTCCGACTTCCGGATGGTTCACGTATCAAGCTCGAGGTCAAAGACAATGTTCCATTCATTCCCCCAGCAACTCAAAATGCTGTTCCAGCTTTGTCACAGAGCATTCCAAAGGTTACATCATTACCATCAGCTCCCATTGAAATTGAGGATGAAGTTCTAGTCATTGACGAGGAACCAGAAGCTGTTGAAGAGGTGCTTGTGACCAATGAGGATGATGGGGATGAATTGGGGAACGATGATTTCTTGCTTGAGGACACTATCAGCCAACCGGAAGGTGAGGTCATTGAAGAGTGCCATGACATTCCCTCCGAAGATGCGCCTAAGGTCATCGCTTCCGATTTTGTGTCGAAGCCTATTTTGAAGGACGCCCCTCGCGAACGCGGTGAAGCAGCTTTGCGTGATGAGGCGACCTCGCTCCAGCACTTGATGTGTCACACTCCCAAAAACCCCTTTTGCGAGACTTGCAACAGGGCGAAAATGTACAAATATCCATCAAGACAGAAGGGAGGTTCCACTCAAGTCGAGGCCAAGAAGTTTGGTGATCACCTTACGGCGGACCATCTTATCACATCAGATGATCGTGAAATCGGCATTGATCAATCTAGAGTTGCACTTGTGGTTCGAGATGTTGCCACTGATTTCCGTTATGTTTACCCAGCAGCACGGAAAACCTCTCATCAGTGTGTGATGGCATTCAAGCACTTTGTCCGCACCGGGGAAACCGTGAACGTGTTTTACAGTGATCGGGCTCCTGAACTTGTGAAAGCGGCGGATCAATTGGAATGGAAGCATGTTCAAAGTACAAACTACATTTCCAAAACTAATGCTATTGCTGAGAGGAACGTCAGGGCGATTATCGAGGGCACGAGGACCAACCTGGAACAAGCTGGTTTGCATCATTCGTATTGGCCACATGCGGCCAAACACTATTGCATGGCGCATAACATCACGGACCACCCAGATTATCATTCACCATGGAAGGTACGTTTTGGAGAAGATTTTCCCGGACCATATTTGCCCTTTGGTTGTCAAGTCAACTTTTGGACCGGCCCGAGGAATCGACCCAACAAGCCTTTGAAGTTTGAACCTACTTCCAGGGCTGGAATATTTCTGGGGTATCCCATCCATCCTGACTTTCTTTGGCGTCACGAATTTCTCGTTATTCCTTTGCGAGATTTGATGGAGAAGGACTATGATCAACCTATTGCTCCTTTGAGGGTAAATCAGATCAAATGTCCGGATGGCGAATTCTCTTTTCCAATGGTCGAACGGCACTTATTGCACATGAACGGCGTAATGCCGGGGCTTGAATACGCTCCTGAAACGCCCGATCCAGCTGCATTGGATGCGCCGCTCTTGGAGGAGGATTTGCCGGCAGAGATGCCAGGCCAGGATGACATCGATGATCAGGAACTCGCTGAAAACCTCGGAAAGCTGATCAAAGATTCCCCCAAAAAGGGACCCGCGTCGGAGGAGATGGTCAAAGTCATCGATTTGAAGACCAGCAAGGACACCTTTGTTCCCAAAGATGGAGGTGCTCATTACGATGCGGGGGGTGTGAAAGCCCGAAGGTATTCAGGATCGAGCAAACCCGACAGTATTCCACCTTTTCTTTGGAAAACAATGTCAACAAAGCAAAGGAGACTCGCCATCATCAAAGATGAACGAGAGAAGGCTCGCAAGGTTTTACTCGATGAGCCCGTCCCGGAAGCTTCTTCATCCAAAGCTAGGCCGGCGACCACTGCAGGATTGGAAGATGAATTTTCAAACATTCCTCTTATGCCTATTGCACCTTGCGTTGGGGACCATTCTAAAGAGGAGACCGTTGAGGACGCGCTGGATGTTGTAGTTTTGCCTGCACTTTCTGCGAATCCCGAAATTGGTCAACATCGTTGCAAAGTTCTTCAAGCTCACCTTCACCCCGTTATTCATGCTATGGTTGCTAGACCAGTGGGGCGGAAGGAGATTGAAAGCAAAGCTGATGCTCAAAAGTCTATTGACGTGGAGTGGCACAACCTTGAGAGCAAGGGCGCATGGGATTACAACACTGTGCGTGAGTGGTCGCAGGTGGTCAAAGAAGCTAAGGGGAGAAGTGAAAAGGTCCATGTTGGCAAAATCTTTGAAATCTGTGTTGAGAAAGGGAGTGAACTTCAAAAGGGAAACCCTCTTCGCAAGTTTAAGGGGAGGACTGTATTTCAGGGGAACAACGTTAAAGACGAAAATGCTGAGCAAGCTTTATTCGCTGAACTTGGATCGGCCCCTTCCACCATGGAAGCTGCCAAAGCCATCGATGCGTATGGAGCTATGCCTAGTAACTGCACCCAACAATCCGATGGGCGACAGGCATATACGCAATCATTATACAAGGGAATCAAGACATGGGTGCGCCTTCCAAAGTATCGCTGGCCGAAAGGTTGGGCCTCAAAGTATAGCGATCCAGTTGTGCAGCTCATTCTTGCTCTTTACGGCCACCCGGACTCGGGGGGTCTATGGGAGAAGCACTGTGAAGACATCCTCTTGTCCCTTGGTTTCCGTCTTGTTTACCCTGGAGCCTGGCCTTCAGTTTGACTCCTGCTCGCAGTGTACGTCGACGACTTCAAGATGTCGGGACCGGTTCAGAATGTTGCAAAAGGTTGGGAACTCATTTCTTCCAAGATTGATATGGACCCACCTTCGGCTGTTGGTAGGTACCTCGGATGTGAACATGTTGTCACGGAGAAGGTTCAACTTTCGCCTGAACATCATCCTTTCGCTCATGTTTTCAATCATGACCTGGAGGATCCATCCGACAAGAATGCAGCCGCAGCTCGCCGAACTCAGGATTACTGGGAACACTATCCAGAACATGGCGTGGTTGTTTGTCAACACGAGCAGCCAAGGCGCAAATTTCGCCGCACGCCTAACGGTGTTGCCAAAGAAATTGGGTTGGGCGGGACGCGGTATACAGAGTGCAGTCCATGTTTTGATAAAGATGGTGCTGCTCAGCAGTATTGGCATTTCGATGAAGACGATGATCAAATTCAGACTGTTCCTTTTCTTTGGGTTGGGACTACGTATTTCTTTCATGAAAACGTTGGAAATGCCCGCCTAGCGGCTGCGGCCGTGAAGAAGCTCAGGGACAAGACGTCCGCCAAGAAAGCCAATCGAGCCAAAGGTTTTTCGTATCTCGATGAACTGTTCCAGCACCAACCTTGCATGGACAAGCCCGTCACGCTGGTTACCTATGACATGACCGGATTCCTTAAACAATGCCTTGACAAGTATGTTGAGCTTGCGGGGGGCAATGTTCAGTTCAAGAAGGTTTCCACTCCATTTCAGGATGACCGCATTGCAAGACCCACCAAAGACGATACGGAGAAGAAGGGTATTCTTCAACCCATCGCCTCCAAAATCCTCATGAAGGTCCTGTTTGCTGCGCGGATGGCCCGTTTTGATCTCTTGAGAGCGACCCAGGGACTGGCTTCTCGCGTTACCAAGTGGTCCGTCGATTGCGACCAGGCGCTCTTCCGGTTAATGTGCTATATCCATACCACAGTCGATCGGAAGATGCACGGTTTCGTTGGTGACCCCTCATCACGAACCCGACTATGGTTGTTTGCGGACTCAGATCATGCTGGCGAACATGACTCCCGCAGTACATCAGGGTGCTTTCTTGCATTGATTGGCCCTAATACATTCTATCCTCTGACTGCATTTTCCAAAAAGCAGACTTCCACTGCGATGTCGTCCACGGAAGCCGAGGTGATTGCAGCTAATGTGGCGTTGCGTGCTGTTGGACTTCCGTCTTCCTGCCTCTGGGAGATCATACAGTCGGCGGGGGGTGGTGCAGAAAACCCAACTTGCACTCTCACCCCATCAAGAACTTCCGATTATTGGATCGACGACACGATCAATGGATATATAGTCAGAGTCCACAATAAAAGAAGAACCCAGTTGTTTGTTCCATCGAACGACGACTGCCCGGTTAGAACCGAGGCCTTGTCCAGCACCAGAGACACGGTTCAACTCTTCAACGATGGCAACATCAATCTCAAAGTTTCTCGAATTTGCCCAAATGATCCGGAAAGCCAAACCGACTCCGCATGGACAGGCAAGACGTATTTCTTCATGCGGGGGGCCGGCGAGGCAGACCTCGAAATCGAGGCCAAAGAGATCAGGGACAACCTTACCGACTTTGAGTATGTTGGGGATGAACGTGTTGGTAGCGAGGGTGTGACTCTTATCAACAATGGTTCTTTCGAAGGCATTTTTCTCGAGGACAACCAGGCCACTATCCGTATTCTTGAAAGTGGTAGATCTCCGGCCTTTCGCCATACCGACAAGACCCAACGTGTTAATCTTGCTTGGTTGGCGGAGCAATTCAGGCGGAAACACTATAAGCTTACGCACGTGTCCACCGAACTTCAGGCTGCAGATATTCTTACGAAGCCTTTCACAAATGCTGAGAAGTGGCAGGGAGGGCTCAAACTCATGAATATTGCTAGCAAATTGGATGTCCCAGGTATGCCGGCTGCCGTTTCGCCACGCCTGGAGAAATCCGAGGCCAGGAATACGGGGGGTGCCCCTAATCGTATTCTGGTTGAAGTTTGCTGTTCACATGATTCCAAGCTTGGTGATACTTCGCGCCGACCCGCTTTTGGCTGCCACGTGATTCGGATTACCCAGGACGATGATATTCTTTCTCATGCCACTCGTAAGCGTGTCGTTGACGAGGTGAAGCATATCCGCTCTATCGGCAACAAGGGCTTCGTTCCTGTTTTATTATGGGCAAGTATCCCTTGCACTGGCGGAACTGCTTGGTCTCATATTAACATGAATCATGACACGGCGAAAGAGAAGGTGAAGCGACATCGATCCATTTACAAAAGAATTTGGTCTGCCTTCGTTGACCTCGTGAACTCAATGGAATTTGCCAAACCGTTGATTGCTATTGAATGGCCTAGGAGTTGCACTTATTGGGACGATAAGGCTGTTGACAAGTTCGTAATTCGGAACAACATGACTTCTGTTAAATTTGATGGTTGTGCTGTTGGTGTCAAAACTACCGATGGGATTCCTATGAAGAAACCATGGACCGTGAAGACCAACATGCATTGCCTCCACAATTACCTTGATGGAAGAGTATGTTCTTGCGCTGTCCAACATGCTGAAGGTAGGGGACGGAATCTCAAAAATACTGAATCCTACACTTACATCATGACTGACTTGATTCACAAGGCTTTTGCTTACGCAGTGTCGGTTCAAGAAAAGGTTGTCCAAACACGGATTCTCGTTGCGACCATGGCTGAAGCACTGCCTGTGGAGAAGGCCTTGAAGACGGTGCGCTCGGCGTTCAATGCGAGGAACTACAAAGATGTGCCGCTCGCTCGGGTTGACTACGGCTCGGACTACATCCTGCACGATGGGAAGGTGAAGGCCGAGGTCATCCCCGACGAGCTGCGCGTCGCCAACCGAGAGGCTTGGTCAGACATGTTCCGTGATGCGGCAACTCAATCATTCATCGTCAAGGACGTGAACTCCGGTGTCGACCTTGCCAAGATGAGTGAACGCACCGATGCGCTGGCTCTCGCCAAGAATGCTATGTCATCGTTGACAGGTGCTGCGGGTGTTCTCAAAGAGGCTCCGGCTGAGGCTTTCGATGTCCTCTTCTGCCCGGGGAAACCCGCGGCCAACTATCTGTTTTTCGGCGACTCCTTCAATGCATTGGTCAAAGATGGAGCAAAGACAGATGTTGGCACCATCATCAAGGAGAATAAGCGGACGCTGTTTGGGCACAAGCATGAGGTCTGGTCCGAAATGACATGGGGCAAAGGACTGGCGGAATCTCTTGATGCCGCTGAGCGGGCAATGCTAAAGCTCGCCGAAAGGCCTGAGCCCCGGCCGTACGTCATCGTGATCTCCTGGTCTGGAAATGATGTTGTCGGTCGTAACGGTTACATCGACAACCCCGCCGCCCTAGCGGGCTGGGCCACTGACTCCGAAGCAAAGCGCAAGGCTGCGATGGACATCATCGAAAGGAACGCCCGAGCGGTGATGACTGTCCGTGACCGGCTACGACACATTGCTTTTCGGGAAGACGTGGTCCAGGTCGTGCTCATCGTACCCCGGGACTTTGAGACGTACGGATTGAGTGAATCCTATAAGACTCAAATGGACGGTCATGCACGTTTGTTGCACGGTTCAGCGGGAATCACCGTCCTCGACCCCCAGACTCTCATATCCAACACGTCCCGGGCAGACCGCATCCACACCGATGACACCGAGCGCAACAGAAAACACTACATCAATTTCTACGTGGCCGCCGCGAAGCTCGGGTACTGCATCGGCCAAATCAACCGCTTCGAAGGGGCTATGCATTGGTACCGCCTCGAAAGGGAATACATGAACATTGACACATCTATTCCCATCGTTGGCGCTACACCCCAGGAAACTGGCGGTCCGGCAATTGCAAAGAACCCTGAGGACCCTTTCGACAACGAGGTCCGCGAGAGGGAGCTGGAGGCGATCAATGAAATCGCTGCGCAAGAGCCGAAGCGCGAGGTTTTCCTGGAGACCGAAAAGGAGGCAAACCCCCTCTACCCCCTCGACACCGTCAAGGAGGAAGCAAAGATTTTGCAGATGATGCAGCCCGACATTCACGCGGCGACCGTCAGCGGCCTCAACGATGTGATTGATTGGTCTTCTTCTTCGGATGAGGAGGACTTGATCAGCTTCGACCTGCCCCCTGGCTCTCAGCCTAAGGTCAGCCGGCCGAAAGGCCAGGCCGTTGAGGTTGCCGCCGTGGATCCGAACGATGTTGGTGAGGACGGCCAAATCAAGCTTATCCTCACTTCCAAACGGAAAAGTCATAACAAAATGACTGCAGCTCTCAGTGCTGCGACACCAAAGGTGAAATCAAAGGCAATGCCAATGCCTGCTGCCTCATCCAGCGATCAGGCGCCCGTGGCTGGGACCAGCAAGACTCAGCCCGGAGAGATCCGTGGCCCGGAGAACATCCCCAAGGCGAAGGCAGTTTCCAAAGCTGCTGCAAAGCCCGGGGAGACCCGTGGCCAGGCTGCTGAACCCAAGAGGGAGTGGATCAAGTGCTCAGGAATCAAGATTCCCCAGATCCAGAACTATGGCAGGAGGACGTTCTTGAGCAAGAAGGTGTCGTATTTGGTTCGCGGACATGCCCACGAACATGCGACGCGATCCATCCCTGAGATCAATCTCAAGGACAACTCCTTCGACTACGCAGCCGTTGCCAAATGGATCCAACGCCGATATGACTGGAACTGCTCCCAATACACTCTTCTTCAGGCCACGTCCACATCGAATCGGTTCGAGGTCTATGTCGAGTATGCGCCGGCCGGGCAGCAATGGAACGGGCTCAGTTTCATGCCACTACGCATTCGCGCGTTCACCGGCCACAACGATTGGGTGACCGAGGCCAGCGGCTTTGACAACATTCCTGGAGATCCCATTGCAATGGATGTCAATTACACCATCGAGCACGCAAAGAAGGGTGTGCGACCGGGCTTCTGCAAAGATTTCTCGGACGCACGCCGAAAGGCGCTGCCCAAAATCGCCTACCACACGTGCAACATGCAGAACTTCTTTGACATCATCTACATGGGCATCTTTCCGGGCGGAATGGGAGACCGGCAAACCTCGCGTGGTCACGCCTACCTAACGGTGGTGCCTCCTTGGGACAGGCACGGCCGGAAGGCGGGGGGTGCGCGTGCTGACCGACCCATCAACATAGCCGTCGACGTGGAGATGTTGATCCAATTGGGATGTCGGCTGTACGCACCCGGAGACGGGGAAGCCCTGGTGACGGAGGATTGGATCACGAACAAGGTCCTCATCTACGCCTATGACGCTGAATGTGCAAAGTTTATCTGGTCCAACCGGATGTACGTCAGCGTCAGACGGAACTACCAGGACAGCATCAAGAAGTACCGGGAAGAGACCCAGAAGGGCGTTGTCGGGACCCCGGTGCTGGAATCCTTCATGGCGAACGTCGAGAAGGAATGCAAGCTCTACTACAAACAGTGGGCTCCAACGGCGTGCCGCGACTTGACTCGGCCCCATCGCATCGGCAATATCACGAAAGTCAAGGACGTCTTCGACGAGAACCTCCCGAGGGAAGAGCAAGTCATGCTTGAGTTCGAGACTGCCCGCTACGGCCTCTACAGAAATTGGGCCCGAGCTGTGACGCAGCAGCCCGGGGAAACCCGAGGCCGGAGTGGTTTGTGGCAGGACTTGGATCCCAACAAGAAGAAGTCGACAAACTGGCGCTTCGCGGAGGTCATGCACATCCCTGACGTTGAGTGCCCTCGCTGCAAAATCCTCATCCCGGTTGGCACCATCAACTGTTTCCAGTGTGACCAGTTGATGGAACGCATGCCCGATATCAAGAAGATAGCCAGGGTCGTCCGTTTGCAGGAGATGGCCAACACCTTGGGCGTGCCGCTGTCCATGGACCAGGTTGAGACTCAGATTTTGACGCAGCGAAAGGATGCGCGGGGGGATCGAAGCGCAAGAGGGGGCCTCGGCATCATGAAGGACATTGCCAAGAAAGCAGTTCTTCGCAACAAGGAGTACACCACGCTGTACGAGCGGCTGATCAATGACCCCTTTTACGCCTACACTGCCGCGCGGGGAGACCTGACGCCGTCCGCCCTCGAGTTTATCGAGAAAGTGGCACGATGCATCATTCCGAGTTTCGTGAGAACCAAGGAAATGATCCAAGGAAGCGTTGCTGTGCCGAAATATCACGCACGGCTAACGCTGGTGCCGCCTACGGAGGATGTGCAGGAGGTCGACCCGAAGGACGTCTATGTTGTGCATGGCGGCAGATTTCTGGAACCAGAACAATTTGCTGCACTTTACGGAAGCCTTGACAAGAGCAACCGCTACGCCGTGATGGGCTGGACCCGGGATTTCTCGTCTGTGGGAGACCCTGAAAGGGTATTGGTGGAGTTGCTCTGCTTCGTCGAAGAGGAGATCCCCAACATCGAGATCCCTGGACGAGCCACCCCGCTCCCTGCAGTTGTCGGTGTGACGCGCAAGCCCATTCCGCAGCTCCGGGAGACCGGTGGCCAATGGCAGGATCGTCAATGGAGCCAGTCGTACTGGGGAAGTTGGGGCCAGTCCTGGGACTCGTGGTGGTCTGATGATCAGCGCCCGCGGAAGAGCTCCCGCAATTGGGATTGGCGATGAATGAGCGATCTCTTCAACAATCTTTTCTATCTTCGGCTGACATCCATTTACATTTCAAATTCAATATTCATTATACTTCTCAATCATGTTGGCCGAGGATCAATGTACAGTGCATGAGCACGCCTCGCGAAAGCGACGGTCAGTGGAGGCGGAAGACCTTAACTGCCGATCGCTCGAATCCAAGTGCTTGTGTGCTGCAAAAGGACATCATGCCTATCGGGTTTCTTTGGTTGTTTCATCCCTTTCATGTGTCCTCCTGTTTCACATTCGGGCACGGGGGGTGTAGTTTGCAACGTGATGTATTTATCAACCATGTTAACCCCAATGCATGAATGTTTCACTTGTGCAGTCTCATCATTACGACTGCATATGGCTCAAGAAAAAGCGCGCTGTGTACAGGGTTCATTTGTGACCCTTCCCGGTTGTTTAACCTGTTCTATAACAGCACCTCCACCAGCACTCCAAACTGCATGCCCCCTAGCACCCGGCCGTCAATCTCGCAAAGCGGCACCTCCACCAGCACCCGAAGCTGCATGCCCTCTAGCGCCCGGCCGTCAATCTCGCAAAACAGCACCTCCACCAGCGCCCCAAACTACATGAGCCCTAGCACTTGGCTGTCAATGTTGCAACACAGCACCTCCACCAGCACCCCAAACTGCATGCCCCCTAGCACCCGTCCGTCAATCTCGCAAAACAGCACCTCCACCAGCACTGCAAACTGCATGCCCCCTAGCACCCGGCCGTCAAGCTCGCAAAGCAGCACCTCCACCAGCGCCGCAAACTGCATGCCCCCGAGCACCCGGCCCTCAATCTCGCAAATCACTTTCCCTTCTTTATTAGAAGTTAGAACCCCTATAGCTTTCAGCTATCTGGGGAATAAATAAATAAATAAATAAATAAATCAAAAAGCAATGATTTTTTTTTAAATTTCTGGAGGCCTCCATTTTTTGATGTTTTCTAAATAAAATAGAAATAGATAGTTTCCTGGGTTCTCCCTAGGCCAGTTCCAGGATATTTAAAAAATGTTAAAAAATCAAATATATAGTGTTTTTTTTTAAACAACTCAAATAATTTAAATAGTTTTTTATTTTTTTTAAATTTCTGAAGGCCTCCAAAAAATTAAAAAATAAATAAAAATCAATTAATTTAAAGGAAAAATCAAATAATTTAATTATTTATATTCTTTTTTTTAATTTTCTGAAGGCCTCCAAAAATTTAAAAAATAAAAAAATAAAAACCGACTAATTTAAAGAAAAAAACACATAATTTAATCATTTATATTCTTTTTTTTTTTAATTTCTGGAGGCCTGCAAAAATTTAAAAAATTTTAAAAAAATATAAATAGTTTCGTGGGTTCTCCCTGGGCTAGTTCCAGGATATTTAAAAAAATTAAAAAAAATAATTTAAAAAATTCAAATAATTTAAATATTTATATTTTTTAATTTTTTTAAATTTCTGGAGGCCTCCAAAAATTTAAAAAATTTCAAAAATATAAATAGTTTCCTGGGTTCTCCCTGGGCCAGTTCCAGGATATTTGAAAAAAATTAAAAATTCAAATAATTTAAAAAATTCAAATAATTTAAATATGTATATTTTTTATTTTTTTTTAAATTTCTGGAGGCCTCCAAAAATTTAAAAAAAATTAAAAAAAATATAAATAGTTTCCTGGGTTCTCCCTGGGCCAGTTCCAGGATATTTGAAAAAATTAAAAAATTCAAATAATTTAAAAAATTCAAATAATTTAAATATTTATATTTTTTAAATTTTTTAAATTTCTGGAGGCCTTCAAAAATTTTAAAAAAATAACAAATATAAATAGTTTCCTGGGTTCTCCCTGGGCCAGTTCCAGGATATTTAAAAAAAATAAAAAAATCAAATAATTTAAAAAATTCAAATAATTTAAATATTTATATTTTTTAATTTTTGTAAATTTCTGGAGGCCTCCAAAAATTTAAAAAAATTAAAAAATATAAATAGTTTCCTGGGTTCTCCCTGGGCCAGTTTCAGGATATTTAAAAAAATTAAAAATTCAAATAATTTAAAAAAATCAAATAATTCAAATATTTATATGTTTTAAATTTTTTAAATTTCTGGAGGCCTCCAAAAATTTAAGAAATTCAAAACAATCAATTAATTTAAACAATTCAAATAATTTAAATATTTATGTTTTTTAAATTTTTTACATTTCTGGAGGCCTCCAAAAATTTAAAAAATTTCAAAAATATAAATAGTTTCCTGGGTTCTCCCTGGGCCAGTTCCAGGATATTTGAAAAATTTAGAAAATTCAAATAATTTAAAAAATTCAATTAATTTAAATATTTATATTTTTTATTTTTTTTAAATTTCTGGAGGCCTCCAAAAATTTCAAAAAATAAAAATATAAATAGTTTCCTGGGTTCTCCCTGGGCCAGTTCCAGGATATTTGAAAAATTTAAAAAATTCAATTAATTTAAAAAAATCAATTAATTTAAATATTTATATTTTTTAAATTTTTTAAATTTCTGGAGGCCTCCAAAAATCTAAAAAAAATAAAAACTATAAATAGTTTCCTGGGTTCTCCCTGGGCCAGTTCCAGGATATTTGAAAAATTTTAAAAATTCAAATAATTAAAAAAAAATCAAATAATTTAAATATTTATATTTTTTTAATTTTTTTAAATTTCTGGAGGCCTCCAAAAATTTAAAAAAATTAAAAAATATAAATAGTTTCCTGGGTTCTCCCTGGGCCAGTTCCAGGATATTTAAAAAATTTAAAAAATTCAATCAATTTAAAAAATTCAATCAATTTAAACAATTCAAATAATTTAAATATTTATATGTTTTAAACTTTTTAAATTTCTGGAGGCCTCCAAAAATTTAAGAAATTCAAAAAATTCAATTAATTTAAACAATTCAAATAATTTAAATATTTATATTTTTTTATTTTTTTTACATTTCTGGAGGCCTCCAAAAATTTAAAAAATTTAAAAAATATAAATAGTTTCCTGGGTTCTCCCTGGGCCAGTTCCAGGATATTTGAAAAATTTAAAAAAATCAAATAATTTAAAAAATTCAAATAATTTAAATATTTATATTTTTTATTTTTTTTTAATTTCTGGAGGCCTCCAAAAATTTAAAAAAAATAAAAATATAAATAGTTTCCTGGGTTCTCCCTGGGCCAGTTCCAGGATATTTAAAAAATTTAAAAAATTCAATTAATTTAAAAAATTCAAATAATTTAAATATTTATATTTTTTAAATTTTTTAAATTTCTGGAGGCCTCCAAACATTTTAAACAATTAAAAAATATAAATAGTTTCCTGGGTTCTCCCTGGGCCAGTTCCAGGATATTTAAAAAAAATAAAAATTCAAATAATTTAAAAAAAATCAAATAATTTAAATATTTATATTTTTTAAATTTTTTAAATTTCTGGAGGCCTCCAAAAATTTAAAAAAAAAAATAAAAAAATATAAATAGTTTCCTGGGTTCTCCCTGGGCCAGTTCCAGGATATTTGAAAAATTTTAAAAAAATCAAATAATTGAAAAACATCAAATAATTTAAATATTCATATTTTTTAAATTTTTTAAATTTCTGGAGGCCTCCAAAAAATTAAATAATTTAAAAAATATAAATATTTGAATTATTTGAATTATTTCAATTATTTGTTTTTTTTTTAAAAAATTTTTTCAAATATCCTGGAACTGGCCCAGGGAGAACCCAGGAAACTATTTATATTTTTTAATTTTTTTAAATTTTTGGAGGCCTCCAGAAATTTAAAAAATTTAGAAAATATGAATATTTAAATTATTTGAATTTTTTAAATTAATTGAATTTTTTAAATTTTTTAAATATCCTGGAACTGGCCCAGGGAGAACCCAGGAAACTATTTATATTTTTTTATTTTTTTTTAAATTTTTGGAGGCCTCCAGAAATTTAAAAAATTTAAAAAATATAAATATTTAAATTATTTGAATTTTTTAAATTATTTGAATTTTTTAAATTTTTCAATTATCCTGGAACTGGCCCAGGGAGAACCCAGGAAACTATTTATATTTTTTTATTTTTTTTAGATTTTTGGAGGCCTCCAGAAATTTAAAAAAAAAAATAAAAAATATAAATATTTAAATTATTTGATTTTTTTAAATTATTTGATTTTTTTTAAATTTTTTAAATATCCTGGAACTGGCCCAGGGAGAACCCAGGAAACTATTTATATTTTTATTTTTTTAAGTTGTTTTATTTTTTTTTAATTTTTTTAAGTATCCTGGAACTGGCCCAGAGAGAACCCGGGAAACTTTTTTTTGGAGGCCTCCAGATTGTTTTTTTATTGAATTATTTAAATTATTTGATTTTTTTTTAATTTTTCAAATATCCTGGAACTGGCCCAGAGAGAACCCGGGAAACTATTTATATTTTTAAAATTGTTTGGAGGCCTCCAGATATTTCAATAGAATTAAAAAAATATAAATATTTAAATTATTTGAATTTCTTTTTCTTTTTTTTTAAATATTGATTTTTTTACATATCCTGGAACTGGCCCAGAGAGAACCCGGGAAACTTTTTTTTGGAGGCCTCCAGATTGTTTTTTTTTGAACTATTGAAATTATTTGATTTTTTCAAATTTTTTAAATATCCTGGAACTGGCCCAGAGAGAACCCGGGAAACTATTTATATTTTTTAATTTGAAATTTTTGGAGGCCTCCAGATTTTTTTTAAAACATATTTAAATGATTTGAATTCTTTATTTGTTTTGATTTTTTTGCTTTTTTTTAAATATCCCGGAACTGGCCCAGAGAGAACCCGGGAAACTATTTTTTCATTTTTTTGGAGGCCTCCAGAAATTAAAAGAATATATATTAAATGTAAAGACTTATTATCTTTTTAATTATTCAATTTATTCATGTTTTTCAACTTTTTCCAATATCCTGGAACTGGCCCAGGGAGAACCCGGGATGTTACTCAAAAAAATAAAAAATGGAGGCCTCCAGAAAGTTAAGACATTTTAATAAATGAATGTGTATTGTTTTGCTTGTTATTTTTTCAAGCTTGCTGAATATCCGGGAACTGGCCAGGGAAAACTTTTTTTTAGACGCCTCTACAAATTTAAGAACAAATAACTACAAAAACAAACTCTATATTTTTAAATATCCGGGAACTGGCCAGGGAGAACCCTGGAATTTAATTATTGTTTTTGTACAAAAAATGGAGGCCTCCAGAAATTTAAAAATTAGAAGATAAATAATTTTAGATTATTTGACATGTTTAAAACATTTTTTAAATATCCTGGAACTGGCCCAGGGAGAACCCTGGATTTTTTTTTGTTTTTTGGAGGCCTCCAGAAATTAAAAATAATAATACTTAAATTATCTGATTTTTTAGGTTGTTTAAACAGAATGAAACTGGCCCAGGGAGAACCCTAGAAATGATTCAATTTTCATATTTTAAAAAGAATGCCTCCAGAATTTGAACAAAAACATTTTTATAATGCTTTCTCAGGGGCCGCCAAAAGGATTGAAGGTTTATCTTCTTTGAGTATTCCGCACGGGCCCAGGGAGGGCCCAGGATATGTCTTTTTCAGGGCTCCAACAAATTGAATAGCACACGTAGTCAAATTCATAGAACTATCTAAATAACTTAAACGTTTTTGTTCCGAGCCTCCAACAAATAATGCGCTAAGAAACACATTTGTACATTCCATAATTCGAATTGTTTGAATTCGAGACACCCAGATTCTTTAAATATTCTACAATGGGCCCAGGAAGGGCCCTGGACATAACTTGGATTATTTGAACAGATATGTTGTTCAGGACCTCCAACATTTTCATCAAAATAAGCAGTTCGCATTTTGGAATTATTTGAACTTTTTCATTAGGAAAAGTTTATTTTCGGAACTAGCCCAGGGGGTGCCCTTGAAATTGCTTAAATTGTGTGAAATATCTAAATACTTAGTTACCCAAACATGTTCATTTGTTCTAACTATTTAGGATGTTGGACACAAATGAATCTGGAGTTCTCCAAAAGGCGCCCGTCCCTTTGAACATATTCGAGTAGAAAGCATGTTGTTTTATAAGACATATTCTAAGTAGACTAGTTGTTCAAATCATGTTGGTTTATAATAGTTAGACAAAATAAGGTGCTGTTTTCCAAATATTGACACGATTCTCAAAGATTCGTGTAATTAGGCTAATTAGACCCACGTTGAGAAATAGAATAAGTACCAAGCGATTGACCTTTAACTCCCCAGAAAACACCCGTCCCTTTGAGAATAATTAGAATACTTAGCATGATTATGAACCATGAGAATCATTGGATTAGATAATAGATCTGGAATTCCTGAAAGGGGCCCATCCCGTTGGGAACCATTGGACTAAATCAAATCATTATGATAAGTACAATCATTAGCAAGAATATGGATCTGGAATTCTCCCCCCCCTGGAAGTAATTGTTTGGAAAACATGAATGTGGAACTCTGGACCTCCCCAAAAGCACCCTACCCTTTGGGAATGAGAATGATACATAGAGCAATTATCAGAAGGTGCAAAGCTATGAACCTGGAATTCCCCAAACGGCACCCGCCCCTCTTGGAATAAGTAGAAGCAAAAATAGCAATGATAAGTAGGCTAATTTGCAAAACATTAATCTTCAACTCCACAAAGGCACCCGTCCCTTTGGGAACGACGTCCCTGTGGGAAGAATGATTATAACAAGTTGATAAGTAGCGCTAGACTAGAAAATGAATCTGGAATTCCTCAAAAGGGACCCGTCCCGTTGGGCAGAATTGAAATAATCCGGGTACTTCCAAAAACAGAAAATATCTGAAGTAGAAGGATTAGAGATACTATGAGTCTGAAATTCCCCAATTTGAGGAATGAAGAAATTGAAAAACAAGAATCTGGAACTCCCCACAAGCACCTGTCCCTTTGGGAATGACAATAATAAATAGAGCAGTTATCAGAGGTAGAATCACTAAAAACATTGAAAAACAAACATGATTCTGGAACTCAACAAAAGGCACCTGCCCCTCTCGGAATAAGAATAATCATTATAATATCTACGATGAGTAGACAACATTTCCCAAACATGAATTTTCAATTTCTCAAGGGCACCCGTCCCTGTGGGAGTAATTAGAAAATTAGAGCAGTTAGAATAACCAGAATAATTGAACACACATGAACCTTCCCAGAAGGCACTTGTTCCTTTGAGAAGACTGATCATAAGAAGTAGAAGGGACCCGCCCCGTTGGCAATAATTGGAAACACGGGTAGTAATCCGAATTTCCCCAAATGTCCGCAAATTTGGGAATGACCAGTTGCAAAAACAAGAGCCTGGAATTCCCGTCCCTTTGGGAATGAGAATGATCAGAACAAGAAGCAGAATCAATAGAAAAAAGCAATGAATCGGAATCCCCCCAAAGGCGCCCGCCTCTCTTGGAATAAGGAGAAAATCATGGCGATGATAAGTAGGCTAATATGCAAAACATGAATCTTCAATTCCCCAAAGGCCCGCCCCCTTGGGAATAATAAGAAACAACAGAACATGTAGAATAACTAGAAAGATTAGAGCAAACGTGAATCTGGAGATTCCCTAAAGCACCCGTCCCTTTGGGAGAATAATTATAATAAGTGAATGAGTAGATTGAATCTGGAATTCCTCAAAAGGGACCCGTCGCGTTGGGCAGAATTGAAATAATCCGGGTACTTCCAAAAACAGAAAATATCTGAAGTAGAAGGATTAGAGATACTATGAGTCTGAAATTCCCCAATTTGGAGAATGAAGAATTGGAAAAAGCAAGAATCTGGAATTCCCCACAGGCACCTGTCCCTTTGGGAATGCCAAGAATAAATAGAGCAGTTATCAGAGGTAGAATCATTAAAAACATTGAAAAAACAAACATGATTCTGGAGCTCAACAAAAGGCACCTGTCCCTCTGGGAATAAGAATAATCATTATAATAGCTACGATGAGTAGACAACATTTCCCAAGCATGAATGTTCAATTTTTCAAGGGCACCCGTCCCTGTGGGAGTAATTAGAAAATTAGAGCAGTTAGAACAACTAGAAGAATCGAACACACATGAACCTGGAGATTCCCAGAAGGCACCTGTCCCTTTGAGAAGACTGATCATAAGAAGTAGAATTAGTGTAGCAGACAATGAATCTGGAACTCCTCAAAAGGGCCGCCCCGTTGGCGATACTTGGACAATGCGGATAGTTCCAAAACACCTGAAGTTGAATAAGAGAGAGACCATGAATCAGAATCTCCCCCAAATTTGGGAATGACCAGTTGCAAAAACAAGAGCCTGGAATTCCCGTCTTTTTGGGAATGAGAATAATCATGAGAAAAATATATCAGAAGTAGAACCAACAGAAACAAACTATGAACCTGGAATTCCCCAAAAGGCGCACGCCTCTCTTGGAATATGGAGAAATCATGGCGATGATAAGTAGGCTAGTATGCAAAACATTAATCTTCAATTCCTCAAAGGCACCCGCCCCCTTGGGAATAATAAGAAACAACAGAACATTTAGAATAACTAGAAAGATTAGAGCAAACATGAATCTGGAGATTCCCTAAAGGCACCCGTCCCTTTGGGAAGAATGATTATAATAAGTTCATGAGTAGATGTGCTAGACTAGAAAATGAATCTGGAATTCCTCAAAAGGGACCCGTCCCGTTGGGAATAATTGGAATAATTTGGGCACGCCCAAGAACAGAACATATTGTACGTAGAGTAGTTAGAGAAACAATGAATCTGAAAGTTCCCCAATTTGGAGAATAAAGAATTGGAAAAAGCAAGAATCTGGAATTCCTCGCAAGCACCCCCCCCCTTTGGGAATGACAAGAATAATGGGAAGACGTACAAGGCACCCACCTCTTGTGTAGTAATTGTTGTACCTAGAACAACAAAGGTGCCCGTCCCTTGTAAATAATAATGATAGTAGTATTTTACAAGACTGATGATAAGTAGACTAATCAGCGAACCTGAATCTTGAACTCACTAAACGGCACCTTCCTGTTTGGGACCAAATAGAAAATAGGGAAATAATCTAGAACTTATTAAATGGGAGCTGCTCATTTGGGAATGGCTCGAATAGTTTGAACAATGCGGGAACCACGAATCTCGCCACCAACAGGCCCCATCCCTTTTGACACAATTATCCTACCCAGGGCAAACACGAGCTTGGAATTCCCCAAGACGCACCCCAGCTCCCTAGGGATTCAATTAGAATAATATAGAATTATTATGATAAGTAGAATACTTAGCAATCAGGGCTCTTGAATTCCCCAAAAGTCACCCGTCCCTTTGGGAATAATGATGAGAATTAGAAGAGTTATGATAAGTAGAATAGTTAGAAAACATGAATCTGGAATTCATCAAAAGGCACCCCACTTTTTGGAAGAAGTAGAATACTTAGATTAGTTCAAATAATTAGCACAAACATAAATCTGGAGTTCCCCCAAAGGCACCCGCCCCTTTCGCAATAAGTATGTAAATGAGAATAATTGTAATTTTGTGGGGAAGCATACCCAATAATTAAGGCAGTAGGACAAAGATGGGTTTGGAATTCTCCAAAAGCAACCCGTCCCTCTGGGAAGAATTATAATAATTAGAACAAGTAATATAGTTATGATAAGTAGAATAGCTGGCAAACATGGATCTTGAATTCCACAAGACACACCCGCCCCTTTGGGAATGATTATAATGAGAATAAGTTGATTAGTTAGAATACTATAGTTGAAACACACATGAATCTGGAATTGGGATTTCCGAAAAGGCACCAGTCATTGGGAATAGCTAGAACAAAGGAACTAATTAGGGGCGGATTCCCCACAAGGGGCCCCGTGCCGTTGGGAATGCGTGCTACAACCAGAATAATCAGAGCAGAATGACCTGGAAACCACACTGGACTTCACCAAATGGCTTGAAAACAAAGAGAATCCTTAGATTTGCTTAAGTTGTTAGAATGAGTAAAATAATTAGATCAACCATGAATGTTGATTTCCCCAAAAGGTACCCTCCTGTGGGAATACATCAGAGAGTGATGATTGCTATGAGAAGTAGACTAACTCGAACACATTTGACCCAAAATGCACCCGCCCCTTTGCGAATAAATATAACATCACGTAGAATGATTCGAAAACACGTGAATCTGGAATTCGCCAAAGGGCAGCCGTCCCTTGGTGAAAAAAATGTAATAATCAGAATAGCTGTAAGAATTAGGACAATGCACCTGGAATTCCCCAGAGCGCGCCCGTCCCTTGGGTAATAAATAGAACAAGTATAAATTTCAATGAGCTAGAAGAAATTGTTTCGGAATTCCCCAACAGTCCCCTGCCCCTTTGGGAGTTTCTAGAATGATTCGAAAATTAAAAAGAAAAAGGGCGTTTTGTTTGTGTTAGTGTACTTGGTGTGTGTGTGTGTGTGTATTGCTTGACACTCTGTTTGAGTGCCCTTTGTGCTCTCAGTTTCTCTCTCTCTCTCTGCTTGTGTTTGCGTGCGTGCGTGCGTGCGTGCGTGCGTGCGTGCGTGCTTGCGCGCGTGCGTGCGTGCGTGCGTGCGCGTGTGTGTGTGTGTATCATGAGTGAGGGAAACATCCCCCCCGCGCGTACCACTTTGGGGGAAACAATCATCCCGCGCGCGCACGCCACATAGGACCTAATCTTCCCTGCCACGCCTCCGCCGAGGTCCCCAGGCCAGGCGTCGCCTTTGTCGCGGCGGGCCTACGACCTGAAGCCGCGGGTGCCCTCGGCGCGCGCGCCGTCGCCCTACCAGGCGAGGGGGAGATGGATTTGGAGGTTGACGTGGGGTGATCCCTTTGAGTGTTCAGAGGGCAAATGTAAAGTCAATGGCAAAGGGTCGAATGATGTCGAATTTGTTTTGGTATGTAGGTAGTGGGGCTGGGTTGGCTTTGGACGGAGCTTTTACGTGCAAACAGAGGCCTTGAAATGCCAGGAGCACTCCAATGGTTGGATGAATTTGGTCGGCTAATTTGCACCTGTGAGGTTAAAGGAAGTCGTCACAGATGGGAAAGCCTGTTGTAGCAATGCTTGCTTGAGCATGTTTAAGCGCCTTTGCTTGGTCAAAGCAACAACAGACCAACGTACCTGTCACAGTTACCTGTGAGTGCCTGTTGGCCCCCTCCATTCTTGCAAGCCCGCTATGATGCAGCATCAAACATGAGTGTACCGTCAACATTATATAACAGGCGCGGCCTGCCTGGATCTGGATCTATAAGAAACGCTGCAAGCGATGCCAAGTCAAATTCCAATGTTTTGGATGGTGATGCTTGGAATGGATATCAGCAACGCCGAGTCATTGCATACATGTCATGCACACACACACAGTATGTATGAACCAAGGAGTTCATTTGAACGTCACACGGCTCACACGGCAATCAAAACATCACCTTCCCCCATCTCCGACTCTCCGTTGCGGCGGTTGACCTAGGCGAATGCCACGCCACCCATGCAGAATGCCGCCCTGCTGGCCCGCATCACACAGATGCGGTTCCCGGAGGTCCGCAGGTTTGTTCGGGTGGACTTGGCAGCAGCCCTTTTGAAGGAAAGCCAATGGACAGTACCAGCGCAGCAGCAATTTTCAGCGGTCCCCGCCCACATGGTCCTTGTCGTGGCTGATGTCATCGTTTTTTTTGTTTGTGTGTGTGTTTTGTTTGTTTTTTTCTTCTCGCTGCAGTTGCGGTAATTACGTAGTTGCTCGTGACCCTTGTCGTGGGGCATCGGTTGTCGTCGCTTTGTTGCAGCAACCTTGGGAATGCAAGCCGGATCTGAAGGAAACGAAGCTGGCAAGTTGTTTTGACATCAAATCGGGTTCCAACAATGTGTTAAACAGAAAACACCAAACGTTATGCGTGCACCACCTGCAACCCGCCAACATCTCCATGGCACAACAAGGAGCACACACACACACACATCCCACAAGTACATGGCTTCTAGTAAGCAAGGCCCGTGAATGTCTCTGGACGCGTAGATCCGTGCGCCAGGCGTCCTCAGTTGTGCAGAGCCTCCTGGACATTGACGGCCCAGGCCTCTTCGGAGCTGTCGTTCAAAGCGGCCCATTCGATTCCACGGGGTCGAGTGAGGCACCACTGAAGGGTGGTTGTTCCATGTCCCCGTTCCATCCCAGGGGTCTCGAGATCAAAGATGACACTAGCGACTCGCAAAAGGGTCTTGAAATGAAAGCTCGAATTGTTGATTTGGCAACGCCCGTGGCCAAGCAAGCTTACAGTATCTGCCCCGAAACCACCATTTCAAGATAAACCAAGCCATCAATAAGGAAGGATGCATTGCCGCCGGGATGACGGCGGACAGGTTTCTCTGAATGGAACATTGTATTTCGGCCACACACACATGGGTCCCTTGACTTGCAACCTTAAGTTAATGCGGGTCACCGATCAATAAAGGGCCCAGACTCGAAAGAGAAAACCAATAAAGCAATTTGGGTTAGATTGGCCTTTCAATAGTAGAAATAATCCTCTTTCTTCTTGTCCATTAGTTCTTTCTCCTGAGTACTAAACCAATATTAATCCAGTTCCAAACAGGACCAGAAAGGACCGAAGAGGACCGGAGGCAACCGAAGCAATACTAAGCCAATATTAAACCAATACAAGCCAATACCAAGCCAGTACTATGACAGCACGAAGCAATACTAAACCAATACTAACCAATGCTAGGCCAGTACTAAACTCGGGAGCATTCCTTCTTGTCTTGCGGTGGCAAAAGGTTGTGCTCAGTGTTCAGGCTGGCCATGTACTATTCCCTCGGAAATTCATCCGCTGAGCACTTTTATATAAAGGAAATGTATGGAAATAAGCTCTCAGAAGAGAAAACTAGTGGACAAGAAGAGAGATGGGGATTACCATCCTAGGACAAACCCATTTGTTTTTCTGTTTTTCCGGATTAAGGTCCACATATTTTCCGAGCCAAACAGATTTCCGATTATATAGGTACTTGGTGCCGACCTTATGTGCAGCCAGGGACATTCCATACTTGCCATGGCCCCAGAACAGCAACTAACGTTGAGACTCGTTTCTGGACGCCCTGCTCAGTGTTCAGGGCCGCTTCGTGAATTTCCCGCAGTTGGAATCTTTGAATCATCAAGGCAGAACGCCGTGTTTGTTTATTTGCGTTGACTCCGTCTGGCCTAACTTCAGATAGCTGATATGATCCCACGGACCAACATGCTTTGCAAATGGAGGGTTTCTTTCTTCATTCCTTGGCTGCCAAAACAGAGGGCCCTTCAGTGTTGCAGCCCGCCTGAAACAGCGTTCCGTTGGTTCCGCGGCCCGAGGGTGGCCAGATGATCAAATCATCTCCGCGGTTGTGCATGTGTCTGTGTCTGTGTCTGTGTCTGTGTCTGTGTCTGTGTCTGTGTCTGTGTCTGTGTCTGTGTCTGTGTCTGTGTCTGTGTCTGTGTCTGTGTCTGTGTCTGTGTCTGTGTCTGTGTCTGTGTCTGTGTCTGTGTCTGTGTCTGTGTCTGTGTGTGTCTGTGTCTGTGTCTGTGTCTGTGTCTGTGTCTGTGTCTGTGTCTGTGTCTGTGTCTGTGTCTGTGTCTGTGTCTGTGTCTGTGTCTGTGTCTGTGTCTGTGTCTGTGTCTGTGTCTGTGTCTGTGTCTGTGTCTGTGTCTGTGTCTGTGTCTGTGTCTGTGTCTGTCTGTGTCTGTGTCTGTGTCTGTGTCTGCGTCTGCGTCTGCGTCTGCGTCTGCGTCTGTGTCTGTGTCTGTATCTGTCGCTGTGTCTGTGTCTGTGTCTGTGTCTGTGTCTGTGTGTGTGCTGTGTCTGTCGCTGTGTCTGCGTCTGCGTCTGCGTCTGCGTCTGTGTCTGTGTCTGTGTCTGTGTCCGTGTCTGTGTCTGTGTCTCTGTCTGTGACTGTGTCTGTGACGGTGTCTGTGTCTGTGTTTCTGCTGCACATCCGCCAAAAGTGACTGCCTCCCGTCTGCATCCACCAAATCCGCCGCTTTCCACTTCCGCCTCGGCGCCAGACTTCGGGGTTCTTTTCTTTAAAAGGTCTCCTTCTTGCCATACAGAAACCGGTAGAGCTTGGGGGATAGCCGGATTCTGGGAGATTGGGGGGCGACCGGGTTTGGCCGAATTCAATCCTGGCGCTTTCTCCCCCACCAAACCACTCGTCACTCCGTCGCTCGGCCGGTCGTGCCATTGGCCCAGAAGCCCACGAGCTGCCGGTGCTCTGCGACGCCTTCCACGGGCGGCTGGGGGAGATCTTCAGCACGCTGCCGCTGGCCTCCCTCAGCCCCTCAGACTCCGCCGTCTCGGGCCGGGAGGGGGGGGCCTGGGGGGCCAAGGGGAGCGGGGGGGGGGGGGGCAAGGCGTCTTTTTTTTTTGGCTCCCGGAAAAAAAGGCTTCTTTTTTTGTACATGACAAGTTCAAATAAAGTCAAGATTCAATTGGAAGCTTCGGACTATGGATGGCTTGTTTTGGGGCTCATGCAAGCCCTTTTGGTTCTGCGTCCTTCTGCGATATTTTGTGTTTCTCCTTGAGTGTTTGAGGACTTCTCAGCTAAGCAAACTCAGTTCTCCTAGTTGAAGCAGTTTGCCGAGCATGCAGGTTTCATTGCGTGGATGCTTGCTTGCTGGCTCGTGATCTCACGAGTGTCAAATTGACACGGCTTCTGACACGCAAGACTTTCAGAAGTTTGCTTCTCCCGAAAGCATGCGAAGGGTTCTTAAAAAAAACGGCTGCACACTGTACACATCTCCGGCTAACTTCTCGGAGGATACTCTATTGCCGAAATTGCTGTACTCTGTTGCTGAAAATGCCAGCGAAGTCACCAGGTGTTGCTTGCCCATCCAAAAACAACAAGCTATGCTCTTTTCTTTTCTACCCTCTCTTCTCGAGTCTTAGTCCTTCTTCTTTCTCTGCGGCAGCAACAACTCATGTTTCTTGGTCGCGGCGAATGCTCAAACTGGATCGGGCGTGTTGATGTGAAACATGCAACTGTTCGGCAGGTTTCCCTTGTTCTCGGCGAACCGTCTGCGGGGATCGCGTGGGCCGATGCGCCAAAACGCAAGTGTTTGGCAACTGTTTCTCGGTCTCGGCGAATGCTCAGCAGGGATCGATGTGCCAAAGCCCGAGTGTTTGGTAACTTTTCCTTGGTCACAGCGAACCCTCTGCGGGGATCGTGCGGGTCGATGCACAGAAACCCTATGCGGGGAGCTTGCGTGTCGTAGCGCTCTCGCTGTGGCGTTGTTCAATGAGCACTCATTAACCCGTTAAGCTTGGGTGGACAGCGGAAAAAGCATTCTACGTATTTCTCTGGCTGTTCACGTTGAAGCGGGAATAAGGGCGGCAACTCGTGCTGCCATGGGCTTAGGACCCTGCAGGGAGAAAAACCCGAGGCCAGGCGGCGGAGTTGTTGGTCTCCCTGGCGGAGTTGGCGGACAAGAGGATGCCCGCACTGAAGCCGGAGGCGCAGCTGAGGCTCGGCGGCGTATAGCAGGCGTGGGCGTAGAGTGGCTGAGTTGGGGGGGGGGGATTCAAATACACGAATTGGGGGGTCAAATAGATGAATTGGCGGATGGAAGGTTTGGTGGCGTGGGTTTGCTAGCGCCATTGGCTCCATGGGGAACAAGTTTCTTCACCGGTTGGATTGGTGTGGCACGTGAAGTGTCATGCAGTGGTTTTGACGGGTGGCACATCGTTTGTTTGACTACTTTTAAATTAACCGAGTAATTTTTTTGTTGCTTGCCTTGAATTCTCCCCGCCACACTTTGCTCTGTACCGGGGCGACCAACCCTAGCTGCCGTACGCAAAGCAGCGCAAAGCACTGCGGGCAGCCATAAATCTGTGCCCGAGGAACGGCATCATCGAGGTGCGGCTGAACTACTTCATCCACCAGTCCACCAGGCGCTTCGTCCGCGCGAAGCACTCTTGCCTGCCCTGGTGGCAGGTTGTTGCAAGCGGGGTGGGGCTGTTCATTGGCTTTAACAATTGTTGACAGCTCAGCTTATGGTGAAGAATCCCCAAGAGGGTGTGCAGGAGTGCCATTTGCAGCATAGACCTGCTGTCTGATGTAGCCAGCTGGGCAGTGATGGCCCGTACATGCAAAACTCAAAGCATCATGTGTGGTGTGGCTGGCTCTTGGTTGCTGTGGTACTGCATTTAAAGAATTGCTGAAGTTTGCCAGGTTGAGGCAAACGAGGAGATTGGATGTGGTCGGCTAAGTTTTGGTTGACACAAACATAAACGAACTGGGTCAAAGAGCTTGTCCTCAAGTCAAAATGCGGCGAGCCAGAGTTCTGATTTGGGGCGGCCAAGTTGTGGACGTAGGATCCTGGACACCAAAGTGGACAACAGTGTGCACAAGACGCGGCTGGAGCAGGGCGGAGACTCGGCGCGAAAGTGCAAGGCTTTCTTGGCGGCGCTCGGAAGGAGCCCTTGTAGGAGGAAACAGGCAGGCAAAAAACCTGGTACTTCTGGTGCTTTTATGTGCCTGTTTTTTTCTGATTCAGGCTGTGATGTGTTGAGTTGCAGTTTTGAGTGGGGGGGAGGAGGGTTTCGGGGGGGGGGGGGGGAGCATGTTACCGTCGCTATGAAAGGTCGCACGCAGGTTGATGCATGGCCAATGTTGGCTGCAGATGCTGGTAAGAATCTGGAGAGTCACCACGTCGATCCCAGCAAACATGAATTTGCTGGAAGAGTGTTTCGAGGCGAGCACGCAGACCCGCTTGCTTCATAGTGGGGTCTCATTGACAGATGGTGGCAATCACTGCAAGACCATATACCAACTCAGCTTCACTCTTATGTGTTTCGCTACATGCCGCTTCGTTTGGAGGTATCAGCATTCTTTATTGCGATGGATTTCTGCCCTGCGTTGGCTGCAGTTTGTTGATTCAGATGTTTGAGCAATTGAACTGTAACTATGCAAAAAAACAACAACATGAGGCTTATGCATACAAGCAATGCTGTCCTCATTCGCCCGGTCACCGCCAAGCATGAGCCAGAGACGATAAATTGCAGAAACGGCAGGGGAAAATGTGACGCAGCTTTCGCCTCCACGTTTTTTGACAGCCTGTGACCTTGTAGGACAGGGTCGGATGGTTTTCTGATTCGATTTGAGAAGTTTTCCCTCATTCTGACGGACACGTGGGGAGATCGCAAAACGGATTGCGACCCTCTGTTTTCAGGTGTTTGTTGCGGGCCAAAGGCAACTCAGCAGTGTCTCTGGGGCAAGGGGCGTAATTGGTTGCCTGGAATGGGACCTCCTCCAACTCAATCTGCAAAAGGACCAAAGGAGGGGCAATGAGCTGATCTTCACTGGAAGGTTGCCAGAGAGATCCGACAGTATTTTGAGAGCCTTTGGAGGTATCGACGTCGGATGCATGTGGATCCGCAGGGATCTGTAATTCAGGGGGCGAGTTTGGCGCAGCTGGAGTCAAAACAGGCGTGAACTCCTCCTTGGTTCAAGTGAAAGCCGTTGCGTAACTGCACCAGAGTGTTTTCGGTGGCAACGATCTTTTTCGGGGGGTGGGGGTTTGTACCTTGTGCTCTAATTCCTTGACTGGACTTGGCCAGGTGACACTTGCCCCCGCGTTGGTTTCCCTTTCTGCCGCTCCAAGGCATGCTGCAGGAGTTGGATCATCTGCTGAAGTGCTATCAGCATGCCGAGAACTTGGCCCGCGAGGGAATCGCCTCGCTGAAGAGCGTGAAGAAGGCAGCGGAGTCTTCGCTGGAGTGAGCCCGTGTTTTCTTCTTCTCAGAGATGGAGGGGTCATTCCTAAAAGAGCCAAGGAGAAAGTGCCAACCAACATGTCCCTTCTTTTTTCTTCTCCGCGCCAAACACACACACACACACACATGACTCCCAGGCATCTTGGCCTTGTTGCGCCGATTTGGAAGGCGGCACGAAGTCAAGCCATCCAAAAATGCATTACTCACGCTAGCCTTGGATGTTCCAAACTCTGAAGACCATCAGGTTTGAGAGGATCTGTCCAGAGCTAGTCACCTTTCATCAACCCTTCCTTTCTTTTTTTCAGGGGATCAGTGGCTGAAATTATTGATCTGAAAATCAGACAAACAGACAAATCCAAATTCACTCGAAAGGCTTCTCTACTCAATGTCAATTCGCGATTGACAACACATCACCGAAGACAAATCGCTTTGCGAAAGACAAGGCTCACCCCAAGTGTTGTCTGCGGGTTTCCCGTGGGTTCTACTCTTGCACATGCTCAGTTTCGCAGGCCCTGGAGCACTTGCTTCGCCTCGTGGAGAACGTGCCGCTCGTGGCGGCTTGCCCGGTTTGGTGGAAAGCGAGTGACTCAGATCAGTTGGAGCCCTCCATAGGGGATTTGGCTTAAGAGCTTTGAGTCTCGATGAGAGATACATGTGCAATCTGGGTGGGCTCAGCTCTGAGCGATGGCGCCTGAGTTTGCCAATCCTCCCTTCTACCTTGGAATGTGAATGGAGTGATTTCCCATTCCCCGCTTGGTCGCTGCTTGGGCTAGGCGGGGGCATTGTTTGAACCGCTGTGCCTGTATTGACTGATTTTCAAGATCATATAGCATGAAGCAAGGGAGGTGGTTTGGTCGCAGGTGGCAATTGCATTCTTCTTGCACACAAGGGGTCATGATTGGCGCTGAGTCACTCTTGGCAAGTCCCTCCGGCCCCCCATGTTGTTCAACTCGCGTCTGGACGCGGCGAAGTGGGGGGCATCCACGGCGCTGGGGGTTGAGGACCTGCAGCACCGCGCCGGGGAGCTGCGGTCCACGGGGGAGAGCTGCCTCGAGGAGCTGCTCCTGGCCCGGATGCGCCAGGTGTCGCTGAGGAACCGGCAGCAGGCGCTGCGACCTGGGGTCAGTCGGGGAGGTGGCGGAGACATCCGTACAAAAGTGGGCTCCGTCGTGTTTCTTTTTTTGGAGTCTGGTCGAAAGGGGAGCCGACTGATTTGTTCACAGGAGTGAAGGTCTTGCCGACCAAAGGGTGTCTGGTCAAGTGCCGGTCATTGATTTTCATACGTCCTTTCTCAATACCACTAGTGCGAGTTGCAACAGTGCTGTCCGACACAAGGGTTGCCACTAAGTTGTCAGATTCTCATTTTGCTTGTGTACAGCAGCCAGATCCCTTGGCATTCCGTGCAAGCGGCACAAATTCGTTTCGGGTTCTCTTGCCAACAACTTGGATTGAAGCCCTTGGATGCACCCCCCCATCGGTTCGCCCGGACAAGTATGGCCCCGGGATCCGCAGAGCCTCCAAGCAGTTTCTTAGAGCAACACCCCTGAAATCAGCTGCTTGCGGCCCCCCCAAAAAACAACAACAACATGAAAGTCAGCTGCTTGCAGCCGTTTCATGGCCCCCCCAAAAAAGCACCATTTCCGTACAAGGATGGGTGCCTGCTCACTTTTTGCTCCAGGTCGATTGTAAGCTGGTGGCGGAGGCGCTCTTAGAGATCCACCGCAAGCTCGACTTGCCCCAGCTGGATCGGGAAGTGGAATCCTGGCAAGCAAAAAGTTTTAAAAAGGATATTGCTCTAGCAGCATGGGCAGGGGTCCTTTGGACGGTTTCCTTCCAAAAGCATGCTGCTAATTATTTGGCTGGTCGGCTCATATTTGGGCCGTGGTTGAAATTACTCCGCTGGATCGCGCAGTGACGTTCCGGCGTTGGCATCTTGTGGGCTTCTCCTGCGTTCATCTTTGTTCCAATGGCGATGTATCTTCACGGGTGGTGCAAAGGGCCCCCGGCGAGCAGGTCACATTTTGGGCACCGGAATTGCGGCCACTTCAGGGGACCTTTTCTTGGCTCTTTTGTCCCGGGAGAGTCTGGAACGGGGTCAGGGGACCCTCACTGCTCGTCAAAATCGATGAATAGGAATAGATCTGTTCGGAAGATGTTTCTTTAATGGCTAAACGGATAAACATGATTGTCTGACCTGGCTTGCGGAGGAAGATACCATCGCTTGGGAGGTCCCGGCGATGGTCAAGATGTGGTCGCTGGACCGTCTTCAATTTGAGTGTGAGACCAAGGCGTGCCGTGTTCGAGCTCGTGTGCGCCGTATGCCTTTTAGCTGGCTGTGCATAGCTTGATATTGTTCTTCTTTGGTTTCTCTCCCAGAGGAGATTTTGGCTTCGCATTGGTCTGCCGAACGGTCAAATGGTTTGACATGCTTGAGCCCGGAGCTTTGGCATCCTTGACATTTGATTGATATTCTGGAGTTCCACTCAGAGGAGTAGCTTTAACAATTGGAAGCAAGCTACGGAACGCAACTTGAAAGGCTCGCGATGCCTGCGAAGCAAAAGCGACACCACAGCTGTAGCCCTACCCTCGCCGGCCCATCTCACAGGCTGGCCTCCAGATCTTGGCACAGGCTTCCAGCAGAGTCTGGGAATGTGCCAACGCAGAGGTCAGCAACAGGCCGGGACCCGCGTCGAAATTGGTTCATTCCGGTCGGTCGGTATGGACAAATCTTGGACCTTTGGCCTCTGGCTGAGTTTCTGACCCCGGGTTTAGCGGCTAAGACCGGGATAGGTCAAGCTCTACGCTTCAGGAGGCAGTCGCATGGAAGAAGACGCCGGCTTGTAGCTGAATCCTTGGACCTTTCAGAGGCCCACCCGAGGTTTATTGCCAACAGCTCTTTGCCTTTTGGTATCTCCGGCCTGGTTTTGCCCACTCGGCCGCAAAAATGCAGCAGGCTGCTGGGGTGGGTCTGCGAAAGCGTGTCCAACCTGCGCCAGAGCCGGAACCTGGACACGGCCCAGGCCGGATGCAATCCGAATTGAACTCATGCAACAGGAGACAAAGTGTACGTAAAGTGATGTGTGCCCCGTAAACGTTAATGTAATTTGAATGGTAATCGATCATTGAATATCTTGCAATGTGATGCACATGACAAAGACACAGAGAGACAGAGAGATAGAGGCAGCGAGGCAGAGGCGCAGAGAGGCAGAAAGGCAGAGAGGCAGAGGGAGAGATAGAGAGAGACAGAGACAGAGAAAGAGACAGAGACAGAGACAGAGACAGAGACAGAGACAGAGAGCGCGAGAGAGAGAGAGAGAGAGAGAGCGAGAGAGTCAGAGAGAGAGAGAGAGAGAGAGAGAGCGAGAGAAAGAGGTGACAGCAGTGACAAAGGGACAGACGGACATGTTGCGCGTCAGGGTTAGGACTCTAGATACTTTTGCGGGCAGGCAATGTTAGCTCACAGTGAGGAGCGTGAGGCAAGAAAGAACGTGAAGCAAACCACCTGCCACTCTCGTGCAAGCCCTAGGCAGCGATTCTCCGCTGGAAGAAGATGACTCAGAGAGCCATTGGCGACGCTTAGCTGCAAAGTCGTGCTGACCGGCTGACAAGCTTGGCTTAATCCTTGTGTGCCCAAAAATTGGTTGAGATGCAAGTTCCGTTTGTTGCCTCAGCGAAAGTCAAGTTGAATGAAATGCGTGTGGGCGCTCTTTTGCTGCAGTGGGTGCTACTCTCCTGTTACTCTGGCTCGACGGAGATCAATCTCGAGGGGTATGACTTTGACAGTCTCAGGCCTTGAACCCTCTGGCAGCATGGAACCGCAGGCATCCCTCAAGATTGGTGGTGAACATGGCTTGCCCAAAAATTCCGAGCTCTCTGTTCACTTCGCTCCCGCGATTTCAAACCGCCACGCGGTTTGGCCACCTGCGCTGAGTCCGGGCTGGTGATCTTTGCGCCCGAAGCGCGGACACAGACCATTGACATGTTTTCGAGGCGCGGATGTGAGCGGGGGACCCCTCAACATGGTTGACTATCCGCTTGGTTTCCTTTGAGCACCATTTGTGGATTCACTACTGCAACTGGTGTAGAGGAAGTCTTCTGCAGGGCATGGTTGGCTTGCTTTCATTATGTTGGGCATCAATTTTGAGACTGTCATGCACACGGCCGCTTGATTGCTCGTTTCCACTTCCCTGAAGCCTAGCACAATTGTCTGAACGTATGTGGATTGGCGTCAGTGACACACCTTCGGAAGCGATGACTGAGCCAGGTGCTACGATGACTTTGTGAGCAGCCGCGACTCCTCTGCTTCTGCGGATGAGATTGACCGCCTGCTCTTTCAGGCAGGGAACAGGCTCTGAAGCAGACGAAGGAATTGCCAGGGAATGCAAGCCAGGTGTTTTGTTTACTTCCCAGCTGATTGCCTCATTGCAGCCTGGAGCGGCCACATGTCAGTCACAAAGACCTAGCTTCGCCATTCCCACTGCCCCTTTGGATGCGACGATGACATTGTTACATCCATCCTAGGTAACGGGGAAGGAGGGCTCCGATGGCAGTGACAGTGTTCCCATATAGAGCAAAGAGACCATGCACATGGCCGCCGGCCGGCAGTTTTTCTTGTACCAGAGTCAGATCGACTTCATTCCGGCTTGTTTTCCCAGCGAATGCATGAACAAGCTGGAGACGCCGAGCTGTTGCAGGGTTTTGCTCTTCCCCTCTTCCGTATCACGCACAGGTAGCGGTTATCATGGGAGTGGATCGCAAGGGTGACGCCGAGCAGCTCAGAAAGGCGTGACCTGTCGCAGTTGTGTCGCGGAAAGTATCGTCTCTTGGCCGATGGGCGAGGAATCCCCCCCCAACAAAACGCAAACGCGTCCGGGAGAAATTGACGGGGGACTTGATCAACCCCAAGACTTCAGGTTGAGAAGCCTGGGGTCGCAGGCTACCCGCATGGCAAAAAGTGGCACTTCCCTGAGCCTTGGCCAGGCTGTTTGATTGACTCGTGCTGCGTAGGAGGTTGTACCATGAAAGCAAGCTCGCCTGCAGTGTGCCACACGCAAGGACTTGTGAATAATAAGCTCGACTGTGGTTTGGATGTTTCCATAAAGAGGGCAACATCATATCTGATGTGTGAATTACGGAGAGTTCTGTAATTGGGGCCGACATGAAGCGTTCTAAGAGGGGGTTGGAAGGTTAGGGGTCTTTTCTACTTCAAGCTGTGTGAGCATTGGGTACCTTCGTTTGCGACATACGTGACTTGGCAGGCAGGCGGCTCGGCGCCGACTCCTCCCAGGATCCGAGTGGCCTTGCTGCAAGAGCTCCGGACCAGGGTTTGCCGTATTTTTGTCTTACTCCCCCATCCCTGGTGCGTTAGAACCCGAATCCAAGGGGTGGATATCTTCCTGGGTTTACCCAGCAACCCCACCATGGCCGCATTCTTGATGTTGGTTGAGGATCGCTTGAAACTGGCAGCCCCAAGGCGGCAGTTTCCGCGACCGGCTCGATCGATTTTGTTTTTCGTATTGGCCGCTCGGACCAAGGTCTACGGCTGCTAAGTGTCGAAGGCAAGCACAAGCTTTGCGCACTTTGAGAATCGCAAGCGTGGCCTGAGCTCGTCTTGAGGGTTCGTGGCCTGAGCTCTCGCTGAAGACAGGCGGGTCTGGAGAAGCTCAGCCCATGTCAATGGCTTGATTGATCGCATGGGTCAGACGCCCCCTGTAAAACTACCCACTCGCGTTTTTCGTGTTGGTGTGCATGCACGGAAGTGTGCGTGCCTCCGGCAGTCCCGTTTGAAGAGTGAGAAGTAAGATGCATCCAGCAATGTCTCACAGCCTCAATTTTGAGATTTCTGCACTCTTCCGGGTCCTACGCGCGTTCCTCCAAAGGAGGATGTTTACGTCCTGCCTCTCACAGGAGAGGCAGTGAGGTTCAGCCAAGGGTGCGTGCTCTTGGCATGCACAGCATTGTCTGAAGTCAGAATTTGGCCAGTCAAAGGTCAGCAATACGGCGTGCTCCCACCGCGGCCAAATCCTCCCGAATCGATGGGCAAAATGCCGGGCGAGTGCGCATGGGGAGCCGGCAGATCTTCGTTCGCAGCGATTCCACATTTGAATGCTTTGGGCACGTGCGTTCGGTTTTTTTTTTCCCTTCATGGATCCGGAGGAGCATGCTGCGGGAGCTTTTGGGATTCCATGTGGCGCTTATTGCTCCATGCCACGTTGTCGGATTCGGTGCCATGTCTTTGTCCATTTGTTTTTGGCCCTCCACACACGCTACCGTGCCTGGTGCTTGAAGAGCAACACGATGTCATCGAAGTGTGGGCAATGGTTCCAATAATGAACCAGCGTTTGTGACTAGTGACAATGTGTCAAAACTGGACATAGACCCTTTGTGGCTTTACACTGGCTTCAGCGCGGTCCCTTTTACACCGGTACCTTCCCACTACGAATTATGGCGGCTTGGACTTTCCTTTGGTGGCCGGCCGCAAATTGTCAGGCTGAGGATGCCTCCTTCGTGTCCTGCTGGGAGAAGGGGCACTCCAGGCTCGATGCGAGTCGATGTGGTCGCCATGCAACCAAACCTTTTCAGCTTAGGGAAAGCTTAGTGAGAAACCCAAGCGGCAGCCCATGTCCTTTTTTTTTGGGTGAAGGTTGCTGGTTTTGAATCGCAGTGCCTTGAAATGACGTGACCGGAGGTTTGAATGGTGCTCAGCGTACTTCCAGCATAATTGAGGACTCAAGACCTTTCCGGCCAAGATATTGGCCACCATCGATTGCTTGGCCACATACTCTTGAGCCACAAACAGGCAGAATCATTTTTGAACCTCGACCAAGAGGCGAGTGCCTCTGACTGCCAGGTGTTGCTATGGCCCAACTGGCCATGCCCCATGCACACAGCTCTTGGCAGTGCAAGCAGTTTGCAGCTTTGGTTTCTACAGGAAACACCCTTCTGCGTGCCGGGTCGCCCTTCTCAGTGGCAAGTCGCCAAGAGATTTGATAGGTCCTGGAAGTTCAAACCATACGCAGATAGTGCAACCCCTGGTTGCAAACGGTGCCAACTGGCACAACCCATCCACAAAAGCAGATGTTTGCAGCAAAAACTGGGATTTGAATCAGCAGCCGGCAACTTGGCAATTTTTAACGCTCTCGCCTGGTAACGCGAGCTCCACGAAGGTCCAAGGGATGCCACCCCCCGGGCGGTTTGCCAGGGAGGAGTGTTGCGGGGACTCGGACGGCTGCTTCGACTCCATCTACACCAGGAAGGAGCCAGATCTGTTGTGCCCGGTACCTTTGGTGGAACACCGAAACTCGCAAGACTGGTGGGTTTTTGTTCATCAACCTCTTGTGGCCCTGTTTTTGGTGAACACTGATGGTGCTTTTCATCAACTTGTGGTGTCCTGTCCTATGGATGACGGAGGGATTCGGCCATATTGAACAGCCCCTGTTTTTGGTAGGGGCTAAATGGCGGCTTTATATGCGGCGCATGTTCTGGGCTCACCGTCATTTAACGTTTGCATGGTGCAAATCTACCAATCGTGCCGACGCATTTCACGTTTGAACAGCAATCTGCGTATTTAGTTTGACCAAAAGTTCAGGTGCCAATTTGAAAGCCACTCCTAGCCGTGTTCATTCATACTCAATACCTAGAATTTGCCAGTGCTGTGTGGTTTTGTGCCTGGGACAGGGCAGAGTCAATCTGGACAGGGACCAAATTGGCCAATCATTTGAAAGCCTTGAAGGAACATGGTTCTTTTGGAAAGTTGACAAGCCTGTCAACAAACCCTACATTCATTCACTCCGGTTCAAGCGCGCGCACAGCAACAAGGCGGTGCGGCACGCAGCGGTCTCATGTCCTCAAAAAGGTCTGGACTGAATGAGTGAACGCAGTGCACGGTAGTTAATGTTGCCAAGTCCTTGCCCAGAATAAACTGGGAGGGCGCGTTGTGATGCTTTGTTGTTTGGGTTGCGTTTGTTTGCCCTTTGGGGCGTTGGCATCAACTAACGCTGGATTTTGCATTTGATGGGTTGAATGGGCATCCCAATCCCTAAGCTCTCTGTTTGGGTTTTGTTGGGTTGTTTGGTTTGGTGTTTTCGTGGTGTTTTGTTTTGTGGTGTTTGTTTTTTGTTTTGCGAGAATGCTTAGGGATTGCATTGTCGAATGGCATTGGTCGGCACATGACCGGCTCAAGACTTCAGGGGTGATTTTTCTAGTCATAGAGACCGCCCTACATCATCAGCCATGAAAGTGGCTGGAACTACACGAATGAAATTGCGGAGGGTACTAGACGAGGTTGGTGTACATCGAAATTTCAGTGACACTGACCTTGACAGTTTGGTACGACATCTGCGAAAAGACCTTGGAGCTACACGTGCTTCAGGTATGGAAACGGAAGTCGAGAACATGGTCAGTGCTATGCTTCCTTCGGTGCTGGCGCTAGGACAAGACCGTGCGGCAAAGGAATGGTCTTTTGATGATTGGTGCAATTTACTTTGGACTTGGTTCGTGGAATGCACAGATGGTACACAAAGTCGTTTGCGCTGCGGTCTTCTCCAAGAAGATGATGCGGCTTGGTCAACTATGACAAAGAAGGTCTTGGATCAGGCGAATGAATCTTTTCAAGGAAGATCGCCTTCGCGTTGCGCGCGTTGCTTGTTCTTCATATACAGAATGGTGTGGGTGCTGTTCTTATCTTGTTCTATGGTCTCTGCAATTACTTGGTTTACGGGAAGAACCAGGGTAGTGAGTGGAGGTGTCGCGTTGATGCTGTTTATCGTATTAGCGGTGTGGTCATGGAGACGCCCATCGACAACAAGGTTTCACTTGCCAGTCGATTTTGATGAACAAGACGAACTTGAATTTGATGGAGAAAAGCATGAAGACGTTCAACAGCATGATTTTTCAGGAACTCAGCCACCTGTACCACCACCTGCGTTTGCGCCTCCGTTACCAACTCAAGCAGGACAGAGCAATTTGATGGAGTCTTTGCACGCGTTGAGCAGACAAGACACCCAGGGCCCCATGCATACAGCAGCTTCCAGCCAGCAACATCAGATTGAGAGATTGTTACCTCTGGGGGCCCCGGTTACTTTGGCCAATTTGTCTAGCCACTCAGAACTGAACGGGGCTGCAGGGGTAGTGGCTAGAGTGCATGCGGATTCCATGGATGTATTGACGATTAGCTCCGGCCGACTCAATTTCTTGAGATCTCAGAATGTTATGCCTATTCCAAACTTGGATGAGATGCCGGACGCAGAAGCGTTGAGAACTTTGTCAAGACGGCTATCAGGCGGGGACCTTGGTCAAGTGACAGCTGCCGTTGGGGAGACCACTGGAATTCAGTTTAGAAGTGATGTATATGCTCCTCTTGCAGATGCCAATCAGCGACAAGTCAAGGAACAAGCTGGGAAAATAAAGAACATGCTGGTTGTGGCTTCCTCTCGCAGTGCGTTGTACCCTAACTGGGCCAAAACCTTTTGGAGAGAAGTTGGAAATTTAGGAAACATCAATCCAAGGGTCACAGCAGTTTTGAATATGCATGGTTATGTGGGCAATGGAGTGGGGTCAAACCCAAGAGTGGACGAGTTGAAATCTCGACTCAGCGACCTGGAGAACTTGGGGGCCCTGGCCCACACCTCAGCTTTGTACGATATCGGTGAAACTGCCTTGCAGCCAGATGAGAATGACACTCTGGACGGTTGGGTGGATTCTTTGCCTCCTGATTTGAAACGCGCTGGACCCGAGATATTTTCGTCGTTCAAAACGGCAGGATGTCGGAGTTGCAGGGACTGGATCAATCAACAATTCCCTTTGGAGAAACGCTCCGATCCAGTTTATTCAGAACTTTTCAATCTTGCAAGTCTGGTAGATTTTCGGGTAAAAGAAGCAGATGGGAGCCATGCGCGAGCCCTAGCTCTTATTGCTTGTGATGATACATGCGAAGTAGCTCTCAGACGGATTGCTTCTTACGTCCATATGAAGCGGACGGGAGACAGGTCAGCTGCAGAAGCGATGCTGGCCATCAAGCCCACGACAGGTAATCACGATGTGGCTCCGGCTTGGCTGGTGTCGGAAGCAGGGATGTATTCACAGTCTGAATTCAAACGGCGTCAACGTGCCAAAGATCAAGGCCATGGACCTCCTTCAGGCGCGAACTCGTACAAGGGAGGCGGGAAGCAACATTTCAAAGCTGGTCGCGGAAAGGGGGGAGGGAAGAAAGGATCCTCCTCCAAAACTCAAGGTTGACTTGCTGGTACATCTGGAGAAGACGATCCTCCTTTTTCAGATGGAGTGCCGCCCCTTTTTGAGGATCGTGTTGGTGCTTGGAGGAGTTCGCGCTTGGAAGAATTTGCTCGCGATGTGAAATCCGATCAGTGTGTTTTTCCTTTGCCGATGCCGATTTTACCATTATATCCAAAATCTCATTCACAGAGGATTTGGTGCAGATGGAAGCAAACCCGGACTTTGTACAGATTAGTGCGGAGTTATGTATTGCTTCTGAACAATCTTTTTTATGCAAATCAGCGAGATCCACACTTACAGCAAAAGCCGAATGTCAGTTTGGCTCAACATCAGATTCTCACTCGCCTCTTTGCGCTTGCGAGGGATGAAGTGAGGGACCGCAGGGACTTCGGTTCTATTAGCGGTCACGCGACAGAGGAGCTGGTTAAGCAAACGAAGAGAGATGACTTGGGATACACCAGATTGCGAAAAGGTCCCACTCAAGTTCCGCTGATAGCTTCTCGAGTCGTTGAACCTTGCGACAACGGAGTGGTGCATTTGCTGGAAGTGCTCCCGGAGGAGGAGGCTCAGTATTATGCACGCGAAGAGAATGTGCTCGAGAGAGGAGGCAAATCCAAACAGATACAAGAGGAGATCGAACAGCAGTTCTCTTTTGTTGGTGGCAGCAAAGAGGAGTACGTGAAGTATTTTCATCGAGAAGATTTGCCGGATAACATGTGGGGATGGATGCCTCTCGAAGAAGTCAAAGCCATCGCAGGTTTTAGTGTGGTGCCAAAGAACAAAAGAAACGGAGAATTTCAACGCAAGTTGATCATGTGCTGCAGCTTGAACTACCTTTGGGAAAGCGTGGAGAAGCGTTCGAACCAGGGTATGGATGGTGCAGGTGCCTTGGCTCGTATTCACACTGAGGGTCAGCCACTAGATGTGTCGGCGTGTGATCAGTCAAATGCTTTTACACGGGTATTGGTTCCGGAGTGGTTTCACGCATGCCAGGCAGTACCGCCGATTTGTGCAAACGAAGTGTGGGAGCTCATACCCCACACCCTAAGGGGAACCTTGTGTCGAAGCGACATGGTGTGTCCGGTGTACAAGCGCTTGCCTATGGGGTCCTCACATTCGGTGCATATTCTTATGGCGATCAATTTGCAGATTATAGGACGGACTTTGAGACGGACGTTGCAGTTTGCAGTGCAGAATCAACCACAGGCTCAACAGCGACATGAGGATTTACACACTCCAGTAGAGAGGTTGGATTCAGTTGCTGGGCGCTATTATGGTATTAGTCACCTTGAGTGGTGGAAGTTGCATAACACTGCAGAGAGAGTACGAAACGAAGCCGGGTATTCGGTGCAAGAATGGTGGGAAGCCATTACACAGGCGCGAATCTCAGGCTCGCGCACTATAGTTGTCATGTCCTTCTTTTCAGGTGAACGGAGATGTGGAGACATTCATCGCTTTGTGGAGCAGCAGGCGAAGGCAGCAGATATACCCATACTGATGATTTCAATTGACTTGGCTGTCGATGCCAGGTGGGACCTTGCCAACGACGAGACCTTCCACTCAATCATGAAGATGACTCGAGGCTTCGTGGATATAGTCATAGGCGGCCCTCCTTGTTCAACAGTGTCTCGCGCCAGGTTCAATCGAACGCATCAAGGTCCACGCCCTGTGCGTTTTCGATGGTGTATTTGGGGAAGGCCCGATTTAACCACTGCAGAAAAGAGCCGTGTGGACGAAGCCAACAAGTTGTGGATAAATTACATGGCTGTCTGCGAGTCGGTTTCGGGGCAAGGAGGAGCTCACCTTCCCAAAGCAGGACCCGTATCCATCGATACTTGCAACTTCCGAATTCTGTGAATTTGAGCGAAGGACCGATGCAGTACGGGTGGACTTCGATCAATGTGTACTTGGAGCGCCAGTCCCTAAGGGCACTACTCTCAGTGGAAACCTCAAAGGGATAGAACGCTTTACAGCCTATCAATGCCCGGGAGTAAGTGAGGAACATGTCCATACAGGTACTTCGCTGGGCAGAGATGAGGCAGGTCATTTTCGTACACGTCGTCTTCAAACCTATCCTCCGGGAATGTGCGAACAGGTCGGGGGCCCACAGGATACTTGAAGAGGGATGCGGCGCAGGTGTCCTCAGCCTGGAGCTTCAACCCAAGTCCAAATGGCACGCCGGGCGCTCAAATCCTGAACGAAGCAAATGTGAACGCCAAACATGTGACGTTAGACAATGACCAATGTGCAGTTTATTTGCATGTGGATGACACACTGGTTTTCACGCGGCCCGGTTTTGTTCCTTCCAGTGATGAAATTATGGATCAGATTGCGGAAGCCATGGAGGAAGTTGGGTTCATTGTGCCCGACCGGGTGAAAGCAGCAGATGTGGAGAAGATCATTGGGTATGCGCCTCATTCGCCTTCGGCCACGTTTCGCTTGCCTTTGAAAAAGAGAGTTCTCCTTCCGGCTTGTTTACGGGAGGTGTCGCGGCAGAAGTATGTGGACGTCGATTTGCTGAGAGCGGTAGTTGGTATTTGGCTGCACGGAGCTCAATTGCGGCGAGACACCATGTGCATCCCTTTCTCTGTTTTCAAAATGATTGAGAGGCATGAAGGAGAGGTGATCAAACTGTGGCCTTCTGTGAGACAAGAGCTCGTCGCTATGGCAAGGAGTGTGCGGTTCATGGTTTCAAATGCTCAGGCATGTTTTTTTTTGAATTGTGGTGGCCACAGATGCCATGGGAGCAAACGAAACCGATCATGGAGGCTTCGGTATGGTGGCCACTACAGTAAATAAGCCTGAAATTGATGCCTTGCTGTTGAATTCAGAAGAGCCAGGACGATCGGTAGTGTGCCTTGAACGAGGTGAACAAATACTGAAACATCCGGATAGACATGTTACGCCGACAAAACCGTTTTCGCTTTTGCCTTCGTCGATGTGGGATCTATCAAGGTGGGCCCCTCTGTTACAGGGGCGATGGAAATACGCGGATCACATAACCTTAGGCGAAGCAAGGGCAGTGGCGATTGCCGTGGCAGCAATGTGCAAACACATACCGATGCATGACACAGTTGTTTTTAGTTTGCAGGACAACCAACCGTGCGGTGCGGCTATGACAAAAGGGAGATCCTCGAGTTGGCCTTTAAACTTTGCTGTCAGGCGCAAATGTGCAGCTTGTTTGGCGTCAGGTATTCGGTTGGTTTTTCCTTGGGTTGAGAGCAGCAAGATGCCTGCAGATTGGCTGTCTCGAGTAGCAGGCTCAAATTCATGCCATTAGGGTGCAGGGTGTTTTGCTGTCTTCCGAGGAGGCTGGATCGGCATCACGCAGTTTCAGTGTCTGGGACCACGCTGCACGTTATCACAAGTACTTACAAGCGTTTGTGGCCTATCTCGATGAACAGGGCCTGAACCCGGACTCGTCTGAGAGTTTGGATGCAGCGCTCGTTTGTTACAAGAACCACGCAAGTTTGAAAAAGGCGGATCTGGAAGGTACCATTGCATCGCTGGAGTTTCATATCCCTCAGGTCAAGGGGTCCTTCGTATGGAGCAAACGAGTGATCTCTGGCATCGTTAAGGAGACTCCTATCAAGCATACGTTGCCGCTCAGCCACAAGCATGCCAAGTGGTTGGCTTGTCATATGGCTGCTAAAGCTTTGTTTCGAATGGGCGTTGCAGTGGTGGTACAGACCCGGACAGGTATGCGGCCGTCGGAAGTTTTGGCACTCAGGGAACATCACATATTACTCCCTACATCTGAGAAGCCGAGGTTCGTGTTTCGTTTGGGAGCCATGCGGTCAACAAAAGTGCAGAGAGAGCAAGTCACGTTTCTTGAATGGAGTAGGGATGAGAGTGTGGCTAGATTGTTATGGAGAGTGGTCGTTGCAACAAAGCCAGAAGAACGATTGTTCCCATACACGTATGAGCAATACAGAACTGTTTTGGCCATGGTGTGTCAGGAAAACGATGTGGTATCTCACTTCACTCCTCATTCGGCCAGGGCAGGGTTTGCGACAGACGCGGTATCGGACGGAATGCTGCCGAGTGTCATCCGACAGTTGGGCAGGTGGGCGTCCGAGAGTAGCTTCAACACGTACGTGGACGTGGTCTCGGCCTCACAGGTGGAAGCAGCCTTTTCTCTCAGGAAACAGGATCAGGCAGTCCAGTTTTGCTCTACCCATTTGGAAAGTTACTTTCCCGCTTTGTGCTTTAGTTCCAAGGATGATGGGATTGCCAGTGCATATAGAGGTGGAAGACGAGCTTTCCCCGAACGAGTTGCCGCAGGTGCCACTCGTTCCACCTCAACCCCACAGCAGGACCAGACAACGAAATGCCACGCCAAAACCACGGGTGGCCCTTCGGAGATCAGGAAGGGTGACGGGGCGAACCGTACTGGGAAGACAAGTCGGCCCTCACGATGTGCACACAGAGCGTCGTGTTCCAAACGCCGCTAGGCCTCGGCAGCAGACATGGTGGCAGAAAACGCGAGCTTACATAAGGAAGCTGAACAAGTCTATGCTGGGCTCGATGTTCTGGGTGCTGGTCCTGGCAAGTGCTTCACGCTCCGGTGCCTTTGATCACTTCGCTTCAATGCTAGGCTCAGTTGCGAGGGTGTCCGAGTCAGCTGCCTCGGTGGCCGCCTTGGTACTCGATAGCTCAGCGGATCTGGCGACTTCTACTTCGCAGGTGGTCAAGGCATTTTCGGTGGAATCCATGGATTTGGTGCATACAGCATGGCGTGGAGTGGATTTGCTGAATTTGACATGTACAAAGACGGCCGGCAGAGTTGTGGGGCTTACAGCTAGCGAAGTTTCGGCTTGGTTTCTCGGCGAGAGCGGTGTAGCTGTTACAATGTGCAACAAGAGCCAAATTTTAGATCTATGGATTTCGGCAGCGCATTCGGTCGAGCTTGGCATACCGACTGTTGACAGTACAATGCAACATTTCAATGTGTCGGGAGAGTACTGGGAAGCAGCAGTGGTGGCAGGCTTGCTGCCGGGAGGTTGGATCAGTGTTGATTTTGCTCATACTCGGGTTAGCTTTCAGGCCAGATGGGCAAACCCGTTTTGGGAGTTGATTGAATTGGAGGTACAGCAGGAGGCTCCGCAAATGGTTCGTCAGCTCCAGGCATTTGCACAATCTGTTCCAGCTGTCAATACTTCTCGCATGTTTGTGGTTGAGCCGCTTCACCCATGCACGTGGCTATGGATGAACCTCATATCATGCTCGTGGTACAGATGCCTTACTGCGTGCGGCGAGGTGGGATTCATGCTTGCGGGTGTATTATTTTTTCGGCAGTGCAACTTACTTTCCAAGATTCAGGAAACAGCCAGCTTTGCAAATGTCAGCGCCGCATTGCAAAAATTCAAAACATTGCTGGCCGATAGGATTGATGCCACCGTCGGGATGGGTTGACACTCTTGCTGTGCTACAACTGCCAAAGCTTTGTGCGCGATGCTGCGGGCGTGCAGCAATGTACCATATGGCAGTTAGCCTCACAGCAACAGTTACCTATTTGGTCAGCCGAGTGGATCTGCTGAAAAAGAGTTTCGTACTGTCCGCAAGATGAATCTTATGAAGTGTGCCTGTCATGTGCCGAGCGGAGTTTTTTCCCTATGCTTTACAAGCAGTTGCAAAATCGATGGGTTGGGTATTTGATTTGCAGCTGGGCTTCGAGCGCATTATGAATGAGTGAACGCAGTGCACGGTAGTTAATGTTGCCAAGTCCTTGCCCAGAATAAACTGGGAGGGCGCGTTGTGATGCTTTGTTGTTTGGGTTGCGTTTGTTTGCCCTTTGGGGCGTTGGCATCAACTAACGCTGGATTTTGCATTTGATGGGTTGAATGGGCATCCCAATCCCTAAGCTCTCTGTTTGGGTTTTGTTGGGTTGTTTGGTTTGGTGTTTTCGTGGTGTTTTGTTTTGTGGTGTTTGTTTTTTGTTTTGCGAGAATGCTTAGGGATTGCATTGTCGAATGGCATTGGTCGGTACATGACCGGCTCAAGACTTCAGGGGCCCACCCAGCCCGCCCGTGTTCTGTAAGTTGCGGGGTTGACACTCTTGCTGTGCTACAACTGCCAAAGCTTTGTGCGCGATGCTGCGGGCGTGCAGCAATGTACCATATGGCAGTTAGCCTCACAGCAACAGTTACCTATTTGGTCAGCCGAGTGGATCTGCTGAAAAAGAGTTTCGTACTGTCCGCAAGATGAATCTTATGAAGTGTGCCTGTCATGTGCCGAGCGGAGTTTTTTCCCTATGCTTTACAAGCAGTTGCAAAATCGATGGGTTGGGTATTTGATTTGCAGCTGGGCTTCGAGCGCATTAAGGTCATTGGTAGACCTGATTCGCCTAGTGGCAGTGAACGCCAAGATCAAATGGTGCACCTGTACAAGATGGTGTTCCGCAAGGCGAAGATGAAGGCCTTTGACAGGCATATGAATTCCAATGGGTGCGAGATGCACCAGAGTCACACTAGGCACGGGAACGTTCAAAACCCGCATCGCTGCGCGGAATCCACGTTGCAGATAGCGCACACAGGATGCAAGGGTCATGCCATGGTGCCGGGATGAACCATTGTCCCACCTCTCTTGTAAACCAGGTGCAGGTACCGGCAAAGGCGCGAAGTTGGCCTGTTTCACCAAAAAGGCCAGCTCAATCCAACTAACGGCTGCAAGGCCCGCACCAACTGTATCGATCGAAAGCAACCACTGCATCAATGTCAAAAAGAAGGGCGGGTCAAAGGGTGCCATAATCGGGCTTTCCTGCAAAAGGCTGCTCCAGGCAATTGGTAGATCGTCCAACCAGTAGGAATCATGGAGCCAGGGAATCACACATTGCGGAGGCGATTCAGTCTCAAGCTCGGGGTCCAACTCCAGTGGGGTGGCCAACAACTGTGCGCGTGCCGATGCAACGTCCACATGCAGGGAAACAAGTGCCTGAATGTCCTGACAAACTTGAAGGTCATGCTGATGGTACTGCGAGTGGCTCTGCAAAAACTGCATATTGCGTTGCCAGGCTGCGTGCTTAGCCCGAAGGTCGACACGGTTGTTGTGATCGACGATCCAGTCCGATACCGGGTTGAGGCTGACCGTCGAATCTCCATGCGCCGCAACATGCTGTATCTGAATCGTCGCCTCATGAACCGACAGGGCGTTCTCAATATCGGCCCAAAGGTCGCAATTGGCTCCGGGTTCGTGAGGTTCCAAACAGTGAAGCAAAGCATTGACCCCCAAGGCCACATAGGCAGAGTCCGTCCAAATGGAGATCGGTGAGGCGATAGCATGCACGTTTGACCAGCGCAATACCTGAAGCACAGCCGTGAGTTCCGCTCGACTGATAGTCTGAGGGTGGCCAATCAGTGGGCCCGCCAAATCAAAGTTGGTGAAGGCCAACGAAGCCGCCCATCCTGCTAATGCCAACATCGGGTGATGGGGTTGGTAACAGGAACCATCGGTGAAGAAGTCGAGGTGGGGAGGAAGAGCAGAGGGGTGTGCGTGCAAGGCGGTCTGAGGCTGAATCCAGAGCTGATGGAGCAGCTGCTGGTGAAAGGGATTGGCTGGACAGAGTAGATGCTCTGTCATGCACGAAAAAAGGCCATGCCAACGCCGCCGTATGTCGGCATGCCGGTGCAGAACCGGTTGAAGCCTTGGACAATGCAGGCACCAATGTTCAATGGTGTCGGGGCCCGAACAGAAGGAGCAGCTCCCATCTTTGGTAAGGTCAAATTTGGCCTGAGATCGACCCGTCATGAACGAGCCTTCCACGAGGGCCTGCATGCTGGCAAGGGCAAGAGGTGGAAGTCGTTGTAGTGCGAGTTGAGTGGGGCGCCAATCAAGACCCAGAAGACCATCGATGTCCTTGCGCCGTGCAAGTGTCCGGGACAGTCTGAGGTGCCATCCATGCACCGTCTTCGTCCAGAGTTGGTCTTCCGCAAGATCGAGGAAGTCGAATTGATGTCCCGTGTGGTCCGAGACGAAGGGAGGGTCATGCAGATGCCAGCTAAGGAGTTCCAGCTGGTTCAGGAGAACGCTGAAAGGGCTTGGGTGTAATTGGCCACGGTCCAGAAGTGGGTTGGAGCTGAGCAGGGTCAGGCGGACAGCAGGTTGAGCACCTGCCAGACCGTGGCCGAGTGCTTTGCGCACCTTGGTGCGGAGTTTGGAGATCACTTGGTCAGGGCACACGTTGATGCCTGTGGCATGGAAGATTTTCGGCCAAAGGGCTTGAATGATGACCTGTTCCTTGAGCACCTGTGGAACTGGAAGTCTCCGGATCCGTAGCCACACGTCATCCAATGACTTTAGGAGGTCCAGCAGGGAAGCCGTGTGGCGTTTAGCCTGCATGGTGAGCTGCCCTCCAAGGTCGCGCGCATGCATCCTGACTGTGTGCCCCAGCTTAGTGAGGCTGGCACGAAGAGGGGCCAGCGTAGCCCAGCAGAAGGTTTTGGACTGATCCAAGTCCAGCTGCCAGAGGTCCATGAAGACAGCTTGGGTGACAATGCCATGGATTAAGTCTCCAATCGAGTGCCCCAGGAGGGCGAAGTTGTCCACAAAGGATGTGGCCAAGATCTTGGGCGAGAAGTGGTGCATGTAGTGATGGTAGGCCAGATCCACGACGATCATAGCCACACAGCTGAGAGCACAGCCCTGAGGATATCCCGTCGTTGATTGCAGCGGCTCCCCAATCTGGCCATGCCACGTCCAGCGGCGACTCATTTGGTCGAGCCATCGATGCCAGGCGTCGACGAGGAGCGGAGGCATTCCCAGATGGCATAAGAGCCAGGCTATTGGTTGGCGAGGCAAGTGGTCGAACGCCTTGCAAATGTCAGTGATGTGCCCCAGAAGCGGGGTTTCGTGCTGGTGTGCTCAATCAGGGCCTGGGTAGTGAGCCAAAGCTCTCCAGGCTCCCGGTTGGGCAGGAAGCCCATGGCCATGAACGGGACCATAAGCGCAAGGCGACGGGTGGCCTGCTTGGCGCGCAGGGAGCTCCAGTTGCGCTGGATCAGTGATGTGATGACAACTGGCCGGAAGTCTTGAACCATGGTGGCAGTAGTTGTCTTGGGTATGCCAACTGCGTGGCCCTCCAAGAGCTGTTGAGGCCAAGGTTGGCCTTGTTCAACGTCAGTGATGAGTTGAATCAAGGTGGCTTGTTGTGTGGGAGGCATGTTGCGTAGGTCCTGGAAGTCGTAGCCGTCAGGACCTCTAGCCGACCGGCTGGTGAAGCGCTTGAGACCGTATTGCCATTGGGTAAGGTCCAAGGGTTCATAGATCCATGGACTTCGTGGCATGTAGACCTCCGCGAAGGAGATGATGCGTCGTAGTTGAGCCTCGGGTAGTTGCTGAATTCTGGACCAGCGTTGTGACCAGTAGGATGAGAGCTCCTCAAAGATCTCGGAGGGGGTCGTGAGCTCTATGTCGACCTGAGTGTCCTGGCCCGGGGTGAGCACGTGGTCCGCATCGACCCGCCCGTGTGAACCTCTTGGCCATCCTCGCGGGCTCCAAAATCCACTTGCTGGCCAACCCGGGGCAGGACGTGGCCCCCATCGGCACGGCGAGGCACTGACTGCCAGGATTGTGGTGTTCACCGACTTTCTCAGTGAAAGTGGAGCGCCCGGGGCCGGGTCTTTGATGCGAGAAAACAGCAACCGGCGCCGTTGCTGCAGGAGTAGGCTCAGTGCGTGGGACCGTTGCTGGTAGCACCAAGTTTCAAACCGACGAAAGTTGAACTCAAAGTCAGCTTGGATGGGCAGTAAGGTTTGGAGATCAGGGGTCTCCGAGGGAAGAACCGTGGGAGAGCCCTGAAGCTGCTGAGGCCGGGAGAGCCACCATTGGGAGAAGTCTGGATTGAAGCCTTTGACGTTCATGATGGAGGCCCACGTGTTGGATCGATGGAGGGTCGCCTCCAAGTGAGTTTTGCCTCCCCGTGTGGCGTGGACCAAGTGCTGGATGCGTTTGAGCTGTTGGTACCAACGAATGACATTGCGATTGACCAGATCTGAGCGTAGTTGGGGATCACCGGGACGGCCTGGTCTGGGAAGTGGTGCCGTGTTGAGACGCAGCTCCGGTTGAAGACGCTGCGCTCTGCCCCGACAAGCGTTGGGGAGCATATGTGGAGCCTCAGTGATGTGGGAGCTGAGGCTCTCTTCGAAATGCTTGCCGATCTCGCTGTAGCGAGATGTGGTGTTAGTTGAGGTGGTCGGGGTGTCCATAGCACAGGATGCGCGCCAAGCCTCCTTGTTGACCGAGTCCCAAGGAACAAAGTTGGGGAGAGGCCAATGCCAGACCTGATGAGCGAGATCCGGCACCTCGATGGTGGCGTACAAGGGAGCATGACCGGAGCCTTCCCAGGCACTGTTGACACTGGTGATCATGTGGGCCAGTTCCGGGCTGACGAAGATTTTGTCAATGAAGGTAGAGCCGTTGAAAGTAGGCCTTGGAGCACGTCCCCAAAGATTGAAGGCAAGTTCCTGGATCTCCACCCAGCCTGCTTGGCGCCAAAGGTCCAGATCAGCAAGTTGGTCGTCACTGTGATTGTAATCCCCGGCCACAAAGCGAGGGCCAGAGCGGCCGTAGATAAGCTGTTGGGTGAGGTGGGAGAGCAGGTCGTTGGTCCACTGTTTGGCCTTCGGCCAAGTTGGTGACTGAGGCCAGGCATACAGATTGGCACCAAGGATACAGGTGTTGTCCACCCAGAAAGAGGAGAGCTGAACACGACCAAGTGTGAACTCCTGTTTAAGCCAAGGAAGGTTGAGTGCCCTGGCGGGAGTGCTAGAGCACTGGAGAACTCCAGACCAAGTGCCCGCTGTCTGAGAACCAGCACGAAGCGGGACGGGAGCCCCCGGGAGAAGGCGAAGCTGACGATTGGATGCATGTGCTTTGCTGCGCATCCGCCGAGAGAAGTCCTGGATGCCGAGCGTGGACAAATGGGTTTCAGAGCAGTTCCAAATCCCCGGAGGGAGTGATAGGAGGAGATCCTCCTTACCGAGTGCCCCGTTGCAGTTCCAGGTGGTCAGAGAAAGAGTAGATGGGCCAGGATGTAAGGCCTCACCATAGCGTAGCGTAGGAGGTCCCTGCCATGGGCCAGATGGGTCAAGGAGACCCAAGGGGTTGTGTGACTCAAAAAGGGAAATGGGCTCAAGAGAGCCAGAAAAGAACGGGTCGCGGCCGGAAGGATCAGTGGGGCTGGCACCCGCAGCCAAAGTGCCCCAGAAAAGACCCAGCCACAAAAACCGGCGTAGTAAAGGGCGTAGAGACAGGGAGCCTGCCTTTGCCTGAAGAGTCAAGAGGAGCGAAGCTTCTTGTTGAGCAGGGCTTCAATGTTGCCGAAGCCCCTGCTCATCTCCTCGCGAAGCTCTGAGTTGACCGCCTGTAAGGTGGTGCTGTTCTGTGTGACCGCCTGCTCCAAATTGGAGAGCTGGGTCTGGTGTGAGGCGACCTGGTTGGCCACCATGTGCAGCTTGTGATTGGCCTCTTGGTTGGACTGAGCCGCGTCCTGGAACCAAGATTCGAACTTGTGGTTCTGCTCCTTGATTTCCCGCATATCGACTTCCAGTTTGCTGAGCCGATCCTCTGAATCGTCTGCCATGTGTTGGTCCAAGTGGGCAGCGGATTGCTGGTGCAGAGAGCTCTGGACCTGTTTGAGCTCCAGGGAGAGCTGTTGCCATTTGCCGGAGGGAGCGGCGGTAGAAGAATGTTGTGCCGCAGCAGCCCATGGGTCCTCTCCCAACGCCCAAGGGTCCTGGGCAAGACCCGGAGGGGTATGGATTTGGGAGCGGAGAAGCTGGTTCGTACGAGTGGAAGGGAGCAGAGGTGCCGCTGAGGGCGGGGCTTTGGCCGCATGGGAGAAGGAGACCAGAACATCCCCTGTAGACTTGCCAGCAGAGGCCATGGCTGTCGCTGCGCACAGGCTGTAATGGCTTGGCCCGCCATTTCCATTGGTTGAGAGTTTTCTGAAGGCCAGCTCTCTGAGTGCCGAAAGGCAAAGGGTACAGGTGATAGATCTCCTGGATGTCGAGCGGAACAAAGTCCTCACCGGGTCGTAGTAGTTTGTGCGCATCGGGCAGGTCCGTTGCAAGGAATCGCAACCCTATCTTGGAGCCGAAGTGGGCCAGACCAAGCGCACCTTTGACTGACGATCGCTTACACAGGATTTCAGACAGGGAAGGTCCAGGAAGCCAAATGACTCCGAAGCGTGGGTCCGGCGAGCGATCGTCCCTGGGTTCAATGAAGATGCCAGAGGCCCCAGAGACTGACAAGAGCACCATGCAGGCCGATTTGGGGATCCTTGCCATGATGGACCATGTGGTGCTGTCTTCTGGCTTAGCCTTGGAGCCAAGGTGATGGAATTGTCTGGCCCAGAGATCCAGTATCAGAGGAGTGACCTCGTCGACAGGAGGGTGGTACATCGGGCATTGGTCTCCGCAGCTGTTGAGACGGCACGTGCGGAAGAGTGGTTGGACAACCTGGAGCTGCCGAACTGGACTCTTGACGAAGGCTTGCCAATCGCCAGGCAAGGTATCCTTGTATACCACAATCCGGACTGATTGGGTAGGAGTATGCTCAACTTGAAGGCTGGCATTCAAGTGTCTGGTGATTTGGCCCGTGCCGAGCTGGATGAGTGAGCCACTGACGAGGACTGACTCCTTCGAAGTGCAGTGGTGTGCCGGAAAGCGAAGATCCACAATCGGCAGATTGCCTCGGGCATCAGTTGGCACCGGTGTTGTGGAGAGAAGGGCCAGCGGCTTTGTAGCAATGGCCTTGTCCTGTTGAAGGAAGGGGAGTGCCTCCTGCACAGTGCAAAAGGCAATGCCTTGCTGGTCCGGACCGACCTGCCTGAACGGAAGCATCGTTGCGGTGGACCCATCTGAACACTTGAAAGTGTCCGGGACGAGGGCAAGTTGCTGTGGATCAGGAAGAACCAGAGCCGGCATGTTCCTGCCTGTTTTGTCTGGCTTGGCTTTCCGGTTTGAGGGCTGAATCTTGAACTGCGACTGTGCTGAGACGCGTATTTTCGCCGCCAATTCGTCGTGCTTGATCCACATGAAGGCCACCTTCGAGGCAGCTGCCTTGAGATGGGCCCAAGGATTCTTACCTGCGAGGGCTTGTGTGATCTCTGCTGGAGGCAAGTGTCGGAGTGCATGGTCGATCCTCTCTTCAACCTTGTCATCAGGAACACCCTTGTCCACCAAGAGAGTGGAGAGTGATTGCCGAGCCGGATTCGTGAGTGGTCCACAGCCGGAGGGACCAAAACTATGGAAGGAGGCCTGGAGCACAGTTGTCAGGCCAATAGGGTCCTCAGTGAAGCCCGAGCCATCTAGGCCGAGTGCTGCCGCCAGATGAGCAAGCAGGACACATCCACAGGTGGTAGATTCAAACTGTTGGAAGTGGCGGCGCGTCGTGACCAATGGCGTTGGCAGTTGCCAGAAGCGTGCCAGCAAGGAGACAAGCTGAGTAGCTTCCAAAAGTGGCACAGAAAAAAGGCCGTCGTAACAGAGAGCCTCGAGCTGGTTTTCATCAAGTCGTAGATGGATCAAGCACCAGTGGCCCTGTGCCACAAGCGGAATGAGACATTCCCTGGGCGGACTGGTTGGGATGGCTTCCATGCCAGCATCGTGCAGCACAGCATGGGCTGTCCAGGGATTGATGAGGAGAGGATTCCGTGGCGAGTGGTCCTCCTTCTGCAAGGCCCGGTTGGTGGGTGGTCAACGGACGGGTGGTGGTAGTGGGCTGCCCAGAGCCAATGAGATCGTAGAGGAGGAAGGTGCCGGATGTCCACAAACGCTGGTGAGCCGGTTGCTTGCTGCCGTCCAGCGAGTAGATCGGGATGCCATAGTGCCACTGTGGAAAATCCCAAAGTAGCTGGAAGAGGAAGGTGCCAGCAGGCACGCAGTGCACGAAGGGGCCATGCTCGGTGAGGATTTGGACGCAGAGCGATGAGGGCGGTTGTGGCAAACTGGCCTTCTTGGTCTGCAGGACCAGGTTGTAAGGCCCATGCCTGCCCTGCGCATGGAGGATGGCCTCCTGTGAGAGCGCGTGCTGGCCATCAATGATCTTGGGATTGCCCCCCAGGGTCGTGTGCTCAGCCTGGAGCAGGTCTGCAAGTTGTAGTAGCCCAGTCCTTGAGGTAGGAATGGGTGTGCCCTCGTGGTGGATGCTGATAAGCGCATCATCGTGTGATGCCTGCAGAGGCCAGAGGTGGTGTCGATCAAAGAGCAGGTGCTGCTTGAAATCCCTGAGGGCATGCTCAGGGGAGGGTAGTACGCTCCTGCCGGGAGCTTCATCGACAGCAAAAGCCTGGAAGAGATGGCCAATAACCCAGAGTGCCTGCAAGGGTGATGCAACCTGTCCCAGCAAGCAGAGACTGAGGAAGAGGTCATCACACAGGCGAAGTTGGGCTGGTGTGGCCAAGAGAAGAGCCATCTCCTTTGGGTGCAAGTACCTGAGTTGATCCAAAGCTTGAGAAAGGACTAGGATGCCCCGAAGACCGCCGGTGCGAAGCCTGCGCAGGGTGAAGGGACCTGTGCGGCAACCACAGGGGCAGGCCGAGAAGGCACAGCCGTAGGAGTGGAGGAGTGTGGGGCAGAGGCCCGTAAGCACAAGTTGCCGTTGATCACTGCCGAAATCAGGGTCATGGAAACACTGCAAGGCAAACTCCGAGGGGACCAAGCTGGTTTCCACGTCACGGGTCCAAGAGGGCCATTCGGGGATGGCCGATCGAACCTGTTGAAACTCTTCATCAATTGGCCAAGGAACCAACAGGGAGAGATCCAGCCGGAGGGGTGCCAAAACCACCCACCACCTAGAGCGGCGAGAAGGCCACTGGTGGTGCAAATGCAAGACAACGTCCTTGATCTGAAAGCCCATAGCTGATGCCAATTGCAAAAGTGCGGTCTGTACTCCTGTGCAAAGTTTAGCACCTGGGACACATTCAAGGATGAGACCACGCGCCTGCATGCAGTAAGCACTTCTGAGAATACCCAAAAAGGCCAAGCTGCGACTGTCTGACATGGCACGTCCATCGCCCTGCGTGGAAAAGGGCTGACAAGGAAATCCGGCAGCGAGAAAGGTCGGGAGTTCCGGGTGTACCTCGTGCAAAGCGTGAGTAGCCTTCCAGTCAGTGATGTCCATCTCCAACACACAGGGTGAGTGGTTCGCTCTCAAAACCTCACAACAGTGGTGGTTCTTGTCCAACTGGGCTAGAACACGGGCGCCGAAGGGTAGGGCACCAATGCCGATGCATCCAATGCCCGCACAAGCCTCCTTCAGATACCATCCTGTATGGTCCTGAACTGCATGGGGAACAAATCGGGTGTGCCTATCAGGTGAAAGGGTCAGCCTGTCATCCTTCAAAACAACCGGGACGAAGTAGATCGTTGCAGTCTCACCCACAAGAAGCAGATCTTCCGGGATCCCGATTTGCTGAAGGGAGTGCATCACCAACGCGGTGTTCACCCCACGGCCTTTGATGGCGCCAGAAAATCTAGAGCCCACCGACGGGCTGTCCAGCCAACTGATGCAACCAACATGGGCCATGGCAAGGTGAACCACCCTCTGGCGTTCGGCTGACGTAGGCTCACCAGCTGACAGGGGCCAGAGCTCGAGCCTTCAACAAACCCTACAAAAACAAGCAACCTCCAGGAAAGCTGAGCAAAACACACGAGAGCAAGTTCTGAATGGAATTTCTGACATTCCCAACATACGTTTCGTTGGGGGATCGTTGATAGAATACCGTTTGCCTCCAGGTGTTTTGGTGCAGTGAGCCTCGAAGCGCCTAGCTGATGTGAGTTGTTTTCTTCGAACCATAGGCCGAAGAATCTAAGGCATAAAGCTGCTGAGCAAGGCCGTGATTTTTTCTTCTTCCGACAGCATCTCCTCTTCAAGCAATGGTGTGCATTGAAGGCGCAAACAGCATGACTGCACAAATTGCCAAACTCCATAACTCAGCTTGGACCTAAATCAAGTGCTTCTTCAATTTCAAAGTAGCCGCTTTTTGCGGCCTTCAAACGCCAGGAAGCTTTTCCCTGTGGCCCGTCATTCCTGCGTTCAAAGAGAACAGCTCCACAGACTCTTGGGCTTACATTTCCCATCACTTGATTCAGTTTGCCATGTGGCCGTGCTTGAGATGGTCGCATCCTTTCAGGTTTCGAGGCCAGGCGGCCAGGCCGTTTGAGGGCCAAGTGATGACCTCTTGAAATCTCAGGTGTCCAGGCTGGCTCAGCCCTGTGAAGGGCTAAGAAGCTAAGAGGCTTTTGCGTGGCCATCAGTCCTTCAGCCCATATGCTTGTTGTTCTTGTCTCAGGATTTGGTGGCAATGGAGTTTGTCTCAGGTCACTGGAAGGTTCCAACCCCCGCTTGGACTGCCCTCAGGAGTGCTGCGGCACCGGCTACGCGCGGCTCTTTCCCAGCGCCGAGCCGGTGGATGTGGACTGGGAGGCCATCGGTGAGTCCATACTCTGTGGGGATACCCTCAAAATACCCTCAAAGACGGGTTGGTGGGCATAACTCACAAGAAAAAATATGTAAATGACTTGAATCTCCAACGGGTCCATTTCCACTTAATATGTTCATACCCACTTGGGACAGAGGGAATACATCCGTGAACCTTATATGCACTCACGCGTGAATCAAGCGGTTGGTGCAAGGCAACTCGGGCCAACGAAAGCGCTGTTCAGGAGGCCTTCCGCTGGGCGTCTGAGGCTTGAGCCCGAGCGAACTTGAAAGGTTCTAAACTTGGTGGCTCCCAGCCATCTGGTTCCTTAGCCTTTTAGCTTTGTAGTGTTTAGTGGTAGTTTCCATTTAACCCACTAAAAGTGAAACTTTTAGCGGGGGATCTGAGGGCGGCCCGGCAAACCCATGATGTTTGCAAAGCGCCTTGTCACTCGGGGCGTTTGCAACCGTGAGAGCTTTTTCCCAAAGGGGTCCTGCTTCTCGGGTGGAGACATTGGCTCATTCCATCAGTTGGAAGGGGGCAGTTTTTGGGCGAACCCCTGCATACCGCTTGCCAAGGCCTCGTCACTGCACCCGTCCTTCAGCTCCAGCCAGCGAGCATGGGAGGTGGAGCTCGTGGAGCAAAGTACTGTAAGTGTTGGAGTATAATATGTGCCGGATCAAACAACCGCTGTTTGTTAGGAATGACACGTGGGTACGTATCAAAACACGGATCCCTCCCAATAATTTTGTTTTCTCGACTCGGTCCCTTTCAACATGGTCCAACTGGTTACGCCTACTGTGGCCGTTTGATTAGAGCAAGAGGAATCAGGTCTCGCTTTGCAGACAATGTCATGGTAAATGCCAATCCATTTTTTGACAAGCGGATGATCAGATCTCTGGGGCCATGCGAGAACTGCCCCCAAACCGAGGATGCGCTCACTTTCGCAATCAAACTTTTTTGGTCTTCACAGATTCGCAACTTCGCGTCTGTGGCAGCAGCTGTGGCTTAAGATTGGCTGATCAGAAACTCCCCCATGTGCAAGGAACACAGTTGTCTGCCCGTCCATGCGTGTGGCAGATTGGGTTTGCACGTGTGCGCGTGTGCAGGCCAGCATGAGCAACGCCACCATCCGCATATCTCAGGAGGCGCGGGTTTGTTTCGAGTCCGAAAGGAATGACTCGGGCTCGTTACATGACCTGCACCCGGTTTTTTGTTTGATGTGTTGTCTTTTAAGAGTGGGTTGTGCAAAACCTGGAGCCATCAATACTCTTGCAACCTCGAGAGGGATGCCTTTCTCGAGCCCGGCTCGCAGCTCGTCAGGTGTTGGGGCAGCAGCTGGAGTTCGTGGCCGTGCCGAGCTTGGAACAGTGGGAAAGACTTGCAGTACTTGCAGTGGGGGTAGGGTGCATGTGGCGAGTTGCTTGCCAGATGCTTTCACGAGAAACGGATCGCCCGCCCTGATCCCCGAGCCGAGTTCAAGCGTTCGGGCCCGGCCCTGGGCAAAGTGCTGGAGGAGCTGAGCCGCGCGCTGAGCCTCGAGCCTCGTTTTCCACTGTGAGCTCAAGACCTGAGCTCGGTACAGTGCCCCACAAAACGGAGACAAGTTTCAGTTTCAATGGAAATCTTACCACATGGTAGACATGAGTCCCCACCTAAATGATGTCGACCACAGGGCCATTCAAGTAAAGCCTGTACCCCAAATGGTGTAAAAAAACTTGGGCACTGGGCGGTCAATACAAGTTTGCCAAGAATGGAAGGGGGGGGGAGGCAAGCAAATGGGCGCAAACGGGGTGAACAAGAGCCCCACAAATGCGTGTTTGTGATTTTCCCTGTAAGCCAACCCAAGAAAGGTAGCACATTTGCCCACAGAACATGGCGAGCTAGCTGCACTGCCTTTTTGTTTGTTTGTTTGAAAGTCCGCTCGAACCACTTCAATGTCGTCTCAAGTTCGATTTCGGTTGACCGAGATGCGATGCACTGGCCATCCTTTGGACCCTGCCCCGGTCCAAGACCATTTCAGGGGTTCATCTGATTCTTCATCAAGTTTTCTATTGGGTGGGTGCAGGTCTAAACCACCCCCTGGTACGAGCAGTTGTGACTATGGCACCTCAGGCGAGGACCTCTACAGGCTCTCGCACGTGGACCTGTCTAGCCGTCAGGCTCGTGCGTGCCTGATCCAGCGCTTCAGCCGGTGCGAGGGGGAGTTCCCCAAACACACTACGCTTTGAACATTGTACATCTCTTTGAGCTGTGCAAGCTGGATCAAGTGTCCCTATTCGCACTAGACTGCACAAACGGGCATCCACCGCCACGACTGCATGCACTAGGGATCTATTCACCCTTTCTTTGGGTCGAGAGAATGCAGGTGCTGGCCGTTGTACGGGGGATGGGCTGTGCTGGGAGTCCAACAAAAAGAAACTTGTTTGTGGGATTGGAAGAGTCAGGCCATTTTTGTTGCTTGTTTGCTTGCTTGCTTGCTTGCTTGCTTGTTTGTTTGTCAGTCTGTCTGTCTGTCTGTCTGTCTGTCTGTCTGTCTGTCTGTCTGTCTGTCTGTCTGTCTGTCTGTTGCTTTAAGGAGATCAACGTTTGAATGCTTTGGCCATTCCTCAAAGTAGGCCCTATAGTATTTGTGTGGAAGAAGCACCTGCGACTTGGCACCTCTGCAGGGGAGACTCATGTAGCTGCCTTTCCTTTGATGCTTGCGTTACTCAGAATTGAGCACTGAATTCACGAGGGCAAGGGAGAAGAAAGCAGTGCAATGGGGTGATAGATGATTGATGATGGATGCCCGACCTGGTAACCACGACGTTGGCAATCAGCATCCAGGGGATGTTTTGAGGGACCGGCATTCGCATCCCTGAACGGATCCCGGCTTAAGCCATTCCTGGCTTGGGTCTCAGAGCTTTGCGCCGTGCCAGATCCCCTCAAGGCGCCTGTCGCCGTGGACGTTGGGGCTTCGCTGGCACCTGAGAATGCTCAGACTTTCCCGCGCGCCAAGCTTCGGACAAACCATGTCTGGCTCGAGGGTTGGTCCGGCGAATTTTCTGCCAAGCCCTCCCAAGTATACCTTCCTTGAGAGGTTGACCATCTTGTGGAGAAGCCACATTTCCTTCTCCCATGTTTTTTACATGTTCTCCGGGTCGAATCTTGTCCGCGGCTCAAGGATCGGGCTGGTCTCGGTGCTCCTTTGCAAGCTCTGGGCGTGGATCCTTGAGGGGAGTCCCTTGGGAAAGAAAAAGCTCATGGGAGGTGGCTGCTTACACGCTCCCATGCTTTGTACCAATTTCTTTCGAAGTGCGCACGCTTGGCGAAAAGGGAGGTCTCACGCTGTCCCTTCAGTCGAATGAGGGAAGCCCCTTGAAACATAGCAGTGGAGTACTGAAAGACTCTCCCCCGAGGTAGCCGGTTCGTCTGTCCGGTTTGGTTTGGGGCATTCCCAAAGGTCCCTCGTGGCCGGCCTAAGCTTAGGCCGGGGCCCGGGTGGTGGCGCTGGAGCCGGCGCCGCCCAACTTCCGATACCTCCTCTGGAACCTCCGGGCCCGGTGCCGGTGCCGGCAAAAAGCCTGGTTCGGGGCTGGATGGGACTAGAAGGACCTGTTTGAAGGTGGTGGACTCGGAAAGGATTTTGGATATGAAGGTATCCTAAAGATGATGCTAGACAGGGGCAACATTGTAACATGATGCTCAGACGAGGTCCCCCTTTAGTCGTTCCAACAGGGCATGAGTTATTGGCCCTTGCTTGTGCTCAGACGGCAGGGCCCACAGTCTGAGTGAACACAAGCATGCGTTTAGAGCAAGCCCGTGCCCCAACTCCCGACTCCTGAAGGGCATCTTCGTTTGGCAAACATCGCTTGCAACAGACATGCATGTTCCTCTGCTTGCTTGCACTTTGGGGGTTTAACAGGAACTTGCTTCCATAGTACTCAAACTAAATGAGCTAGTTCTCTCTCTCTCTCTCTCTAAGAATGCATGCGTCTTTAAGAATAGCTGCCCCGCGCGTGCAAAAGCCAGAAAGCTAGAAAACGCCAGAGCTGGGGAATGAGAGAGGCCGAAGCGTGGCCTGTGTATGAGTTCGGCTCTCCTGCGTGTGCAAAAGTCGCCTCCGTCGCCACTCCGGGTGCGGAGCGGTCTCGGAGCGGGCGCGGAGCGGGTGCAGAGCCGGGACCATTGACGCGTGCGCTTTTCGCGATACTAGTTTAGCGCTTTCGCAAGGGGAGGTGCAGATTCCGTGGCAGAAGCCCGTTTTGCGACATTCGTTTGCCAGGGTGGCAGGAGCCAGACAGAGAGAGAGAGAGAGTGAGTGAGTGAGTGAGTGAGTGAGTGAGTGAGTGAGTGAGTGAGTGAGTGAGTGAGTGAGTGAGTGAGTGAGTGAGTGAGTGAGTGAGTGAGTGAGTGAGAGAGCGAGAGAGGGAGAAAGGAGAGACAAGAAACGAAACGAAAAGAAAATAAAGACAACAAAGAAAGGATAAAGCAAGGAAACAAGCAAGCAAGGCAGGAATAACGAAAGAAAGAAAGAACGAACGGGAAGGAAGGAAGGAAGGAAGGAAGGAAGGAAGGAAGGAAGGAAGGAAGGAAGGAAGGAAGGAAGGAAGGAAGGAAGGAAGGAAGGAAGGAAGGAAGGAAGGACGGAAGGACGGAAGGACGGAAGGACGGAAGGACGGAAGGACGGAAGGACGGAAGGACGGAAGGAAGGAAGGAAGGAAGCAAGGAAGGAAGGACGGAAGGACGGAAGGACGGAAGGACGGAAGGACGGAAGGACGGAAGGACGGAAGGACAGAAGGACAGAAGGAACGAATTAAAAAAGAACGAAAGGAAGGAAAGACAAGTAAAGATAATTCAAGAGATATATAGAGAGAAACACCATGTTTATATGTTGCAGTCGGGTGTATTTCTGCTTGAGCCAGTCTATGCTGCTGGGGTCTTCTGCTCAGATAACTTGTGTGCGCTTATGTGCTTAGATGTTGTGTGTATGTGTCTAGACCTTCCATTCGGTGACAACAGTACCACGCACGCAGATGAACGGGGTGACTGGCTGCGCGGGGTGCTCAGAGAGGCTGATCCCCACAAATAGACACATGGCAAGAAGGCCTGATGTTGGGGTTTGGACCCGGGTTGGTTCTGGGTTTGCGAGCATGTTTGGCACGTGCCGCATGGGGTCGACCAGCTTGATGCCGTGTGCCCTTCCCTTTTGTCTTAGAGCTTCCCTATCTGGGCGGACACAGCTTATGCAAAACTGCCTATCGATTCGCTTTCCGGGCGGAAAAACCGACCCCCCCAAAGAAGATGGGTGAAGTTCAGCAGGCTGTTGGCGAGCCCACAGCGTGGCAGAGCATTCCAGGGCCTGCGCTGGAACACTTTCATGAATTGGCACTTGTGACGAGTGGGCTATCTGGCGTCGTCTGAAAATTGAGACTTGCTTCCGCATGCAAATGGCACCCTGGCAGGGATTGGAATCATTTGGGGATGAGGAACCTCAGACTTGCTTCAAACTGTGAACCCCACCTCCCTTTGAACAGGGGCCGGTCGTACATCACGGTCGTATTTCAAACATTCGCTTTCACGAGGATGTTGGAGGGAGAGCCCCCATCCGAGCTGGCGCAACTCTGGAGTGTTCAGCCAGGTCACTTGCCCCGAGTGGGTCCCAAAGTCGATGACTGCTTTAAGACGAAACCCCACGGGCTTCCACTGAAAAAAAAGCGCAAGGCTCCTTGCGGTTTGTTTCTCGGACCCCTCCCCTACCATGTAAGGTGTGTCAAAATAGACACGTGACAAATACCCATGTTTGTTGCCATTCGGCGGTGCCACGCGAACAGAACTGGGCGGCACGAGGTGTGGCCGCTGAATCTGGCGGCCGGCGGCTTTTCGGCGGCCGCTCGCAGCTTCTTCTACTCCCCCACGTGCGCGAGGGGGCGTGCGGGCGCCATGGGTACTTTGAGCTTCTTTTTTTTTTGCACCAAGCCCGAAAACACTATTCCCTTAAAGGTTATGAAACATTACACGGGGGCCGCCAGTTTTGCTAAAGTCTAGCGGAGCATGTGGGATTGGCAAAAGGAGGGCCTCTTTGGATTCCAAGAGATCAAGCCATTCGGTTGCCACTCCAAGTTGCTAGGTGCACTCTCTGCCAAGCTGAGGGTTGCCAGCCTTCAATTGATTCGGCTACTTGCTTGTGCTTGGCAAGAGTTTTCTCCCTTGAGCACCTGTAGCTGGCGAAAGCTTTGTTGGCTGTACCATGGTCGACCGCTTGAAGGCGGTTGACGCGGATATCAATGATTCAAATGAAGAAGCCATCAGAATATACACCATGAAGGTAGAGGAGGTGTTGCCATCTTCTTTCACCCAACTGTAGCTTGGGAAGTCCACCATTTTGCGTTGCCAGGATTTCCGACTCGGAAGGCCTCTCGGGCCTCGGCGAGGTACCCAACCTGGTCGCAGCACTGCTTCGAGGACTGCAAGGACGACGACTCCTGGCGTGGCGGGTGCGCTGGGCTCGTGCTTGTTCGAGCAAGACGTGATTTGACATTGAGACTGAGAGACCTGCCTCCGTCGAGCCAAACAAGAAGTTTTCCTCTGCCTTGTGGCCGTCGATGCTATCCTGCGCTTTGCAGTACAAGGCAACAAGTTGCATAATTCCGCCCCAGCCGCTTATTCGCACGCGCGATGCAGTTTGCCCTCTGCAAGAAGAATTGGCAGGTCTTGCAGAGGACTTCCCTTAGGTTCATCAGAATGTTCGCGGGAAAAAGCTGAGCCATCAGCCATCCCTAGCGAACATTCATGGGCATGTAGCTCCTTCCTTTCTTTCGAACGAGGTAGGCCTAGTAGCCGGCGGCCGGGTCACACCATGGCTATTCCTGATGATGCCAGTCCATCGGACGGGGCACGTGACTGAAACAGCACTGAACCAATCTGCAAAGTTTGGTTTCCAGTTTCACGCGTCTCTTTCCTGGACTGGCTGCAGGCGCCCCTTGTTCGTGCCAGATTCTTCCACAAACCGGTGTACGGTGTACTTGCTTTGTCGTGCTAGTGGTGTCGCTTGCGGGGCTTACATGTGGCTTGCGGCTCCCAATATCCGGCCTTGATACGTTGGCAGGGTGCAATTGCTGCAGGCCACCATAGGATTTTGTAAGCGGCAGAGACTCCTGCGGCAGCTAGCCAGATCGTCAGATCTCTTTTGGCTTCGGCCACGAACTGTCGCTGGCAGCCTCGCTCAACTTTTGGGCTGTGTGCAAGGGGGCGAGACTCCTCGCGGTTTTGGAGAAGGCAGTTCTTGGAACCATCAGGCAAATCGGACATCCAGATAGCCAACATGCTCAGATACTAGGCCCAATTCTTGGGATCATATGAGGTTCCTGTACCACAGTCTATTGCACCATAGATCTTAAGGCATACATATGATAAACATAGGTATTCATATATGTATATACATATATATATATATACATATATATACACACACACACACATCCGACACTACCTATACACCCGTGCGCATCACATGTACATATGTGTGTATACGTATATATATATATATACATATATATATACGCCCATGTTTATATGCATATGTGTATATATATATATACACACATGGGTACCTTAGCCTATGCAGTCCTGCATGGGCACTCCGCGTCATCTTACTTTCCTTCAAAGTGCTCCCGCCCTCGTTGCCGTTGCTATAGTCTTTGTCAATGCCCGTCAAAACTCTTGACAACCCGCCCCATCTCTTCCGGCCCAGTACTTCAACTCGCCGCCGGGGTCCAGCTGACGCGTAACTTGTTATTTTGCCAATGTCAAAGACTTTAGTCTACGGAGAGCGACGTGTACTTTCGCAAGCAGAAAAGCATTTTCCGTACGGCGCTGGTGATGGGGGTGTGACCTCTCGCGGCATCTACTTTTAGTCAGCGGAGAAGCGTTCCCTTTTTTAAAGCACTGGTGAGCCGAGCGACTTTCAAGAGTCGAGTTTAGAAACCTTGACATTTTCTTTCGAAGCGGACAAACAATTCCTTTGCCAAAGCACAGGTGATGCTGGGCGTGTACGAACCAGAGCGACGGATGCAAGAGTGACCACCCTACGTCAAAAGAAGAACGAGTCACGCCGGGCTCAAGAAGTAATTCATCTTGCAAATGAGTTTGATGCTGTGGAAAAGGGTTTCCTTGACAACACGCTGGCGATGTTGGAGGTGTTGACCACCTTAGTCAACGAAGACCGTAAAAGGCAGATTGGGTCAAGTCGCGATCGAAAAGTGAAGTTTCGGATTTTGTTTTGTAGAGTCGAGTTTGGAAACTGTGACATCTACTTGTGGAACGAAAACCATTGAAACTACACATGATTCTGCCTCCCGCACCTTGCCGTATGTGTAAGTACTTTGAATCGTCCCTTTTTTTCGAGCATTTTGTGTAAGTTTCATTTTTATTGCTTGGAAGAGCTTCTTTCCGATTTTGAGTTGCCTTACCTTTCACAATTGTGCGGTGAATCCCCTTAGGGCAAACCACGGAAAAGCAGCAAGCAGTATAGTCACCGTCTTGACTCAATTCATGAATATAGCATAGCTAAGTGCGGCTTTGCCAGTACCAAACTCCTGTACCGCACGATTGATTCACCCTACTACATATATGATATACACACATATTTGTACGTGTGTCGCCACAACCGCTTAATAAATGCATAAATAAATAAGTATGTAAATAAAGATACTCACATGTGTAACCATGGGTTGTGAACAAACATATGCTATACACATACACGTAAATAAATACATACATAATTATACATATATATACACATATATATATATACATACACATATATTCACACATACGCATATATATATACACATATTTGCACATAAATAATATATATATATATACATACACATATATATTTTCACATACACGTGTATATGTACATACATATATATACACATTATATATACACACCTACATATATATATATATATGCACACAAATATACATATACACATGCACATACACATACATATATACACATATATATATATATATATATACATACACACATATATACACATATACATATGCACATACACATACATATTTACATTTATATATAGATATACATACGCATATATTTAGACATACACAAATTTACACTTACACATACACACAAATATATATACACATACACACATACACATGTATATAAATATACATACACATATATTTACACATACACACACATATATATATATACACATACTGTTTACGCGTACACATATACATATATACATACATATATATATATATATATATTTACACATGCACAAATAACTATTTACACATGCATATGTATATTTTCACATAAACATATATATATATATTTACACATACACATGTATATATATATATATATTTACATATACATACACATGTATCTACACATACACACATTTATACATACACATACCTTTTACCCGTACACACACATATATATATATACATACGCATATATATATATATATACACACGAATATATATATATATAGACATACGCATATATAATTATACACACATACATACATACACAAATGCATTCATATATACACATACACATATATATTTACACACACACACACATACACAAATAGAAGCACACATACACACATGTATTTGCATACGCAAATATACATAGATACATACAGATATATTTGCACATACACAAATATATATTTACACACATATGTATATACATATATATTTGTTTTCACATGCACATGTATATAAATATACATACACATATATTTACAGATACACACATACATATATATATATATATATCTTCACATACTTTTTACCCGTACACACGCATATCTATATATACATACACATATATATACACATACACACAAAAACACGCATATATATACACATACACATACACATGTATATATATGTATATATACATACACATATAAAATTACACATCCACATGTATATATACACACAACTATACATATACACATACGCACACACATATGTATTCACACATACACACATATATATATATACATACACATATATATTTACACATACACATGTATATATATATACACACATATATGTATAGACACATGCACACATATATACATACACATATGTATATACACATGTACATATATACATACACATGTATAGATACACATGCACGTATATTTTTTACATACACATGTACATTTACACATACACATGAGTAAATAGATATATACATACACATATATATATACACATGTACATTTATATATATATATATACACATATATACACATACACACATATATATATATATACACATATATGTACACATACACCTTGTACATACACACATATACATACGACAAGTATATATATATACACATACACACATATATATATATATGCACATATATACATACACATATATATATATATATATATATCTATACACATGTATATATACACATATACACATACACATGCACACATATATACATATATGTATATGTACATATACACATACACGTATATATTTACATACGCTTGTGTATTTACACATAAAGATGAATATATATATACACACATATATACACATGCACATATATTTACACATACACACATATATATATATATACATATATATATACATGTAATATGCCACAGCCACCACACCTTGACTCCGCCAGGTTCACGGACTGGCAGGTCCGCTTCTCCGTGCCAGTGGCCTCCCCCGCGGAGGTGCTCTTCGCGCCAGGGCCTCCGAAAGCACGCCCCCAACGGTGATATCCCCAACAAGCATGCGGTGCTCTTTTTAACCCTGGTGGAACCCTCGTGGAACCTTACCTCAGGGCTGCCCCGGACCAGCCCGGAGCCTATCTGGGCTGAGACCCCAAAGCTTTCAGCTGTTGGGAAAAAAGAAAAAGAAAAGCAAAAAGGGTGGTGTTGCTTTTGGTTTCGACGAAAGACCAAACGAAGTACCCTCCCACCAATTGACATGGAAGCTGACAGGGACCCGGAAATGGTCCAAACCAGGACCCCCCCGAACAGGGTGGGAGTGTATCAAAAAGACATGCTTTTGTTTTTAAATAATCAAATGGACGTAATTGTGGACCGTTACATTCTTCAACCAACAAAGGACACACACGTAGTAATCGTCGCTGTTGGCAATATTATGCAGCTTGTTTGTGTTTGTTTTTTAGGTGCTGTTCATTGTTAGTCGGGGACTGAAAAAGACAAAGCCTTTTGCAACCAAGGGTTGTAAAGTAATCTGGTTACCTAGTCTGTGTGTCGAGCTATGTACGTTCACTATATGGTCACTAGAGATGGGTAATCTAGTAAAGTATGCCGGGTGGCCACACCTTTTGGACTCTTCAACAAATGTGCCTTTTACTTCGCTGTGTGTCATGTGGCTTTCACACGACAACAACCGGCATGGGTTGGTCTTGATTTCTTGAGGCTGCATTGGAATATAGTCGAAACGTTGCGGCGACGAGGTCCAAGTGACTGCACCTTCCCTGCCTTTGGCTCGACAGGTTAGTGTCGGTGTTAGGCTTAGTTCCCGGTTCACCGTGCAAAAACCCTACGCCACTTTGCTCTACAGGCTCACGTCCAACATGTCATTGACCGGGACCGTGAAGGCGTACAACCCCCACAAGGGCTGGGGATTCGTGGAGTGCAACGGCCAGGACATGTTTGTGCACAAGAAGGATTTGAGCGGCTTCTGCCCCAACAAGGGAGACCAGGTGCAATTCACAGTTGGGCAGACAGAGAAGGGCCCCGTGGCTGAAAACGTCAAAGTGCTGGTCGCGCCGGAAGAGGCATCCTACTTCGGGCAGATCAAGAGCTACAACCCAAGCAAAGGCTTTGGCTTCGTTTCCTCCGAGGCATTCCCCAACCAAGATGTCTTCGTCCTGAGGTCTGAGCTTCCTGGAGGGTTTGGCCCGGAGGGTGGCCAGTGTAAGTTCAACGTGTCCATGGATGAGAAGGGGCCCGCAGCCAAGAAGGTGATGCTACTTGGAGCGGCAGGCACGCAGGTCCAACAGATGAAGTGGATGATGGGCTACGCTGGATGGGGCGGCAAAGGTTGGGGCAAGGGCGGCAAGGGCAGCGCGGACAAGACTTGCTGGGACTTCAAGAAGAATGGCTCTTGCCCTCGTGGTGAGGAGTGCAAATTTGAGCATTCTTCCGGTTGATCATCCCAAGTGTACAGCAGTGCTTGGACATCTTGCGGACCAGAACCAATTTAAATTGTTGCCATATACTTTTGAAGACAGATTGAGCGGTACATAGAATGGTGTGGTTTTGTTTCTAGCGCCGTTCTGCGAAGCATGCGAGCACAGTGTCAAGAAACATGGATTCGCTCGGCGACCTTCTGGGCGTTGGTTTGCAGGGGGTTCATGGCCAAATGCTGGGTCTCCGGTAAAAATGCTCTTGGGGAAGGCCCCTATTCAGATGCATCAGCAGGCAAACACCACACCCCACACCCCACACCTTACAGACAGAAGACAAACTCATGGTAGTTTTTTGAGCATTTGGGCTTGCGTGCCCCTTGTGGTTGAACCTTTCTACACTATCATGAAAAGGCCTTCCCTGCCTCACACTGGCATTGGGGCCCGTGGCAATAGTTTGGTATGAGCCAATTCAGTGCTTGGAGAAAACCTTTCACCGCCTAGCCTCCTGGCCGTTTGTTGCAGCCTCCAGAGCACCCCGCGCGAACTGTAATGCAAAGCTCTAGCTTACAGTGTTTGTGCCTTTCACATCCGCTGGTCATGTAGTTAGTTTCTGATACAACAATATCTTAAGGCGCAGAGGTTTGTCGGGCTGCTGCTTCCATGATGCGCAGCTGACTACACCTTTCTGCCACTTTGGCTTTACAGGTTAGTGTCAGTGTTTGGCTTAGTTCCCGGTTCACCGTGCAAGAGCCCAGCGCCACTTCTTTGCCACAAAGATCGAGCCCACATGGCGTTGACCGGCACCGTGAAGGCGTACAACCCGCACAAGGGCTGGGGATTCGTGGAGTGCAACGGCCAGGACATGTTCATTCACAAGAAGGACTTGGGTGGCTTCTGCCCGAACAAGGGAGACCAGGTGCAGTTTACACCAGGCAGCACAGAAAAGGGCCCTGTTGCCGAGAACGTCAAAGTGCTGGTCGCGCCGGAAGAGGCATCCTACTTCGGGCAGATCAAGAGCTACAACCCGAGCAAAGGCTTTGGCTTCGTTTCCTCCGAGGCATTCCCCGACCAAGATGTCTTCGTCCTGAGGTCTGAGCTTCCTGGAGGATTTGGCCCGGAAGGTGGCCAGTGTAAGTTCAACGTGTCCATGGATGAGAAGGGGCCCGCAGCCAAGAAGGTGATGCTACTTGGAGCGGCAGGCACGCAGGTCCAACAGATGAAGTGGATGATGGGCTACGCTGGATGGGGCGGCAAAGGTTGGGGCAAGGGCGGCAAGGGCAAGGACAGCGCGGACAAGACTTGCTGGGACTTCAAGAAGAATGGCTCTTGCCCTCGGGGAGAAGAGTGCAAATTTAGCCACTCTGCTTGAGCATTTGAATTTCAGAGTGCCGGATACGTGCCTAAGCGCGACTGTGCACCAGAGTGTCGTCGAGCTTTGATAACTCTCACGAGATGTGCGGATAGCCAAGACAGATGTATCATATGAATCGTATCAAGTTTTCTTTTTGGATGCATTCGTACAGGCGGTATAGGTAACAACCAGTTGGCTTGCTATACCTGCACAAATTTGACGACAGAAAGACGCTGATGCATGCCTCATTTCTTGGCATGCTTTGCCTTGTGGCACAACGAGTGTTTGAATACGTAGGCCCAGTTGAAGCAAAACAAAGACGCCCTACCTCATGCGACGCACGTGTGTAGAAGTGACCCTCTCGTTGGAGCAGTGAAGTCGTCAAACCGCACCGAAACATTGTTGCTTTCTGCTATTCAACGTTGGATTGCCATGATTGCCATGCAAGGTCTTGCTTCAGGCTGACCCAACAGGGCTTTCAGAATACCTGCGCCATGCGATCGCCGGTGTATCCCTCAGCCTCAAGTTGGTGTCGGTGTATCTTTTGGTTTCCGGTTCACGGTCTCGTTGCCAAGCGTTTGCCATGGAGCTGAATGGAACCGTCAAGGCGTTCAACCCCCACAAGGGCTGGGGATTCGTGGAGTGCAACGGCCAGGACATGTTTCTCCACAAGAAGGACTTGAAGGGTTTCTGCCCCAACAAGGCAGATCAGGTGTCATTCACAGTTGGACAGACAGAGAAGGGCCCCGTGGCTGAAAACGTCAAAGTGCTGGTCGCGCCGGAAGAGGCATCCTACTTCGGGCAGATCAAGAGTTACAACCCAAGCAAAGGCTTTGGCTTCGTTTCCTCCGAGGCATTCCCCAACCAAGATGTCTTCGTCCTGCGGTCTGAGCTTCCTGGAGGGTTTGGCCCGGAGGGTGGCCAGTGTAAGTTCAACGTGTCCATGGATGAGAAGGGGCCCGCAGCCAAGAAGGTGATGCTACTTGGAGCGGCAGGCACGCAGGTCCAACAGATGAAGTGGATGATGGGCTACGCTGGGTGGGGCGGCAAAGGTTGGGGCAAGGGCGGCAAGGGCAAGGACAGCGCGGACAAGACTTGCTGGGACTTCAAGAAGAATGGCTCTTGCCCTCGGGGAGAAGAGTGCAAATTTAGCCACACTGAGGCCGCGCCTGGTGAATAAGTGAATCCCAGCAAGCCTTTTAATGCCATGGCTGGTTGTGGAGGGTCTCTTTGACCAAGTAGGTCTACATTATGTCTTGAACTTGTATGCACCCGTTCCGAGTAGTTTGAAAAGTGGGCGTGGCATGTGCATCAGCTGAGCCGCCGGCATCTAGCCACCAAGCTCTCTTCCAACTCGTTTTTTTTGTCCATTCCCAGCTTAGAGCAGCCTTTGCTTCCAGGATCGTTCGTTTGTAGAGCCGAGGTATTCTTTTCGAGTAGAGAGTAACCTAGACACCCGCCGCCGGGGTTGGAACAAGGCCACGACAGGGAAGCATGCGAGTGTGCAAGAAGAGCTCAGTATTTTTTTGGTTTTTAATCGGGAAGCCAGGTCCCGTCCACCCGAGTGCCCACGCAGTGACTCCTTCAGTTGAAGTTGACCCCTAACTCTCATGGCGCTGGCTCCATCCGCGAAGCTGCGTTTGTGAGCCCAGCGTTTGGGTAAAAGATCGCACAGAGGCGCTCTTCATTCCTAAAGGGATAAGAAATACGACCTTTTTTGTGTATATTTTGCGGGGGGGGGGGGGTGTGTTAAGGTCCAAAATTGAGAACCTTCTCAATGAATTAAAAACTCGCTGTATTAGACTTTACTCAACAACTGTTTTGTTCTTCTTCTTTTTTTTTTGGGGGGGGGTTTCAGGGGCCGCTCCATCGGTTTGTAGCTGCACCGCTCCCTTGCGAGCTGGAGGTTGGGCCTGGGAGCCGTGGACTTTCTGAAGGTGAGAAGCGGTGAAGCGGGGCAGTTCGCGGGTGTCCCAACCAGCGGCCCTGTGATTTTACTGCTATACCGTACGGTATACCGTAGAAGGGAAGGGTATGAGGTCGCAGGATTTGGTAGGTTGTGATTTTATTTGGGTAGACCATTTTTAAGGTCAGGTTCTGATCGTGAGGCATGAGGCTGGGGCTGGGAGGATATGCATCTCACCGCAACATGCAGGCAGATGCTTGACCTGGCTTTGTTTCTGTTCAAGTCGGATCATATGCGTGAGCAAGTTGTGGGGGACCATTGAAACATGAGGGAGAAACCAGTTGTTGACTTCTTAAAGACAACTCCCTCAAGAAGTCACAAGTATGGGGAGATTCGCAGTTGGCCAAAGTAGTTGGATCTTCTGTGAGATTTTGATCCCATGGCTGATTCTGGTATCTCCGAATCCAGGCGCAGCAGCCCTCATCTTGGGGTACGGCTGAAATTGTTCGAATGTGGCTCCAAAGCCGTGCGCTTGGGTAGGCGTGTGTTTGTCCAATCAGTTGCGCTTTGCTAGACGGTCTCCCAAACTTCCATGTTTTCATGTGGGCAGTCCAACATCGGCAAGTTTCAAGATCAAGGCTGGCATTTGTTTGAAGTTGTTCGCATGTCAGTTGTTTCAACACTTGGCTCGAGAGCTATTGTTAGCACGAGTTGGCTCAGCATGTTCCATGACTGGACCATAGGGTTTTGAGAGCGGAGGTGAGTGGAAGTTCAATACGTAGCCATGGGGGGGGGAACTTCTTCACTGACGATTTGATGATGGCCAATTCATGCAACCTCCTATGTGCGATTGCCCACGGGGTCTTGGGGATATTGATGGAGGACGGAACCATCTACGCGCGTTCGCTGCTTCGGTTGCTTTGCTTTCTGGGCTGTGGGGCCAGCTCTCCGATCTTGCGACTCCTTCGCTGATTTCGCCAAGCTTGAAAGGTACCATTGCAGGCGTGCGCGCTTCTGGCATGGCCCGCATTTCAGCTTGGCAGGTCGACTGTGAAGGCTGCGAGTGGGAGATCTTCGCGCCGCATGTGTGGGCGATGAGCTTAGGGAAAGGGTACTCACACACCTTCGTGGCCGTCGGAGTCCTAACATTGCGAAAGAGAACACCTTCGCCAGTGCGCCGACAGTGGAAGGCCCTTTCAAGGGTCAATTTGTTGCCGAACAGAGTTTCCGTTTCAATCGACTAAGGGTTTGGCACTTTGGGACTGGCTGAGCTCTAGAGGATACCCAGCTGGCAACATCTCTTTGTTGCTTCCACTAGCGCTTAGCTCAAACTTCATGGTGGTGCTGGGGAACCCTTCAGAGCCCTTGAAGCACGGCACGGCATTCTCAGTTGGCTTCCAAGGAGCGCCTGCGCCACCGCATCAGCAACGCCTCTCCGCCTCGCTTGCAATGCTCGCAGTCGCCATGGTACCGGAAGTGATTTCGTGCAGGTTGCGACGGAACTTCATCAGTGGGCATTGCCAGCGGATGCTGAAGAAGGCACATGGGGCAGCACTCAGACCCTCATGTCAAGCCGGGAAGGCGTTGGCCTCACTTGAGCTGGATTTTGTATTTGTATATCGAGATGTTGAACAACTTGTGGGCCCATCACCAGATGACTGTGTGATTGTGGGCATAACGATCAACTTGGTCAAGGCTGTTCATTCTGCAAAATCAGAAGTCCTTCTTAGATGCCTTTCTCCAGTGGTCCAGCGGCATCTTTTTCTCCTCCTGTGTTTGCAGTTGGTTCACCGAGTACAAATAGGACCGGCCGTGACCACTGGGCAGCTTGGCTTCTTGATGCCGTGAAACTGTTAGGCCCCTTATTTGTTGGGATGTCAAGCTTTTCCCAAAACGGCGTTGCGCAAATGTGTGTGTGTGTGTGTGTGTGTGTGTGTGTGTGTGAAGCGTCCTGGAGCACGGACGGAAATTCCACATTGCAGGGGGACTGGAGCCGATTTGCCTATCCAGTCCAATGAAGCCACGGCATTTCGGTGGATACCGGATCTGATCAATCCGGCGTACCTGCCTATTTCCTGACCCTCTTTCCTGATTCCTTTTGCGGTTTCTGTTTGTCGCTGTTGCTTCCTGTTCGGTGTCGATGTTGTGACCTGTTGATTTGCGTTTGCATTCAAGCATTTTTACTGACTGCGTTTTTCATCTCGGCTAGTGAAGCCTCTCAAGATAAGTGTGTTTACCCACGGCCTGTCCGACATGGCGCTGTGGGCTGGACTCGCCACATGCGGGAGCCCCCTGCGAGGGGAAGACCGTTCAAGTGTTCAAATTCAAGCTGCAGTTCAGTTCAGCGCGATTGACCACGATCAAGGCTGCAGCTTGAGGTCTTAAGGTATTCCGCACCCAAATGGTGCTCTGCTGGTTTCATGCGCGTTGCACTGCCTGCACTGCCTGCCTTTGAAGCAAGGCTGCACCCACGAGGTTTCAGGTTCCTAAGCTTCATGCGCCAGTGACGAGTTGGTCATACACCAACTCTGCAATTCGTGGTGTTTATGGAAGCTTTCGTCTCGGATGAGTTCAGTTCAGATTCATCGGCATAGCCACATGAGGCACTTTCATGAGGCCACTTGACAGGCACCTTTGAGAACCCCTTTGTGCTCGCATGCATTTCTGTGGAAACTTTTGCCGTTGCCGCGGGGTTTTGGCGGTCCCCTGGTGGAATTCCCTCTGTTTGGTTTCGATTCGCAGGTTGAAGTTGGCTCGCATGCATTTGCACCATTGACGCATTTTTGCCGCAGTTGTGGTTTTGTTTTCACCCCTTTCCAACCTTCTCTCTCCCTTGCGAGATGGCTGGACACCAGCTCTATGACATGATGCATTCGCTCCTGCACAGCATTGCGACCGGCACCGCGTCCGGCTCACCAGGCAAGTGTGGACCGAACTTGCAGCTGTCATCCCAGATGACGCAGCCCATGAACCTTGAAAATGTCACTCCAACTCCGTACATCTGCATCCTTCACAATCTTTCCCATGATGCCCCACTTATGGCCTCTCGAAACTTTAAGTAAACTGATGGCTATGATGCCCTATTGTGGTTCTCCTCAACATGGTACCTATAATCTGGCACCATCATGCTCTTTTATGATCTGTGAGCATAATGCCATCTCACTGCCCGGAGCCCCAGCCGGCAAGGTTCGAAGCTGTTACAGGGTTTCCTAAGTTGGCATCTTCCACCACCATCTTCCTGATAATTGGTACCATTATCCCACTCTTGCAGATCCTGTTCCGCCACAAGACAAGTACCGATAATTCTACTCCTACACAGCCACTCATCGCAGGTACGTGTCGCACTGACGACGACACCCGATGATCCCGTAGCTACGCTAAGGTCACGTTCCTTTCCGACAATTTCCACTACCCTGACGGGTAATACCAATCTATCCCCCCTCCGCCCTGCTCCCCCCCCCGACACAGGTCCCACCATCGACACTCCCCTGCACCCAGAGCCACGACTTCGCACCGACCCACTCACACTACTCATGATCCCACCTCCTGGCGCACTTCCGGGAAGGATTCCAACAAGTCTCAATGGTCCTCCTCACACTGGCGGAACCAATCGTGGGGATACCCACCACAGAACAAAAACCGCTGGGACATGCACCACCACGGCGCCAGCCACATCGGCCACCGAAACAACCAGGACAAACGATCGTCCTGGTCACTGCAGCACCATGGGCAGCAACCCCACCCCACTTCCCGCACCGGCCACCACAACACCAGCTTGCCCCCTCGCCCAGCACCTGCGGCGGCCTTCACTTCCACTCCCCCTCCCCCTCCCCCTCCCCGACCCACGCCGGCTACTCCTCACCCTCCCCACCCCCCCTTCGACAACACCGGTGATTTGGACCCCCCTCCATCGGAGGCGGGCATCAATGCCACCACCACTTCCGACAACCGGTGGCTTGATCTATGGAGAAACGTCATGGACACGGCCAAGACTGACCCGCTGCGAGTTCCCACGCCTAGGGAGTTGGGGGAGCTGGACCAGCTTCCAGCCTTGGACATCTCCAGGGTGGAACAGACTAAGGCCATTTTGATGGACCTGGACCCTGCTTTGCCACCTTCACATGCCGATCTCCTCGCGGAATGCTGGGAACTGCGAACCATGGACATGGATGATCCCATACCGTTCGATCCCAGCTTCTACCACCTCTTGGGACGGGAATCACACGGCATGGTGTTCGCAACCACTTGGTTTCCCCGACCTCATCCTTGGCCAGTTGCTGGCGGAGACCCGGAAGCTGGATCCGGCACGGCCTCCAATCACGCTGTCATGTATGTGCACGGCACCACCCCGGATCGAGTGCGCCGCATGTGCCATGAGAACATGATCCGACCCGCTGCTTGGAGGCCCGAGAACCATGACTACCCGAGCTTTGGATGCTACGCTCAGGCCACCCCCACGGCATGCACGCCCGACACGCTCGGCCAGCTCTTGCAGAACTTTACAAACGGAAAGTCTCAACTCGGCGCCATCGCTTTTGGGGAACTACGCTCCATCAATCAGCACAAAATCCTCGAATCCGGGGGAAGCCACGAGGATCAACACAACGTGCGGCGCCACTTCGCATGCCGCCGAGGCAAAAAGTGGTGCCTTCACTCCAAGTTTACGATGCTGAGAGGCATCGCGCTGCAGCGCCCGGCTTAGCGGGGCGCAACTGTACCATCTTCCACCCAACCAGGGAAAGAATTGGTGCACTGTTTGATCGCCTTTTTTCTTTGCTTTGCTGTTCTGTCTTTCCGCGACCGTTCTCTCACCTTGTGACCTTACCCGCTTGATTCCGCTCACCAGCTTGTGGTTCGAACATTTCCTTTTCCCCCGTGTTTTCTCATGGCTTTCCAACCCCCTCGAGGTTTGGTTACGGCGCTCCAAAGGCGAAACTTACCACCGCAGCCTTCGCCCACGGCATCCCATCATCATGGCATCGTGTACGGCAACAACATGGCCGGGAACCCGTGCGGGGCCCTGTCCGGGCCTTCCTACGGATGCTCTTCCACGGCATCGGCACCGCCAGCCACACATCCGACTCCCTGTCAGACCTACGGCCAACCTATTCCCCGTTACCCACCACACCCCGGCCCTCGTCCACCCTCCTTTGGCGGCTCTCTCCCCCCCCCTCCCGGCGGCAACCCCTTTCCCCCCCCTCCCCCCGTCCATCTCAGGCCTCCCTCCTGGACTTCGGCATGAAGCGACCACGGTTGACTACACCTGACACATCACCGCAGGACGGATCCCCCGCCCTACCCCTGCCCACTCGCATTGCAGACGACTCCCAACCCCCCCCGGCTCCCCCCACCCACGGCGGCAACCCTCCAGCCCCCTCCACCCACGGCGGCACCCCGACCCCTCCCCTCCTCCCCTCCCCACCCACTTGGAAGGAGCCCCGCGACTTGCTCCAACCACCTCCCCACGTTTGCCAATGGCTCACCAGCAACTTCCCACCCGACATTTCCGACACCAAAGTCCAGCGATGGATCACCTCCCAGAAAACCAGCAAAGAGAGCAAGCAAGTCCTAAAAAGCTGGTCCAACGACTGCGCAAAATGGGCAACCACACTGGACTCCGACACCAGAGCCCAACTCGAACGAGCCGCTGTGCTATGGGGCATCCCGGTGCGAACCCTATCAAAACTGGGGTCATCGGCCTTGGGCCGCATCCTGGCCGCTGCGAGTCACTTCTACCAGTGACTCTCAACAGCACACCGACAACGACGCACAGCCAGGCAGCACAAAATTTGGCAACACCACTGCTGCCAACTTCTCACTGTCCTCCGTTTCACTCTTCGGTTCTTCCCAACCGATGACGTCACCGCACGTCATTCTTGCTCCTGGCTACTCGCACAGCTTCAGCTACTTGACGTCTGCCATCTCTCCTGTGGCAGACTGAAAGCCCTGCTTACTCGACTTGGCCTGGACAACCCTGCTTCCGATTTCTCTTCTCAGCTTGTCCCTTCAGCGGTTTATCTGAGATTCACCAGCCATCCAAAGTGGCAGGCCTTTTTCTACCTCGGAGCCACTCGCGCCTCCCTCATGGCACGGGGCCGCAGCCAACTTCGCAAACTACTCCAAGTTCAGCGACATCATCTGGTCAATGCCAAACTGGCAGTCCGGTGGTGGGCACATTTCGACTTTTTCCACCACTACACCTCGGTGCCCATTCACACTGTCGTTCCGGCAACGGACCTATTTGCCACTGAACAGTTCTGCATCCAGGAACTGCAACCGTCTCTCAATTTTGGCTTCATCGAGAAGCATTTCCGGCCACGCACGGGCTTCATACGCCAAATTGGACTTCTCCCAATCCCGGCACATGGGCTTCGCCACCATCTGGCGGGAACGCCGCCGACTACGACTACCCATCGCCCTACAACAGGCCTTCCTGGCCAAACGCGTGGACAACCGCCTGGATTTGTGGCGATTTTTGGGCGATCTTGGCAGCAACACTCTACGACGATTTGATGCCATCCGTTACATACGGACCAGGGACTTCCCACCCGCCGCTCTCTATGTCCTTCATCGCATAGCCACACACCTGCCTGAACCACACCACCAGGCATGCCTTTCCGCCATTCGATCCAGTTTACAATTCCGGGGCCTCATTCCACCTGGCCCCTCGAGACCGATGCTTGCACCCTTCCTCGCCTGGCGACTACTGCTAACCTGGTACCGACAACGACAACCACACTCCTCTACCACACACCTCACAGTGGACACACTTGACACCTCTGCCATCACCCGCGTCTACAACGGACGCCGTCGCCGGCACGAACCCACACAACGCACCCTGTGGCTCGACGACATCCCCGAGATCATTCAGGCCACCCTTGACATGCAGATCTTCTCTGTCGGCCTTCGTTCATTCAGGCGAACACGTGGGGCACCGATGGGATCCCCCGCGTCCCCAGCTCTCTGTTTGATGGTGATCGCGGTCGCCGAGCAATGTTGGGCCAGCACTCGCATCGCATCGGGGCTTCGCTCCGTTGAAGGTACTCTCCTACTCCGCTACGTGGGCAACGGACTCGTGATCGCAACCCCCAGGTGGCTCTCGACTCCGGCAGCCAACATACTGTGCGACGAACACTTCTATGGAGGAGACATCTTCCTGGACACAGAAGCCGCCCTGGACTTCTTGGGGTTCCGACTGAACCTCACAAGCAGCACCATCTCCTTCATCCCCTCGCATGAGAAGCACAACATGCTCTCCGTCAAGTCAGCCGCACCACTGATGCATAAGGAATCTGGATGTTATTCCGGACGCACGCTGATCAACCGAGTTTCCTTTCCTGAGTTTCAGCGAGGTCAGGGTCTTGCAATGTTGAAGAGGTTGCACCTCCAACACGGTTTCACCTTACAAAGAGAAGAAAAACCGTCCTTTGCGGAACCACACTGGTTTTCTTCTCTGCCTTTGCATCCTGACAGATTTGACCTGATTTTCGCGCCGCAGCTGTTTGACTGTTTGACCAAAATCCGTTACGAGCATGGATACCAACACAGCACGCCAGCTGCTCCAAGACTTCGAACTCATCCTTGGCATTGCCCAACAAGGCATCGCCACCATCCGCGAGTTCCCTGAGAGTCCGCCTGCCGAACCTGATTTGGCACCGGAGGCCACGTTCAACCCCGCCATTGAGGACCTGACCAACTCACCACCAACACCCCTCCTGGCCCCCTCGAGGACCTCTTTGAGCCACCTCCTGATGCTCCAGATGAACACCTTCCCACTGATCATGACGAACAATTCCCTGATCATTGGGCTCCGCCCACCCCTCCTCCGTCTTCTCCCGGCAAAAAACGAGCTCGCCGCGCACGTGATTTGGCCTCCTCACGATCTACGGCATCCAAAACCTGCTCGTGGACCAAGCGAAGCTACCACATCGACCAGGACTGATGCCTCTACTGAGGCCGAACCTGAAGCCTCGCAGCCTTGGACTGAGGGAGAGATTGAACTCCTCCGTTCCCTTAAGACCAATTCCAAAGCCAAGTATGCGTGGTCAGTCATCGCCACAAGACTTTCTCGCACAATTGATGCTTGCAAGACTCAATGGGCCTTGCACAAGTGATGTCGCCCCAGTTGGGGCTCCGTGTGTGTGAAGCGTCCTGGAGCACGGACGGAAATTCCACATTGCAGGGGGACTGGAGCCGATTTGCCTATCCAGTCCAATGAAGCTACGGCATTTCGGTGGATACCGGATCTGATCAATCCGGCGTACCTGCCTATTTCCTGACCCTCTTTCCTGATTCTTTTTGCGGTTTCTGTTTGTCGCTGTTGCTTCCTGTTCGGTGTCGATGTTGTGACCTGTTGATTTGCATTTGCATTCAAGCATTTTTACTGACTGCGTTTTGCATCTCGGCTAGTGAAGCCTCTCGAGATAAGTGTGTGTGTGTGTGTGTGTGTGTGTCTGAGCGTGTGTGAGTGTGTCTGTGTGTGTCTGTGTGTGTGTGTGTCTTTGTGTGTGTGTGTGTGTTGCGGAACCTTAAGAATGCCTGTTTTCCTTTCGGCTTGCCGCCTCTAAACCAACCCCCAAAACCGGGGCTACCTCCCAGAAAACAACCAAAAGCTCACCGCGCAGGAGCTTTGCAACAAGCACCCCTGTCCCGAAGATTGCCACTGGAGCGATTGGTCCGCCTTCACAGACTGCAGCCAGGCCCCGGCCATCGAGTAATTAGCGTTGGATCAAAGGATGTTCGATCGAAGCGGAAAGCGCGGAGCAAATTTGGAGGGGTAACTTCCCTGAAACGGTGGTTTGAATTGAGAGCAAATGTTGGGTAGCTCCCAGTTGACTGGTTGTTTGGACTGGGATAGTGATTCATGCAGCCCCTGTATGTTGGGGTACTTATGTGCCCCCTTAAAGGGTGGTATTAAGCAGCGGCTTGGCTCTACCAAGGACTCCGGGAAGTTCGGCCGCTCAATCCAAGGTTTGACGAATATCCTGTGCTCTTCCCTGATCAACAGGGTCGATCACCTCAGGCTTACTGGAAAGGCCATCTGCAGCCGACGGGTTGCCAAAGACTGCGGTGATATGGGGTACCCTGTGGAGTGGTTTTTGATGATCTGACAAGCCAAGGCGCCCGAAAAAGAATGAAGCCCAAATGCGCCCTCATTCAGGGTCCTTTGACGACCCAGCCCCTCGGGGGTGGCTGGTTGCAGTTTTTGAAGTCAAACTCACTGGTCAGTTTGGGAGACAATGCATGCTGACCGCCCCCCCCTCTCCAGGAAGAAGCTAAACAACAAAAACAACCAAACAAGGCAAAAACAACGACGGGTCGGAAAAGCCGTGCCGGCGTGACCCGCGAAGTGAAAGCCTCGCGCCGGAACACGCCAGGTGTTTCATGAAACAGGGCAAGTACAGTCAGCTTGGGTCGTGAGAGGATGGCAGGTGGCTTTTTGCTCATCCAGGATGCACCTTTGGATTCGTTTGTTACAGAAGGCGACACCCCAAAGCACCTCAAGTTGAGGGCTTCTTTAACTTGATTCCCTGCGGGAATCGGTCAAAAGGCCGTTTGCCCTGGTCCTGTAGCTTCCTTTTACCCAACCGCAATTCACACAAAATGGGTCCCCTTGGGACGTTTTGAAAAAACACAAATCTGAGTTCGATGCGATCGGAGTCCTTCAGAATGATTGGTTGAATTTGAAGTTCTTTGATTTTTCTCCCATTGAAAGACGGGACACGATTTAGGCCCGCTTTGTGACACAAATTCCCTGTTCGCACGGGCTTTTTATTGCGGTGGTGGAAACTTACCTTGGGAATGACCACTATCCGGGAACTCAACCGCTGGTTGACTACAATTGACTTCCCCAAACCGTTTTGGTTGATACCCCTTCTCCATGTTGGTATCGCAGAACGGGTCGAATCATTTTCCCCATGTTGGTAGTTTGTCTCAAGCAGAGTTTGGACTCCTGCCCCACCCCATTTGTCTGGGGGCGGTTTCCCGGCATAGTTTTTTTTGTTGTTTTGCTCAAAACATAGAAGGCCCTGGTTCATTTGGTGGTTCAATCATCTACCAGGGAAATCCATCTATTTTCCAACAAGGACACCTAATGTTAACCCCGGATTAATAACCCCTGGTTGATGAATACGGTTTTAGTGGGGATTCAGACCACTTTTGGAGGGAACAACCCCCCATTTGTCTGGAGAACCGACCCACTTCTCGCGCAGACCTGCGGCGGCGGCACCACATCCCGCACGCGCACCGTGGCACCTCGGCGCCGCGCGCGAGTCGCGAGTCACGAGTCGCTTGCGGGGAGAGGGGAGGGGTGGGGGGAGATATAAGGGGCACAATAATCACACACACACACACGATTTTCCTGACGCTCATGACCGAATCTGGCGTTCAATCCGAACCCCGTTCAAATGATATAGGCCCTTAGAGTTGTATCTCTACACGTCTGAATCTCTCCAACCTCGGTGTTCCATCTCAGGTGAAGGAGGCGCACGACAGCGGCGCCCCTTGTTTGGGCGACGCCAAGGAGGAGCAGCCCTGCGGAACGCCGGAGCCCCGAGAGCCCTGGACGGGCGACGCTTCAGCGGGGTGGCGGCGACGGGACAAGTTCGGCGCTTCGGGCTCAAACCTCTTGGCCCCATCTTTGTGGCATTATATGTATGCAGCATGCGTGTATGTATGTGTGTATAGATACTATATATATATATATATGTATGTATGTATTCACAAAACGCAAAGCATATGATAATCCCAAATGGCTTTCAGTACCCCCAAACCACCAATTGCCTTTTAAAAGTGGGCATATACCTTGAACATTGCCGATAGTGGGGGGGGGGGTAGGGGTTAGGATTGGACAGGATCCATCTTAGACGTATGTAAAGGGGCAGCTATACTTGATAGGCACAGGTAGACGAAGGGAGACCTAACTGACGTAGAAGCTACCAAGGTTTGAGCGTTTTGACGCAGGTGGCCAAATTCTGGTAAAAGAGCATGAGCAACAAAGCTGTCGCCGGCCGTTCTTTGAGGCAAATCGTCCCTGGTGGTTGAAACCCACGCTAATTCAGCACCTAAGCATTGAAATGGTCAACGTTTGGGAACATCTCGCATCTTTGCCCTTGACCAGCATGGTGAACAAAGGAAGCAATTGAGTCCTGTTTTCAGGATTGAACGTTGACCTAGTTAATCCAAAGCAGTTCATTACTCCGACATCGTTTGATGCGTTTGATGCGGCTCTCAGCCAGAACTGACCAACACATCCCGGACCCCTTGTGTTGGAGATTGCGAGGCGGTCTGTTGGCATTTGCTGCTTGCCATCTCAGTGGCAATCCCTTGGATGCGCTGAAAAATTCTATGTTCTCACCCTTGTTGGGTGACGTGCCAAATGGGGGCCATGCTGAAGCCCGCTCCAAACGCGGCGAAGGGTGGACTCTTGATGGATGTTCAGAGTGCAACGTGCCAGGGCCATGCGCCGAACAACGCGCTTCTCGGTTCCTTTTTGATATTCACGTCATCAGATGTCAGGACAACATGGCTGAAGTCACCTGAGCCACGTGCTCAAAACCCACGTAAGTGAAGGTTAGTAAGGGACGATCCCAGCCATAAATAGCTGCGGATATCCGCCTTCTTATTGAAGCATGGTTCTGGGATTACGACCATTTGTGTACCGAGTTTTGAGCAAGCGACTCGCCCGTTTCCTGTAAATCGTTTCGGAATCTGTCGGCACGGATCACATCCTCTGGTGTTCAACCCACTTGAGCAGGTCAATCAGGACCATGGTTCTGAGCAGACTAACCCAGCCGCCCCAGTTCTCACCATGATTATAACCTACAAGGGCCCCAAGAATCAGAATCGGATTCTAGACTTTAAAACCACAAGTCATGATCAGGGAACCATGTGTCGCTTTTTTCGCCCTTTACATGTTACTTCTGCGGGTTGAAAACGTCGATCTGCCCATCGGGGAGACGCAGCGAGAGAGAAATATCCGCGAGGTCGGAGTGCCCCGCAGACTGCCAGTGGGATGAGCACCTCGAATGGAGAGCTCCGTGATTCGCGCCGTCCCTTGAAATTTTACTTTCAAAAGCAAGACACGGGATCGATTTAAACCACGGGTTCCTTTTTGTGGGTTCCTTTCCTTTCTCAGTTCCTTGTCAGGGGCTTCCTTAACACAAATGTCGCTGGTCAGCTGGAGCCTGCCCTAGCTGTTTGAGAAAGGCTCCCCTTTCTCAAGCAATCAAGAGGTGCCCTGCGCTTCCAGCGGCGGAATTTCACCCCTGTAGGTCCTGTTGACGATAGTTCGGGGTTTGGAAACACGGGGCAGCCTCAAGAAGGGTGGGCCGTATAGGTGTTGTAGTATGAAAGGCCTTCTGAAACCTACCATCTTGGCACTTGTTTGTCACTAGGTTTCGGGTGCAATGGCAAAAAGGGCTCTCTTATTTGCCAGTCCAAAGAGCAAATGGGATATGACCCAAGATTGGTGTGTGTTTTAAGGCTACTCTGCCTACCTTGGTTTGAAGGGAAACCACAAGCGCACTTTTTTGGGGGGGTCCCCGAATAAAATACATATCCTTGTGGTTTTCATTTCGCCGCCAGAAGAAGTACGCACCCTGCGAAGGCATAGGCTATGCCCTGCTTGAGGCAAGGGACTGACTTGCACCTCCAATATGTGCCATGGTCAAACCCACTTGGGTGGTTCGGGATTGAACCCTTTGCTACGAATGCTAGACAAACACTGTGGGGTTTCTATTGGGGGAGCCGCGACCATGGCCCACACACAAGGCGCTCTTACCATGACACGCACATAGACACATGTATATCCCGGTGAATATCCAGAAGTGCAATGTCGTTGACTGAGACGAGGGAGAGACCGGCTCTGACACGTATCAATGTCAGCCTCGGTATCTCAGCGCCGCATTGGTATCAGCCCCATTGCAGTTGCTTGTCAAAGTCTGCTGAGAGGAATTCATTCAAAGGCCGTCTTTGCGATTTGGGCATGTGTCAAAGTAGGGGGACCCCAAACTGGGGGTGGGGTGGCGGGGGGTGTCCTTTTGGTTCCCCTTGAAACCGCCCTGAGGGCACCAACTGCAAGAGACAACAGAACCATGTGACTCCGAGCTTCCCAGCTGCCGACAGGGGACAAATGCTAAGGCGTTGAACTGAACGAACTGTTTTTTCGTGTTCTGTTTTTTTTCTCGTTTCACCTGGGCTCAATTTTGCTTTTGGGTCGATGATATTTTGGAATAGGACAGCTCAAACTTTGCGGGGTTTCCTGTTGGCCTCCCTTCAAACTCTTAGATCTCCATTTCTCCTTCTCGCCTTGCTTTACTTTTTGTGGTCTCCCCGTTTTTATCCGCCAATGCTTGGATTCACTCACACTTAACGGACACCCTTTTTGACCAAGGGGTCCTTTCTTCAACGTTTCTGGGTTCCCTTTTTTCTCGAGGGAGAAAGAGGGCCGTCCCGGTGTTTCTTTACGGAAGTGTCCAAACATAATCAGAGGGCCCCAGAGTCTCAGCGGGTTTGCGGGTTCTGATCGCTTGCACCGAAGGACGATCATGGCGTTTTTCACTTCCGATTAATCGGAACCCAGTTATTAGAACCCGTTCAAGGGGTCCCCCCCAAAAAAAACCACGGGTTCCCGGTCAAATGGGCCCCCCCAGTCCCGATCAAATCTGGGGAATCAAAGGCCGTCATTCCAAGCCTTGAGAAGCTTGGTGTCAAGTCCATTTGGCGGTCTTTTCAGAATTGGCCTTTTCAGGAGCTTGATCTCGTGGTGTTCCGAACCCCATCCACCCGGGTCATGACCCCTACTCCTCAAGAACCCTCAACAACAACCCATTTGGAGGGCACAAAAAACTGTCGGGACCCCAGGAAAAAAAGGGACCCTTAGGGCAGGATCTCCAAGCCCCAGGAAGAAACACCCCATCGGAAAAGAAGCCCGTGCTCCCATCGAAAAGATGTTCCACGCCCATCCAAGGCCATCCGGTCACCCCATGGGTTGAAGCTTCCGGCGCGCGTCAGCGTCGCGTCGCGTCTCAGGTGGAGCCCTTGGACCGGCTGCACCCGCACCTGCGACGGGGGGGTGATGACCCGGCAACGCCGCAGCCTCGGAGGGTTCCGGAAAGTCCCCTCTGCGTGGGTTGTCCGTTGGAGCCAAGAGGAGCCGGCGGTGCAATTTTTTTGTGTGCTGTTCCTGTTCTTCCCCTTGTTTTTTTTTTTTTTGGGGGGGGGGAGGGTTGTTAGTTTGTGTGTGTGTGTGTGTTTTTTTTTTTTTTTTTGGGGGGGGGGTTGTTTGTTTGTTTGTTTGTTTGTTTGTTTGTTTGTTTGTTTGTTTGCTTGCTTGTTTGCTTGCTTGCTTGCTTGCTTGCTTGCTTGCTTGCTTGTTTGCTTGCTGTGTGTGTGTGTGTTCTCTTTCTTCTTTTTTTTTTTTTTTTTTTTTGGGGGGGAGGTTGTTTGTTTGTGTGCGCGTCTTCTTTTTGTTGTTTGTTTGTTTGTTTGTTTGTGTGTGTGTGAGTGTGTGTGTGTGTTTTTTTTTTTTTTTTGGGGGGGGGGATTGGTACTCGGTTTTCCATTTGGGTATAGGTTCGTTTCCTCGGCTTCAGCATGGGAGTTGCTCAAAGGGGAAACCAAAAGGAGCCCACGCTTTTTGTTTTCACAAACCTACTTTGAGAACCCATATAAACCTTCTCCACCTTACCAACGTCAATGGGTTTTTATCGCCCCATCATATTAACCACCCAAGGATTACGCCAAGAGCTGCAATGCGGGTTCAACTCCCCGCCTTTGACTCGTCGGCTTCCTAGGGGACACCCAGACTTGTTGCGCAGGGAATGAGATGAGAATTGGAATGACCCCTATGAGCATCCCCTAGGGCCCCTCTGGTTTCCTTTCATCCCCAAAACCGGTTCGTTCCAACAGCACCCGGACTCGTTGTCATTTCCTAGTCGCATCACCAAAAAGCTTCCGCTTGGTGCCTCAACGACGCTGAGCAGCTGCCAAGCCGGCAGAACCCGTGGAGTCGGTTGCAAAGCTTGGTGCTCGATTTCAATACTTGGGTCTGTCTTTTTTTGAGGGTCCCCCTTGTTGTGTGGAAAACGGAAATCAAAAGGAAAGCCACCATTCTGAGTGGTCTCCTTAAAAACGACATGCCCACTTGTGTTTAGGCAAGAGTCAAGAAACGATTTCAATACTTGTGCTGTCATGGGGGCTGGGCGGGGGGGAGGGAGGGAGGGGGGAGAGGGAGCCCTTATTGAGCCCTTTTTGAGCCCAACAGCACCCGGACTCGTTGTCATTTCCTAGCTGTCGCTCCAGCAAGTTATTGGTCGCAAAAGTTTGGTATAATGAATAAGTGGCATTCAACATTCTATCCGAATATCGAACTTCTATCAGCCATTTTCAGTATTCAAGTTCTTTCAAAGGGTTGGGTTACAGAACATTCTACAGGAAAACAGCTGATTTATGTTGTTTTGGGGCCATTTCCTGTAGATTTTCCGGCAGCCAAACCCGCTGATCTTTGGCATTCCTTGGGTCCACATCTTCCCAGCGAAATGCAGGCGACATCTTGGAGCCGGGCCACGACGGTGGCCTGGACTGCCACGGGGAGTCCTCCCAGCAGGCGGTGTGCGGCAGCGTGCAGTGCCGGGAAGCCCAGCAACGAGGCTCAGGCACATAGTGTGTGTGTGTGTGTGTCTGTGTCTGTGTGGGTGGGTGTGTTTGTTTGTTTAGTTTGTTTAGTGCGTTTGTTTGTTTGTTTGTTTGTTTGTTTGCTTGCTTGTTTGTTTGTTTGTTTGTTTGTTTGTTGAGTTGAGTTGAGTTGAGTTGAGTTGAGTTGAGTTGAGTTGAGTTGAGTTGAGTTGAGTTGAGTTGAGTTGAGCTTAGTTGGTTTGTGTGTTTGTTTGTTTGTTTGTTTGTTTGTTCGTTTGTTGAGTTGAGTTGAGTTGAGTTGAGTTGAGTTGAGTTGAGTTGAGTTGAGCTTAGTTGGTTTGTGTGTTTGTTTGTTTGTTTGTTTGCATAGTTTGTGTAGGTTGTTTAGTTTGTTTAGTTAGTTTAACTGTTTGCTCGCTTTGTTTTGTTTGTGTGTCTACAATTTTTGTTTGCGTAGTTTGTTTAGTTTGTTTAGTTAGTTTTGTAGTTTGTTTAGTCTGTTAGTTTGTTTAGTTTTTTTTTAGTTTGACTAGTTTGTTTAGTTTGTTTAGTTTGTTTAGTTTGTCTGTTTACTTTGTTGACTTTGTTTAGTATGTTGGTTTAGTTTGTTCAGTTGTTTCCTTGTTTGTTTGTTTGTTTGTTTGTTTGTTTAATTTGCTTAGATTGTTTAGTTTGTTTAGTATGTTTAGTTTGTTTAGTATGTTTAGTTTGTTTAGTATGTTTAGTTTGTTTAGTCTGTTTAGTTTGCTTCTTAGTTTGCTTGTTTGCTTAGTTTGCTTAGTTTGTTTAGATTGTAAAGTTGGTTTGTTTGTTTAGTTTGCTTGTTTGTTTACTTTTTTCAGTTTGTTTGGTTTGTTTGTTTAGTTTGCTTGTTTGTTTACTTTTTTCAGTTTGTTTGTTTAGTTTGTTTTGTTTGTTTTGATTGTTTGCTTTGTTTAGTTTGTTTCTTAGTTTGTGTGTTTGCTTAGTTTGCTTAGTTTGTTTAGATTGTTGAGTTAGTTTGTTTGTTTAGTTTGTTTAGTTTGTTTAGTTTGTTTAGTTTGTTTAGTTTGTTTAGTTTGTTTAGTTTGTTTAGTTTGTTTAGTTTGTTTAGTTTGTTTAGTTTGTTTGTATATTTTGCTTGTTTGTTTAGTTTGTCAGTTTGTTTGTTTGTTTGTTTGTTTAGTTTGTTTAGTTTGTTTCGATTGTTTGTTTGATTGTTTACTTTTGATTGATTGTTTACGTTGCCGCGTTTCTTTGTTTGTTAAGTATGTTTAGTTTATTCGTTTGTTTAGTTTGGTTTGTTTAGTTTTTGTCTGTTTATTTTGTTTGTTTAGTTTGTTTAGTTTGTTGTTTAGTTTGTGAGTTTAGTTTGTTCAGCTGTTTCCTTGTTTGTTTGTTTGTTTGTTTGTTTGTTTGTTTGGATTGTTTGTTTGCTTAGTTTGTCTAGTCTTTTTTTTAGATTGTTTAGTTAGTTTGTTTGTCTGTTTACTTTGTTAAAGTTGTTTGTTCAGTTTGTTTAGTTTGTTTGTTTAGTTTGTTTTTTTTGCGACGGGGACCCTCCGTTTGGTTGGGTTTTAAAGGGGGACCACATTGAAACCGGTGTATTTTTTTGGTTGTGGGGGGGGGGCTGGCCGAAAAACAGGACACACCCATGTATCTGCATGCTTTGTCGGGGGCACCTTTTTGTTTTGAGGGGAGGCATAGGGAACCAAATGAAAATCACCGATTCGGGGGAACCCTTCTTGGGGGTGGAAGGGAAGCCGAGGGGAGACCTTTTGTTTGGAGGTCTCCTGTTTCAAGACATACTCCGATTTCCCGTTTGGGTGCTTTTGAACATCACCTTTTGGCGTTTGGGTTGAGCTTCCTGCAGGTGCGATGTGTTGTGGGGACATATAGGTTTTGGTGCATTTTGCTTGGATGCTAGGATTTTAACATTTTGCCAATTAATGGGTTTTCCATTAAACCAATAAACTCTTAGGAGGGGAGCAGAAAGCAACCGAGTAGGGATCCCTTGACAGATCCGGGGGCTCGCCCGTCAAAAGGGGATCGAATAGATATGTTCAGCCCGCCTTTTTTGATGGCGAGCGATTCCACCTGGTAGCATAAGCTATGCTGTAGGTCCTTTGGGGATCCCTAGGTTTGGAATGATTGTAGAATTTGCAGATGGACGCCTGCGACATGAATTTTCATGAGCTGAACAATAGAATACAATCGATATATCTAACTGCACAATGTGTTCAAGCGCAGTACACCCGTTTTAACTCATCCCAGCTTGGACGCTCAATCCACTTAAGAAGTAGGCTATCACCATGGATATGCGGGGACTGACCCCAGTTACACACCCCAGTTACAACCGTGACCACAACTCACTTAGTCAGACAGGTTGAAGATCCGAGATGGCTTTGATCCCAAGCCTCCAGATTCTGCGCAGTTGGAGGATCTGCTCAGATGCTCACAGGCAAGCTGGATGAATCTCGTTGCTACGCCGCCGGCGCCGGGCGGCAAAGGAAGAAGGCTCCGGTGATGACACGGGCTGCGAACTTGCATTGCCAGCCCCGCGAGTGCAGCTGTGCAACTGCAGCACCCACATGAAGGAGTGGAAGGCGTTTGACCGGTTCATCAAGAACAATGGACAGGCTGCCCCAGAGCTCAGCCGCGCCTTCCAGCCAGGATGACGGATACCAGGATGACATAATGAGATGCACTCAACGGACGAGAACACCGAGCCTCACAACCCGAATTGTTTTGTGGGCCAAGATTCGCAACAGGATCTCGGGTCTAGGAAAAGTGTTCATGGCTGAGACTCCTGTCAGGTTTCCAGGCTCGTTTTTTTGGCCGAGGGGAGAGGGTTAGTTCAGAACTCCTTTGTGGCCTCCATTATCACTCTTTTATATGGGGTAGACCAGAGATGAAAGAGATTGAGCACCCCTGCAAATGAGTGTCCCAACAGGGGACTCCTCCCGCCCAACAAAACAAAACAACAAGACATAAGAAGAGTGGCCGTTTCCTGGTTTCATTTGGCCATGGGTCAAAACCAATGGTACCGTTTTAAGATAGGCAGTTTAACCCCAAACAAAGGTAGCCCTTGGTGGTTGCCAAGTTGGCCACGGGACTCGAGGCCCGGTGGACTGCGTGGTCACCGATTGGTCGCCATGGTCCGGGTGCTCCGCCACCTGCGACGGGGGCGTCATCATGAGGCGCGCATAGGTGTCCTTTTAAGCTGGTTTGCTTTAAAAATAGAGGGCCCTGGTGTAGATGGGGTTGATTCCATTTACCAGGGCCATCTGGTTTTTTCCAAAAGGCAACCTATAGAGGCACCGCCGGAGCGCCGGAGCTGGCGTTTCGTCTTCTAGCATCCACTGCGCCAAGAGGAAACCCACATCTAACCCCATCTGAGAGGTTGGAACAAGTTCAAACGAACCAACAAAAGCTTATCCCAAGTTTGCTAAACCACAAAGCCTTAACATGTAAAACACAATCGTCCAGCAATACCTTCCATTTCCATTCTTTCCAGGGATCCGAATCTTTTCAGGAAGCCATCCAACAACCCAGGCCGGTTTTTGAAAAACAACGATGCTTGAAAAGAATGGGGAACCAACCCCTAGAACAAAGTGATGCTTAAACCGGCTTAGGGAAGTATTGAGGGTACATTTGCAAAGATTGCTTGAAAAGGACAGCGAAAGGACACCATGATTGGTGTTCCCCAATTTTGAGACGTACTCACTTGAGCCACAATGAAAGCCTAGTACTGAAGGGGGTCTACCCAACATGTAAGGAATCACAAGGGGGGAGCATCTGTTTCTGGCTGGGACTATCCCTTAGCACACTTCATTCTTCATTTTAGCTCGCTTGGATTGTCCTTTCACGCAACAGGAAAGGCGATCGCAACATGGTTGTGTCGGAACTTGCCCTGGTCACCTCGAGTTATAACGATGGTTCTAAGCTAGTACTATGTGGGTTGAACATCCCCTGCGGAGCAGATGTTGGTATGAATTTCGACGGGGACCGTTTGGTGGGCATCAGTCATAGCCGTATTTCTCGTTAGGCTTGGAGGAAGATTGGCTGCATTGGCTTTTTGAGTTTCGTGGCCTAAAGTACAATTCCAGCCGCAGCTTGCAACCATTGCAAGTTGGTTCGCTGGAAAACCCAAGGGGAGCCCACGGATCGATCCGGAGCGAATGGGCCCACACAAAAAGTATCCAAACGATCGTAGGGCATGCAAAGAAGGGCCCAGAGGGAGTGTCCTAAACAGCTGGGTGTTTTTTTGGTTAATTTGCGGGAGAGTAAGGTCCCAAGCTTGACCCTTCCAATTGAAGTACTTTATCTAGGGGCTGCCATGCTTGTGGACGGAGGGTACCGAGATTGGACATGCTCAATTTGCACCATGCGCGCGGGGGAGTTCAAAGCTGACCCAAAAGGCCTCAAGGAAATGCTTGCTTTACCCGGCCTCCACCACACCCAAATGAGCATGCTTGGTGTCCGTTGAGCCGAGTTAGTACTTGGCTTCTATAAAATTCCCCAAGATTTGCCCCTGCAGTAAGTCTTGCACTTAACCATATTGAAAGCTGCTTGCTGCATGACTTACCGTAAGTGGGTCATAACCAACAACCAACCTGCTGCAAATGGATGTCGACAACGGTCAGGTGACCCACAGCTGACCTGAACAAACAGCCTGCTGTAAGGCTCCGCGCTCCCAACCGCCTCTGCTTGCAGGTTCCGCATCGAGTCGGTTGAGGCGGCCACTTGCCCTCAAAGAAGCAATTTGATGGTTTCCGCCGCAGGTACCCCCAAAGCGAAGCTGGAGGAAGATTGGCATGTGCCCTTTATACTGTGGCTATGTTGTGGATGTTTAGAAGGAACTTCCGTGGTGTGGCAACGAGTTGAAAGCTAGCTTTCTGAGACAGATGACAAGACAAAAGTCAGCATGCGGAAGCCATTTCGCGCGCGGGAAAGAAGCGGCGCGTGTTTGTGGTGGCAGAAAGGTGGAACAAGTGCAAACTTCCGCGGGTGTCGGTGCCTTGGGATGCTTGAAAGTTAGCCACAGATCGCGACGCTTGGTCGGGAGCAGGCTCCAAGCAGGCGTTCGGAGCAGGCGTTCGGAGCAGGCCCGTCGGCGCGGACGCCAAGCGCTTCTCGCAACCTTAGCTTGCGTGGCGGGCGCAAGCGCTTTTGCAAGGTCAGGTGCAGATTTCTTGGCGGGCGCTGTGCTCTACGTGGCAGCAGCGCTTTTGCAGGGCCATAGGCAGCTAGATAAAAGAGAGAGAGAGAGAGAGAGAGAGAGAGGCCAGCTAGATAGATAGATTCATAGATAGATAGATAGATAGATAGATAGATAGATAGATATGTAAACAGAGATAGATAGATGAATCGCATGAATACACGCATAGCTGAAAGGTAGAGAGCTAGATAGTTGGATAGTGGGAGGTTGGATTGAGAGATTGGTGCATTGCTAGACAGATAGACAGGAGCAAAGAAAAAGCAGAGAGAGAGAGAGAGAGACAGAGAGAGAGAGAGAGAAAGACCGAAAGAAAATGAAGAAAAGAAGGAAAGAAGTTTCTAATGGAAGAGCGTAGCGGTGCCATTTTATAAATTAACAGCATGAGTCAAAATGGGCTGCCATTTTGGCGTAAAACAGCCAGGCACACCGGTGCCATTTCGTTTGAGGCTTTTGGAGGGGCCTGGAGGGCCCCTTTGGGTGGGGAATGCAATCTTGGCACCCACACAATTCTGAGAAAAGGAAAAGGATCTGTAGGTGGCATTTTCGCAATTGGTAATTTAGAAAGAAAGGAAGGAAGGAAGAAAGAAAAGAAATGAAAAGAAAAGAAAGAAAGAAAGAAAGGAAGGAAGGAAGGAAGAAAAGAAAAGAAAAGAAAAGAAAAGAAGGAAAGAAAAGAAGGAAAGAAACAAAGAAAAAAGGAAAGGAATACAGAAGGAAAGAAAGAAAAGAAAAGAAGAGAAGGACATACATAAAGAAAGAAAGAAAAGAAAAGAAGTAAAGAAAGAAAGAAAGAAAGAAATAAAGAAAGAAATATCGAAAGAAAGAAAGAAAATAAAAGAAGAAAAGGAAAAACATGAAGAAAGACAAAATGAAAGAAAGAAGGAAAGAAAGGAATAAAGAAAGAATGAAAGAACAAATGAAAGGAATATAGAAGGAAAGAAAAGAAAAGAAGGACAGAAATAAATAAAGAAAGAAAGAAAGAAAGAAAAGAAAGAAAGAAATAAAGACATATATAAAAGAACAGAAAAGAAAAGGAAAAAGAGAAAAGAAGGCGAAGAGAAGCGAAGCGAAGCGAAGCGAGCAAGCAAGAAGGAAAGAAAGACAGAAAGCAAGCAGGCATGCAAGCAAGCAAGAAAGAACGAACGCAAGAAATAATGAAAGAAAGAAAGAAAGAAAGAAAGAAAGAAAGAAAGAAAGAAAGAAAGAAAGAAAGAAAGAAAGAAAGAAAGAAAGAAAGAAAGAAAGAAAGAAAGAAAGAAAGAAAGAAAGAAAGAAAGAAATATAGAAAGACATATTTCAAGGAGAAAGAAGAACATTTGACAGAAAAAAACAAAGAGACAGGGGGTTAACTATAGCGCTATTTTTTTTGAAGCTTCCGCCGTTTTTGCCGGCTGTTTTGGGGGCGGACTGGAGGGGGCCGGGGGGGGGGGACTGTCGTGTCTCCAATGAGATTTGCCCCTTTGGTGTTGATTGACATCACCTGCTTGCATGTTCAACCAATGTCACGGAAGTAAGTTTGTAACCATGCTCTTAACTAAGGATCTTTTGGCATCATCCTGCAGTTTCAGGTGGTTTTATGGTGGGAAGTGCAAGGATTGATTCCGTTTGTTTTGAATCACACCGGGTGTTCTGACAAATTGGAGACTCAGAGCGGACTTTAAGTCTCCGACTATGTGTTTGTCTTGTGGGATATGGCTCTTCCCGAAATGGATGACTTCGGGGCCGGCAAACCCATTCTGAAGTATTGGGATGGATTTTGCACCTTCAGAAAATGGACGGCTGGATCCTTTTGAGATGAGTCTACTTGCTGGACAAGAATCAGAGAAATGACTTGTGCTAGTGTTTGGGATGCCACCCAGTGGCTCAGGCCTTGACCCTCCACACTTCCTTTTAGATTTGGGGGTTCTTTGTTTTGCTGGGTTCCTTTTGGTTTTTTGGGTTCCTTTCCGGGTTTCCGCTGTAAGGAGTCGCGGATCTGATGCTTTTGTTTCTTTTGAACCGAGGCCTACGGCGGAGTGGCATGTGACCTGGCACGCAACTTGCGTCCGCCGCTTTCTGCGGTGGTTCTTTTGACGGCTCCTGGTCAAAGTGAGCGAGTAGGGATTGAATGGGGTGGTTTCCCTCCGTTTGCTTAAGTCCCCTGGAAAAAATAGACAACTTTCCAGTAGTGATAGGTTCCCTTTATCATCAACAGGGGAAACATATTCTTAAGCAAATGGAAGGTTCCCTTTATTCTACGACCGCTGACTTAGATACTGATAGACTCATTGGCCAACGGGGGGTCGCTGTGAGGTCCTGGAAACCTCACGGAGACCCTGGAGTGCGCACCCGCGGGGCGCTCGGCAACTGACGGCGAAGGTTTGGATCAGTGGTGATTTGCGAAGTAAAACCTGGTGATTTTTGCAGTGGCTTGTGCTGGTTTGGTTCGTATATCATTGTGGGTGTGGAAAGCCTTCCGAACGATGCTCAAACAAAACACTCAGGCCAATGGTTCTATTTGAGAGGCCTTGGTGTGTGGTGATTTGTGCGGTCAAGCACCACGGTAGTATTGTGTTGTTTGCTTTCCGGTTTGGTGCCGGAGAAATGGACGGATGGATTTGGGAAACGAGACGGCAAAAAAACAAATGATTGTCAGCATTCGCGGATTTCACCCAACTTCAAGACACTATTCAAAAGGCAACCCCGCATGATGCTGAGAGGAATGTTTGAGCCTGCTTTCCAAAGCTGAATGGCTCCTGTGCCGTGGCTTTCGATCTGCGAAAACTGTCAGCAATCGTGGCGCAAAGCTGGAATCCAACTCTTACCCGGGGTTAGAACACTTTGTCTTTTGGAAGACCTGTTTATATGGAGGGCAAACAAAAGACACTTTCAGCAGCTGATTGAACATGACAAAGCAGAGCAGAGCGCCTTCAAGGCCACCCTCTTGGCCATTTTGGTACCTGACTTGACCATGTACCGGGTCTTGATTGCGACTCACATAAACCTTTACAACCATCCTGGTAGAACCAATAGCCATCTCGGTGAAACGTGGAGGTCTCAAATCGGGGTGAAACGGTGCGCTCAGTTGGCCCAACCTTGATGTGGAGGTCTCAAAAGAAACCGGGCGACCGACTTTCTGGACACATTGGGGGCTAGGAAAGCTTTTAGAAGGGCTAGGCGTACTTTCAGGTTTCCGGCATTTCCCTTGGTTTGACGCGCCACCTCTTTGGCCAGTTCACACTGTGTTTCCGTTCGTTCGCGGAATGTAGGGATCTCGTGGGTAGGTATGCTTCGGTCAGAGGGCCCCGAAAAGACGGCCTAATACTTCCGTTGAGAGCCTTCACAGGCCGCCCAAGCGCACATGCCTTTTTAAACTGGATGGGAAATGGGTATGGGTCAAAATTAAACCAGGAATTGGACCGCAGGTTAAATCGTCCATGTTTCCATTTACCAGGGATCCATTTTGGGGTTACCCTTTTTTTGAATCACACCCATATTATTTGGGGTCCGCACCCACTACTCTGAGGGCCCTTGCCCCGTGGACTGCCTGCTGGGCGACTGGAGGCGGCTGGTCACGGTTGCCGGCAAGCCTGGGAAACGGGCTGGCGGATCTGTGGATCTACGCCTGAAAGAAGCATCCGCCCGAGCAATCACTAAGGACCAGCAGCTAGAAGAACGGGTGGGAGGTGGAATCCGAAAGCGCATGCGCGTGAGGAACAGGTGTAGGCTTCCTCTCGGTATTCCCGTGCAAAGCAAAACTGGAGGTTGACTCGAGGCCAAGCGGCGCTCAAACCAGCGCATGTAGATCTCACTGTTGGCTCTCCACATGTTTTGAGGTACATGTGAACCCTGTTTGCGGCTCCGTCGAGTCACCTTCACACACCTGGTATGTTCGTCGGAAGGATCTGTTTCTCTTGGATATGGATCGGTATCAATCGCATAGTCTGGATGCATGAACCCATGTAACATCTTCTTGCAATAAACTGTCTAGTTTGGCTTAATTGCTTAAGTAGGCCTCAAAACGCCAATATGGCCACGTGGTGGCATGTGGACATACAGTACAGTTAACTCCAGATGAATCAAACTGGTGGATTCATAGGCATGTCCATCAAAACCGAAGGCCCCCCTATCAATCACGCAGGTGTCTATCAATCCCGCGCTCCCATTCACGTTAACTTCGATCCGAGGACCGGACTGAGTGGAGACTCCCCTAAGGGAATGATGCCCTCTGGTCCACTAATATGGAATCCACCAGAGGGTCCAAAACAAAAGGAAGATGGTCTTCCAGGACTCAGTCAAGTTCCATGTTAGTGGCTGGGAGGGTATCTATTCTAGCGTTTTTCTTCTTCTTCTTTTTTCCCAACAGCTGAAAGCTTTGGGGTCTCAGCCCAGATAGGCTCCGGGCTGGTCCGGGGCGGCCCTGAGGTAAGGTTCCACAAGGGTTCCACCAATGTTCCACCAGTGCCACCAGGGTTCCACCACGGTTCCACCAGAGTTCCACCAGGGTTCCACCAGGGTTCCAAGGGTTCCACGAGATTCTCGAGGGCTGCGGGGTGGTGCAAGCACTAAAACGAGCACCGCATGCTGTTGGGGATATCACCTGAGTTTATTTTTTAGAGGTTTTTTCGTGTTAATCCCAGCATTATGCAATCAGCTGCTGACAAGGAGTCTTGGCTCGGACTTTGGGGACCTTCGCAAGGATGCAAACAAAAACCACACAGTTTGCACCAAGGCACTGCTCAAATGATCTGTGGCGATAATGCCTGCTTCAAATCAGCGTTCTCAAAATTTGGTACCTGTGCAGGTAGCTGCTCTCTCTGTAAACCGTCCGGCAAAGGTTCCCAATTTCCAAATATGAAGCACGCGAACCAGCCACATCCAACCAATTTTTGTCCGTAACAAATGATTGGTCCAAGCCCCCCCCCCCCCAAACTAAGAATCTACCAATAGTTTTGCCAGTTGCACAGATGGGAATACCCTCCCAACAAACGCGTCTTGGCGCAGCTTCGGCCCTTTTGGAAGCCTTCCGCCTTTGGAAGGGGGATTCAGTATCTAGTGTATGAATTCTGCCTTGTGTCTATGCCAGTATAGTTGCACATGTCATGTATGGCATGCAAGGTTGGTTGAGCCAAGCACCTCAAAACGCACGTGTCTCTGGACATCAAAACAGTTATTCCTGGCGTTTGCCAGTTGTACTTTTGGTCTGCGTTGGGGGTAACTTGAATTGGAGCAAATCGAAACTTGGCTATCTACGCTTTTCCTATTGATGGCGCCATCTGAAGCCCAATTGCAGTCACAGAGAACCCGCAGATCCTTTGTACGATTGAATCTTAAAGGAAATCCGGCAACAATGGTGAACCTGATCCAAATCGCTTGTGAGTATGGCTTTCCCTGTCTCAATCAACCAGGATCCTTGGAAATCCCGGGATCCAATCTGGAGCCTTCCTCACAGGGCCCCCCTTTCAAAGTTGGCTGCAGGGTTCTGCCAAAATTCAGTGTTCCGCAAAAACAAACAAACCAATCGCTTGCATGTTCCACCCTCTTAAGCATGTGATGCCACGCTTAGAACTGGGACAGCATCTCTTATCCCCGCTGTTTTCCTCTGCGGGATCATCTACGCGGCAACATGTTTTAGCTCTCCATTTTTCAGCTCCTTCTGTGGGATTATCCTCCTCCTCCTCCTCCTCATCATCATCATCATCATCATCATCATCATCATCATCATCATCATCATCCCCTCATATGACCTAACGCCTACCCTGCGGAGGGTCTCCCTGTTCCGGCTTGTCGCGGCTCCGTGCCGCCAGGCTCTGGAGCTCCTGTTCCACCTCCTGCGGCTCCGGCCTGCGGGTGCGCACCAGGCCCAGAGAGGAGGGTCCGCCTGTCTCGGCTGGCTGGCGGCTGGCGGGTTCGAAGGGTCGAAGGGTTTTCGCATCCGGCGGTTGATCTGCAGCTTTTGGAAAGTGTGAAAACATAGGTGGCGTTTGGGAAGAGTAAATTGGCCCTGGTAAATGGAATAAAACATATTTGGGTGTGGGTCAAAATTAAGCCAGGACATGGACCGCAGGTTAAATCGTCCATGGTCCATTTAAGGTTTCATTTTGGGTACCTATTTTTGACCCACCCGGAGTGTATCAGAGTCAGAAACTGGCCGTGCTTCTCCTTCTCCTTAACGTGCCAATCCGGGGGGGGGGGTGGATCTGTATGGATTGTAGCATGGGTTCCGAAACATGGGCACATGAGTCCTCAGTCAGGGGCAATCGATTCAGAGAACAATTCCCCTAAAGGCTACACTTTTTCGGGGAGCCCCCTTTTTCCGAAGCCTTTCGGCGGTCCAAATGTGATTGATTTGCTGCTTCCCGTGACTGAGGGATGCAACCATTTGAGGATGGGCGTCCCGGCACATGAGAAACCCTACGTATCATTGACTTGCGTCTCCAAGTTCTGGCAGATGCACATGTTTGGTCGCCCAAAGAGAGTTTCTTGGAACTTGTCCACCCAAGCGGGAAGTCCAGCAAACAGTGGTGTCTTGAAGCAGGGGATTCCGGTGTAAAGATGGGGCTTCGCTTTGGTTTCCTTTTCGGTTTCCCTCCGAATGTCTCGGACACCGAGCCAAAGACGAGCCAACTGGGACTGCCAGGCTGCGAGAACACGAGCGCTTCGGAGGGGTGCCATGCAATGAGGCGCATGTTCGCGACGCCGGGCAAACATTTGCCGCCGGGTCTCTGAGAAGAGGTGAACTTGCCAGCAACGCCCATGGGGGTTTTCTCGATTTGGCGATGTTGTTTTTTGGGGGTTGAACCATCTAAGTGGTTGGTGGACATAAATCCCCACCTGAATGATGTCCACATATCCGTTTGGGTGGGGCAAAGCTCAGGTGGTCGGGTTGTCCTTCTCAGGAACACTTAAACAGTTTGTGGCCCATGGATCGATTTCAACCAAAGGGGGGGTTCCCAACGCGACTTTTTTCCCGCGGGGTTCCCCTCCATTTCAATGGCTTAGCCGCTCCTCGCGAATTGCCGCGACGGGTTCATGAGAACCGGCATGATCAACTTGTCTGGGAAAGCAACGCAAGAAGGGCATGGTTGTGGAAGCTCTGTGGGCAATGTTCTGCCAAGGACATCTTTAAAGTGACAAAGTTTTCACAGGGGAACCTGAAAGAGGAGGATGTTCGAAGGAAGCTGGTAGTCCCTTTCAGGTTCCATCTTTGTATCAGGTTCCCTGTGTGTACTTGGGGTATTTGTGACTTTCTCGAGGGCATTTTTGCGGCGTGACCTGCCAGGTGCTGTCTCAGGAGGATGACTGCTATGTCGCTGCCTGGTTGCATCGGAGAGGTGTACCCTTTCGGGGAGGCTTTCTAAAGGGATGCGAAGGGAACGCGCCAGTGTTCCAGATGCATTTGCTGAATGTTGCACCCACTCAAGTATATAGGTTACAGCGATGCTATAAGGGGGCAACCCCCGGTTCTCCCAATTGTAACGATTGTTACAGCCTCCTAAAACAACAGAAAGGGGAACGAAAAGCAAAGCCGTCATTTGTTGTTTTGCTCCAGGCTTCCCTAAGCCACCGTAAGCTTCCAATCACAAACCACCCTAAGCCCACCCAAAACTATCCTGACAAGCCCACCATAAGCCAGCACTAAACCATCCCAGTACCCAAAGCGCAGCCCCCCAGAACCCGCCCTGAACCAACCCGAAGCCAACCGTTGAACCCCGCCAACTTGTGATCCTGAAGACGTCGAAACTGATGCTGGGGATGTCGAAAACGGTGCCGGGGATGTTGACAGTGCAACATGCTGTGGGATACAGCATTTTTAAAACCCACTTCCGCGGAAAACAGCCAAGACCCCGAATTAAAAGTAGACCCGATGGGTCTTGGAGCGGGTTTTTGCCGGCCTTACCCACGTCCCTGAGCTCCAAAGAGCCACACGGAACTCCTGGAACTCGTGGAGCGCCAATTCCAAAACCTCCACCTCTTCACCAAAAACCTCCAAACACCTGAGGCCCCGCAGAAGGGCCTCTGCCCCGAGCTGCCCACCCCGCCGCCGCCCGGGGCCGCCGCCGCGGCCCGGGCCCAGCGCTCCGTGGCGCTGAAGGCGGCCCAGGCGGCCGCGGAGGCGGTGAAGGCGGCGCCCCCGGCGGCGGTGACGCCGGAGGTGGCGCAGGAGGCCAGGGGCTGGGCCCGGGGGTGGGGGTGGGGATTGGTTAGAGATAAGTGTTGTATATATGTATGTTTGGCTATATGGTTTATATATATATATATATGTAGATGTATTGCTCATACATATATGTATATACATGCACGCACATTATGTGTATTTGAATGTGGCAATTTGGGTTGCCCAGAAGGGGGTGGCTATTGGGTTGGTGTTTGTCCCTTCAAGAGGGTTTTGATCTTCCGGGCCCCCCTCCCGAAGGTGCTATGTCAATTAGTGGGACGGATGCCTCTGTTTCATATTTGGCCAGCCTCAACATTATAATGCATCATGCTGACAAGACCCCTCCCCATCCCACATCATCCCCGCACCATCCCGACACACACACACACACACACCAAACCCCTAACCCGCCAACCGCTTGAAACCCTTGTTTACACATCCTCTTGGCTTCCCTTCAAAGCGGGCTGTCGAGGTGCTTAAAAAGTAAACCAACTTGGCCACCCTAAACCGACCTTTCAACCAACCCTGCACCAACCCAAAGGTCATAGAACCTTTCAGGACTTTCCACCAAATGGGATTTCCAACTCCCCCCCCAAAAAAATCCTTTTTTTTGGAACATGTCCTGTAGGGTTGGTTTCACTCGTGGCCTTCCCCCCATAAACTCGGGTCCCCCCAGCCCGAGGTGGCGCGCCTGGCCGCCACTGGGAACCCGGAGGCGGTGAAGCAGTACCTCCGCGAGGCCAGCGGTCCCCAAAGGGGGCGGGCGCTGGCTCGGTTTTTGGAAACCGAAAGTTTCGAGCTCAGAGATGGCTACGACCATGGGTGTCCTTTTTAGGTTCGTGTGGTCAAAAATAGAAGGCACTGGTTTGGATGGGGTTTATTCCATTTACCAGGGCAGTCTATTTTCCCAAAAGGACACCTATGCCTACGACCTTGTAAGTTTGGTGCATTTTGCCAAGGATGTTAGGACTGAACAACTTTTTGCCAACCTAGTGGGTTTTCCGTACTCAATCGCTAAAGGTTAAAAGCTTTTAGCAGGGGAGCAGAAAGCAACCGAGGTAAGTAAGAGGTAACTTGTCTAACTCACAGAGGTAACAATTGTAAGTCTAACTCAGTCTAACAGAAAGTCTAACCTACAGTTGTGAACTCAACTCAAGTTACCTACAAAAAGGAAAAACAGCTACCTGCGATTGTGAACTCAAGTTCATGCCCCTGAGGAAATCATCGCTGTGACTTTTACTGAACCAAACATGGTCGGCCTTGAGAAATTCGTTGGCTTCCCTTTTCTTATTTTTGTGAACCCCGAAGATATCGGTGATTTGTCTTTGGTTTCTCTTTGCAGCAACCAGAGAAAGAAAGAAACGGTACCAGCTCTCCTTGTCGGACTCAGCAAACTTTTGGCCATTCTGCACTTTTGAGTCTCCTTCGCTTCCCCTTCCGAGCGTTTCCGTACTCATGCAGGGGCCCTCGATGTTTAGCTTCCCTGCCAATGCCAAGAACTGGTGGGAAGAGTTTTGGCCCGCCAAAAAAAGGGAGCCCGAAAGAGTCAGGTTCAGTCCCCCTAACCCTTAACCCTGAAACGTGTGTCTCTAGGGGTTGATTCCCCATTCTTTTCAACCATCGTTCTTTCAACAAACCGGCCGTTTTCCCGGGGTTTCCGGAGGTTTTCTAGAAAGAAGGATCCCCGGAACGAATGGGGAAGGTACCCCTGGTGGACACCATGAGCCGGGGGCGTTTCTTTCTGCAGGTGGAAACCGACACCGAGCACTTCAAAGGCCCCGGCCGTGGTAGGGCTCGGAGCTGTGCCAGATCCAATGAGTTGATCTCAACTTTGGTGCATTTTGCCCAGGGATGTTGAGACTGAACAACTTTTTGCCAACTAATGGGTTTTCCGTATTGAATCACTTCGCCAGGGTCCTTGCAGTACCTACTGTAGTTGCGGAAGCGGCGATATTTTCCTTGCCAATGGGACATATTTGGTAGAAGGGACATGTTATTCTAGAGAGCAGGACGCTGTGGGACTGCGCTTTTTTGTACATTTCAAGGTTTCTGAAGTATTTTTCACATAGACGTACATATTCAAGAAGAGTCTTTGAGGGTATGCTTTTTTCACAGTTTGAGTGGAAGTTCCAGTCGACCTATGCTTAAATGAATTCAATTTACATGTTAAACTGATGTGTAAAGGACTCTGATTGCACATAATATCCTGTGTAAGTTCTGATTTGAAATAGCACAAAGTCAAGTCTAAATTCTAATACAACATGGACATTATGGTTGGATTGTTTCCTCATCAATCTCTGTTTAAACTCTAGCTGAATTGTTAAAGTTCTATTGGGAAAGGATTTCTATCTAAATTCTACATTCAAGCCATAATTTCCAGTAGCATTCTGATCAAGTATTTCTTTATTTGAGTCCCAATTATATCCTATTCAAACTCAAATTGAATATATCATCTCCGTTGGCGGAGATCCAACATGAGTACTCACAACGCCACAGCACGCTCTGTTTTGCAGTGTTTTGTGACCATGGTAGTGCCGGGGCCAGATTGAAAAACATACGGTTTTAGGACCTCTGAATTCTGTCTTTATGATTTCTACTTAGTGTTTTATTATGTTCTACTCAATGTCAAACTAAAATGAAATAGAATTCAATAAGGACTACCATCAGCATTGTTATTCTATATTAGAATGTAAATAATGATTATTCTATTGCCAAATTGAATGTTACACTGGGTTTCCTTTCCAATAGAATTGTCTTTACAAAACAGTACACATTTAAACACAATTTACTCAGAGTATAGGGGAGTGCGATTTGCTAGAGCAAAACTGCGCAAATAAGTCGCATTGTCTTCAGAATGCTTCAGATGCAAGTAAAGCAGTGAGGAAACCCAAGACAACTCGAGACATCCAGAAAACCAACAGCAAATAAACAAAAAGAAAGATTGCAGACGCCAAGGTAGAAAGAGGGCGGAGGGGGGGGGGGGGGGTTGGGGTCTGCAAGCTTTTTTTCTCCATAGATTTCGCGAGGTTTTTCAGGTTTTCTTTTTTGAACCGGTTTTGTTTCGGCATCAATCATACTTCATTTTTTTTTGGGTCTCATAAAATTATCGAGTTTTTTTCGGTTTGGTTTCGGCCTGTGCAGTCCTTGTCGGATCCGTGCGCCAGGCGTGCTGGACCACCTGAGCTCGGCCAAGGAGCACCAGGCGGCGGCGGTGGCGGCCACCACGGCGCACAACTCCGCGGTGCTGCACATGGCGCAGGCGGAGTTCACGGCTTGTGGTGGGGAGACGTTTTTTTTTTTTTCATTTTTGAAGTGGTGAAGTTTGTTTCTGTAAGTGGTAAAAGTGGTTGGTGGTTGTGGTAGTTGGTGGTTGTTGTGGTGTGGTGGTTGTTGTGGTGGTTGTTGTGGTGGTTTTTGTGGTGGTTGTTGTTGGGAGACGTTTTGTTTTTTCATGTAAGGGAAACATTTTTGCTTGTGGCGCGCCAAATGCCGCCGGAGAGGGTGGCGGGCTGGGGTGGGGGTGGGGGGGTGGGGCTGGTTTGGAAGCACTAAAGCCATTTGTTGCTGATTTAAGGGAAACGTATTTTTGCTTTTATTTTACATTTTACGGTTTTACATTTTTGTTGGGACACATATTACATTTGTTTGCTTTTTGTGGTAAAAGTGGTGGAAATCCAACCACGTAACTGCTAAACTTTTAAAGCTTTGCTCCCCTTCCAACGTCAACCAAGCATTTGCCGAGCGGCCGTGGAGCGGGCGGGGGGGGGGGTGGACTCCCGGGTCTCCAAGTTTTCGAGTTCCCCCCCCCCCCCCCGAGCCCCAAACCCACGTTTTTTTTTTTGCGGGTTTGTGTTTTTGGCGGCATTTGTTGTTGCGACAGCGAGTTTTGAAAAAAATGAAGGTTCCTTTTCTGAGTTGGCGCTGATGAACACACCACCGGAGTTCCCTCATTGATCAGTCCCTCATTTGGGGTTGTCTTCTTGAGGTCTGTTCTCAGATTCCAAACTCCAGTGGGTGGTTTCCCCTTTTTTTCTGGCTTCCGTTTGCAAGCCCAAGAGGGTGGTCCGAAAAGCAGTGGTCGCCTAGAATGGCTGGTTTCCTGTTGGCTTCCTTTTCATGCCAACCAAAAGTGGGTCGACCATTTTGAGAACACTTAAAAGGGTACCTGGAAGAAATTCTCACGTAGCCCCCCTGTGCTGGCGGGGTGATTGACATGTCATTGAGAAAAGGTAATGTCGACCCGCGATTCATAATCCCTCCCCGATGAATCAGGAGCATTTAACCCATGCAAGAAAGGAGTCCCCACTAAAAAGTGGCCTCCCTTGAAACAGAACTGGGGAGAAGAACTCTTCCATGGATCTAGAAAGCCGCTTTTGGGACCATTAGGAGAGGAAATCGCCATGAACTAAGACCCCCGAGGTAGGTTCCTTTGCTGACTTGCTGACCTTACCTTGAAACTGGGGTTGTTTCCCTTCAACCTACCACTTGCACGAATGACTTTGGCAATGGGAAGCTCGATCTTTCAACGTCAAACAAGACTTGATAGCCTGGTGGTTTCCTCAAGAGACCCCTACCCTTTAAAAGCGTGCTCCAGTAGTGTCAGTTCAAGTTTCGCTCCACCATCTCAAAGTGCGTTGTTGCACCACAGCTTGCCCTTTCCTTGCTGGTATAAGCCCAAACCGAACCATCCTTTTTGGTGTAACCTGGCATTTTCAGGTTTCCCAGAACCCTAGCAGATTCGCTACCCCTATGAACCATCCATGTCTCCTCCCTCTCGCGTCCTCTACAGGCGGCGGCCGCCGCCGTGAAGGCGTCACCCCCGAAGGGGGTCACACCTCTAGTGGCGCAGGAGGCGCGGTTTACCCTTTTTTGGGGGAGGGTTCCCCCTACTGAAATAGACTACAGAGAAAAAAGGGTACCCTTATTCTAACCTCTCTACTGGAGGACCTAGGACTGGTTTTGGCATTTCGCGGCTCGCCCCGTAGAGGATGGATGGGCGAGTCAAATTTGGGGACTTGGACCACGCAATGATGATTTTCCGTTTGGTGTCCCGTTCAACCAACCTGAAAGCGGGTGCCCTCAAAAACAGGCACACATACAGGGCGAGTCAAGCAAGTCACCCAAATACCATCTGATTTAGAGGATCTGAATCCTTTGAAGCAAGTGAGGTTGTTTGAACAGATTGTTGATTTAAGTCTAGTCTCCTGAGATCCCCTGTGCCAAAAACTGCCCGGTTTTCCAACAAAGTGATAAGGAGTTAAACAAAAGAAGATAGACACACACACACAGCGATGGTGGGAAGCAGCCTTGTCAGCAGGAGTTGTAGCAACACAAAACGATAACAAAACAATAAGGACAATAAGCAAGTTTTTCACAGAAATTGCCTTTTGCACGCCTTTCCTCACATCCACAAGTTTCCGGAGTGCAACGACTGAACAGATGCTATGTTTGAGCTGGAGCTGCCAAAGCGTACTGCGTTGGAACTGAACATTTGCGATTTTCGATCTGGAGCTGCAATTACTTTGCGCGCTACAATTTGCACTGAACAGTTGCGATTTTTGAGCTGGAGCTGACAAAATGCACTTTGCGTGCTACGCTCGCACTGAAGAGTTGCGACTTTTCCGAGCTAGAGTTGCCAGTGCGTACTTTGTGTGCTACACGTGTACTGAAAATTTGCGGCTTTCAAGTGTGCACTACCCTTTTACTAAAAGCTCGCGAATTCAAGGTTGAAAGCACAGAAAGCATGAAACTCTGCGAAGTGATAAGGACTTGAAAAAGATGGCCCCAAAATGGAGCGCTAAAAATCACACCAGCAAGCGACCCCAAACAGGGTCGGGGGAGGAGTGAACATTTTCTGAAACATTCAACAGGTGAGGTGACATGTACAAAATGGAAGCAGGTTGCGAGAGCAACAGTTTCCGTAAATGCCCGAGCAAGATCTCTGTAGAAGGATTCTTGCGGGATCTGTGGATGGGGTCTTGATAGGACATCGCAGGATCTGTGCGCAGGATCCTGGGTGAACTTTTTACCAGCTCTCGCTTCAGAATCTGTAAAGAGCGTCCTCTACAAGAGGGCAGGATCTCTTTTTGGGATACCCTCTACACTAGGTTTTAAGGTTGCCGGATACGGACTACGACCGACCACGTGACAGTATGCTGAGTCGGGCGCAGAAGCTGAGCTAGTTTTGAGGACGTTTCTTGCCCTCAGTTTTTCCTTTTGGTTGGGCCCGAAGCCAATTGAGCCACAATCAAAACAGCTGTTTCAGCCTCAAGCCTTCCCGCGGTGACAGCTGTTAGCTGTTCGGTAGGACCTGACCCCTCCTTGGTCATGGCCCCATCACCCGGACAGTTACAGATTTGGGGACAGGGGTTGATGTTGGCCTTTCTGGTCAACTTGTTCATGTTTTCCTTATCTCTTGGAGAAGTGGAAGAGGGGATTCTACTGGAATCCCAGGTGGGAAATTGTTATTCTTTTCTTAGTCTGTTTTCGAAGATGTTCATGGTGATTTGGAATGGTGTTTATTTTTCTCCTGGAAAAGCTGCCTATTGGACCTCCCTCATCTGGAGCAGAGTGAGGACCACCAAGGACTGCAGAGATGACCTGGTGCTATTTGGTATTGATGATTATTGGTGGATTTTGGTTGGTATTTTTCTTCGTCAGCGGCCTATTGATGCGGTTATTGAGTACCTCATCGTCGGCGCCTTTGGTATTTTATACATTTCTATATGTCGGTATCTTTGTGAAGGAGCAGCAATATTGATGAGCTTATTGATGCTCATTCTACATGAAGCAGATGAGATACAGGCCGGGTGTCGTATTTGGGTACAGGGGAGGTGCAGACAGACCCCTTGGATCCCCTTTCGGCTCCCCTTATTTGTGATTATTTGGGCCTCATGTACCCTTGAAATGGATTGGTCTATTCGAGGGTTCGAGGGTACTTACCCCACAATGGCTTCCCTGAGCATGCTGTGGGCTTTTATATGGGAGATTCTGCTCGGTTTGGGTACCCATATGGCTCAATCAGTGTGAATTGGAGCATCAGCCATGGAAGCAGCCCGAGGGGCGTGAGCCTTCTGAGTGGCTGTCTGATTGCCGGTGTGGCGGTCGCTATGCTCGCCATGGTGTGCATGCAGGCGCTGCACAGGATTTGGGTACTTCTTGTCCGAGCTTGCAATTTGGACAAGTCGGAGGAAGAGCAGCATGGAGAGGAGAGCATTGACCTCGACAGGTTTGGGAGACACCTTGACGGCCCCACGGCGGCTCTCGGGACGGTCACTGGCAGGATTTTGTGCAATGTGGGGAGAGGCAACTGCTTTTGGTATGCAATCAGTCAGCTTCGCTTTGGGCACTCAAGGAGTTGGAGAAAGATCAAGTTTCAGGTCCTTGGCAACTCCACCCTGGAGATACAGAAGAAGCTCAAAGCAGGAGGCAAATGGGCAGATGAGGACGCAATTCAAGCAGCTTCGGATTTTTTGAAGCAGGAAATCTGGGTGGTCAACGTGGGCAATGGGTGCAACTATAAACACACCGGGCAGGTGGTGAGGTTCATGCCTACAGTTCAGGACATGCAGATCAAGCCGATGATGCTCAGGCTATTGAACAATCACTTTGAAGCTATTCGGGTGAACAGTATTTGGCTTGAGGAGCGAGCAGTCTCATGGGAAGCTTATAAGCGGTCCCCTTTTGACTTATATGCTCATGACTCTGAGATGGATGCAAATGATGCCCGCACAGGCTCTGATCTTCATGGAGGAGGAAGAGGAAACGGTAAAGGACAGAACAGGGCGCAATTTACAGACATTCCAGGAGTTACATACGATATCGGTCGGTACCTTTATTTTCTTCTTCGGCATGGAGCAATCAAAGAGGGTATTTCGATGGACGACGAGGGCTATGTCAAGGTGGAGGATATTTTGGCTCGGAAGCCACATGCCTCGATTGACAGCGTGCTGCAGGCGGTCAACAAGTGCGAGAAAGGAAGATTTGAGCTTCTTCAAGGGGAAGAAGGTTGGCTCATACGGGCCACCCAAGGCCACAACAAGGAGTTGGACTTCAGCAATGATATGCATCGCCAGATTACAACGCTGGATGAGGTGGATCAGCCCACTCTATTTCATGGCACATATTTGGCGGCGTGGGGGTCCATCAGACGTCAGGGGCTGCGATGTGGCCACAGGCAACACGTGCATTTCAGCAATACCTATTTTGTGAACCATGGACAATCAGGTATGCGGCCGGGTTGTGATCTGGTGGTTGCAGTACATATCCAACAACTGCTTGATGCAGAGATGCCCTTGTACAAATCAACCAATGGGGTCTATTTGGTGGGCCAGGACATTCCACCAGAGCTGTTGTACAATGTATACTGGGCTCGCGGACCTCATGACTACAGGATGATTTGGCAATATGGATATTGTGTGCTACACCTGCAGATAGATCAGGACGAGATATTTGCAGCCAAATGTCGGAGGCTTGGTTTGGAGCCCTGGGACTCTTCACGACCTCCAGATGATGATGGTGAAGGAAATGAGGAAGTGAAAGAAGAGATGGAAGAAGTCCTCGTGGAAACCGAGGAACATGAAAGCATAGAATATAAGGAGCTGCATGGAGAAGAAGAGGTAGCAGATGTTGTGGATCAGGCCTCGGGTTCCGACGGATATCGAGGCTTGGGAGAAGTGTGGAGTTTGTCGGACGCGCCAGCCTGGCAGCCAAGGATCCGATTTAAGTCACGATCCCGCTCCCGGGGGGAGGCCGCTTCATAATAGTCTTCGGACCCCGCTCCCGAGGGGCGCCCTTTGCCGCGGTTGAGGAGAGATGTCAGCGGCGGAGCTGGACTATGGGGTACAGAGCACACGGAGCAATGGCGCAGTTGCAGGCTTTTTCTCTTTATGATTTGCTTCCTAGCCTATCTCGGTGCAAGTGGCATGGAGCTTACCCGTCATATTTGCGGAGGCGGTGGAGACGATTACTCTTACTATTCCTCCGATGATGATACAATTTTGCAGAGCGATCAACATGATGAGCCCACGAAAAGAGAGCCGGCTTGGAGGAAAATCGGCAAGGACCGTCGACGTATGAAGGTTCACTTCGCTGATATTCGGACTTTCACCACGGCCCCAAACTATGATCGACCTCGTGAAGGTACGCCGCCCCCGGCTACGACGAGTGGAGGTGAGGACCAGCCGCACAAGCGGAGGAGGCGCAAGCACAAGAAGATCTATGTTGAAGACACAGATCCCCGGCCTCCTCTTCCCCGCATAAGACGGGTTGAGGTGTGGATGAAGGAAGAGCCTATGCTGGGCATCGATGGACGACCGGCCTTGCCTCGCAAAAGATCCTTACAGGGGGGTATGCTTGAACAGGAGGTACCATTGGATCTTATGAGACTGGGGCAGTATTTGCAGCTCACACCGTTCAACGATGAAATTAGGGACCTCTTGCCCTTGAACCGGTATCGAACCTATGCGCAAATTCTTGCAGAGAAAACCCGGGTTATTATGGCACTTATCAAGATGTCTGAAGCCCAAGTCTTGGGTCTCAAAACTGCTTGTCGAAAGCTCATGGGCAAAGCTGTTCAACAGACGAGGGCCAAACAATTTCTCGATCAGGAAGATGAAAGGGATGTCAAAGATGCTGTTGCTTTGGCCACCTTGCATGTTTCCGATAAGGATCAGCAAGCTCTGGTTAGCAAATTTGTGAGTTGGAAGATCAAACCTTTGCATTTTATCCCTGAAAGCTCGCCCTCTACTATTGCTGGGTTGCTGGGAGTCGATGAGTACACCGTTGAGAAGGTTAGATCCATTCTCCTGGACTATTTCAGTTTCCCCCCAGAATCCGACCCGGCGCTGGGATGGTATTTCGACGTGACAGGTGGACAGATTGTCTTCTTATGGGCGAACTCACTTGGACTAATTGGCGGGGGTGGGGAACATGACGACGAGTCTGTTACTTCGGATTCCTCTGCCTTCCACATGCTCAGCAGATGTAGGGATGCTCAAACGGCATTTGATGAAGCTATACAACTGCAAAGCACCCTGAGAAAACGGAATCGAAGACTGGCTAAACTTTTGCAGAAGCAACAAGAGGTCATTGAGGAGCAAAAGGTTATCATTTGCAATCTTAGGCAAGCCCTCTCGCAGGCACTACCATCTATTGAAACAAACATGAAGAATGTTGGAGAGTCTCGACCCCCTCCACACGGCGAATCTGACATTTCCCCAACTGTGCCTTTCTCTGTTGATGAAGGAACTCATGGGAACTTCGGGCCCGATCGCTTCCGTGACAGGTCGAGCAGATTGGCTACTCAGCCATATTGTATTACATCTGGACGAGTGGAGATCGACAACAATTCTCGCCCTATTCCGGCAGTATTATGCGACCCTATCGATGACTTTTCAGATTTGGAAGGTGGTATGAATGCTTCACTCTATATACAGATGATGCAACATCCATGTGGGACGACCTATTGTGGACCTTGCACTACTCTTGCGGTTTCATGTGATGAGTTATTTGATTTGGGACGTGGTGATCGCATTTATCAGCTGGTGCAGTACGATTCTTTTGCGACAAGGAACACTCTCTGCTATATGGCTGGTCAGATCTCTGGAGGAGGAGGAGCAGCAGAAGCTGAGGCAATTGGGAAAGCCCAGCAGAAGGTCCTGAGGGCGGACGTTGAGTTTGCCCCCAAACAGATTAGAGCCCTCCTGGTTCTTGATTCCAAGTTGCGTGAGAAGGTTCTTAGCAACGACGGGCAAAATCAGATTCGGGATATGATCAGGGCCTCAGCTAAAAAGATTGGGATGCAACCCGAGAGGAGCGCCCCTGCCCATCCGGAAGAGCTCCAACCCTCGAAAGGAAAAGCTGAAAAAGGTGGCAGAGGCAAAGGGAATGGCAAAGTGATCAATCCTGATTCCTCCAAAGGAAAAGGTAAGCGTAAAGAAGAAGTTGCTCAGGAAAGACAGGACAAGGGTAAAGGTCGTGAGGCCGGAAGCAGCTCAAAAGGGAAAGGCAAGAAAGGTAAAGACAACTTGCCCGAGCCTACCTTCGAGCTGATCCCCGAAGATTGGAACTGCCCAACCAGGACTATTTCTGACTTCAACCCGTCCGCCCACGGCTTATATTTGATTCAAGATGCTGCTGTGGCACAACAACTTGCCTGCAAAATTAAGAATGACCAATTCAATGTTTCCTTTATCATGCCACAACCACATGCTATTGGAAAGAAAGCCCCTATTGAGATGCAAATTCGACTGTTTAAGACGCAGGGCACCTTTCAAGACACCGTTCTCTTGACAGGGCATTTGCATGTCCTATCCGGGTCTGTGCCTGAGACAGGACGCAAATTCATCCAAACAAGTACGCAGATTACCCAGCGCACCTTTGCCTTGAGGATGCGATTTGGACCTGAATACAGGGATATTCAGAATGCTATTCGACAAAAGCAATTCTCAGCTATCCGACAATGGATGCAGCACCAATCAGGTATTGAGCTTATTGATGTTTGGAACCTGAGGAATGTTGACGGACAATGGGGTATCAATGCTCGAATTCCAAAAGGAAAGCTGGATGAAGTGCTACGGAAATCCTCCCCGGTCCTGGAGATCGACACGCCTCGCGATTGCCCGGTCACCACCAGACCTGTTTGGTTGAAAAGGGAAGGGCTTCCCCTCTCTGTTGAGCAGGCCCTAGAATTTGCCAAGGAAGTTCCCAACCACTACGGGATCTTTAAAAAACAAGACTGCTATGCGTTGCGGGTGTCACAAGCAGACTTTCACAAAACCAAGGAGGCCCTTGGACAAGTCAGTGCGCCTCTGTTTAGGATTTTGGGACTGCCACAATATTTTGTTGCTGAAGATGTTATGGAATTACTGCACGCCATGGCTTGGGAAGCAGAAGTGCAGCCTGGAAGTCGAAGATTTCGAAATGGTGGGGTGCAGTATTTGGTTCGGAGCAGTCAGACTCCTCCCTTAACTTCTGCCCCCTTCTTTTTTGGCTATGAGAGAAGAGTTGTGACGGTGGAACCCACGGTCAGGAGCTTTGTGCTGGCCCCTAAAGTGGACCCTCCCAAAGTTGACCCCATCAACTATCCGTCCTTCAAGAGCCAACTGCAGAAAGGTAAAGGAAATGGATCCAGCGTGGCCAGAAAGGATGGTCCCACCCACTCAGTGTGGTGGAATGCCCCTTTTGTAGATGAAGGTCCCAAGAAGAGGATTCGCATCAGCACACCTACCAAGAACTCTGCTCAGACTCAGGGAGCGACTGGCACTTTGTCTAGAGGACAGATCATGGATCAAATTATGGCCATGACGGAGCAGCTGCAGGCCCTCCAAGCTCTTCTCCAAACCCCGGAGATGCAGGCGCAGGAAGAACAGATGGAGGAGGACATTGCTGCGTCCTCCCTTTTTGAGGATGATGGGTTCCCTGGTCAGCCTTGACTAGGTACTCAACGCACCGATATGTTTGGAGGCTCCTTCTCTCAAGAACCTCGTGCTATGTATTGGACCATCTCGTTGGTTGGAGGTATGGCGGAAGAGGTCTTCCTTGGTACTTGGAATCTTAATAGTCTCTCCGACAAGCTCAATATGGTTCTGGGTATGGGCTTCTCCATCCTCGCTTTACAGGAAGCCCGTATTGACTCTCGCAAAGCCCAACTGTTCGCTAATTCGGCTGACTCCTCCGGTTACCAACTCCTGTTTGGCAAGTGTCCGGTTTGGAAAAAGAAAGGTTGTGGCAAAGTTGGTCTGCATCACAAGCAGTGCCCTGGGGTTGCGATCGCCATCAAGAAGGAGATTCCGGCCCATGTGGGCCCGTCCCCTACTAGAATGGAGTACTGGCACAAGCAGGGACGATTCTTGGCGGTCAACTTCTTCGACGGTACCACTTGGAGAACGCTTTGGAATGTTTATGCCCCTGATGACCCGCAGAAGAACTTCCAGTTCCTCAGCGACCTTGCGGCAGATGCTCAGGAGGTCCAACCTCACTCCATTGCTGGAGACATCAACAGTCCCTTGCAGTGGGGGTCGGACATGGACATCCTCTTCGTGGACTTGTATTCCAAATTGACGGACATGCTTGGTCCCGATGCTTTTACTTTTCAGAGAGCTCACTCCAAAACAAAGATTGATGACATTCTTTGTCACAAAGATGTTCGAATGGAATTCTGTCCTCCAATCACGTTCTTCCCCTACGACAATGGACATGCCATCATTTCGACCAAGCTCAATTGGAATGCTGAGGTGCATCAGTATTTGCAGGTTGAAGGATATCACATCGACAAACAGTGTGGGAATCACGTCGAAGTGTGGGACGAGTTGCAAGATGAATGGTGCGCGGCTTATGAAAAATTTGATGTGGATATTTGTTGGTCCATCTTCGCCTCAACTATGTTTCGTTTTTGGAACGGTCACACCGACTTCAAGAGAGTCCCTGGGTTGGGAGTTGAAATGCATTGGGAAAACCAGCAGCAAGCGATTTTTCACAAGAAGCTCATCGCGCAATCCAGTGAAGCACAGGAGCACGAAGAGATTCGGGAAGCTCTACTTGAGCTGGGTCAACCCTCACTTGATAAACTTCAAGCTTGGAAGCACAGGATGCAGCAGCCTTGCGACAAATCCCAGAAGAGCAAGTGGATTGGTGACGTTTGCAAATGGGTCAGAGCCCCGATCCGCAAACCCCCCCCTTTTATCAAGGCAAATGATGGTTGGACCAAGACCCCTCAAGAGACGGTGGATGTCATTCGCGACTTCTTTGCTACGGTCTACCAGCATGATGATCAAATGTCTTGGGATGTGGGCAACGCCAACCACGAAGTCCCTGCAGATATGTGGAATGTCAAACACCTCAATCGGATCCTCAGAAACGGGAAAGGTGTCTCCTCGCCGGGGCTAGGTGGGTGGACCTATGCGCATTTCAAAAAGCTACCGCAGAAGGGCGTGGATTTTCTACACAGTCTTTTTATGCTTTGCGTTATTTGCGGAAGGGCTCCCAAGCATTGGCTTAATGCTAAACTTGTGGTTATCCCAAAAGGTGACGCTGGCTTTGATCTCGAAGCCATGAGGCCCATCACTATTGAAGTTACGGCACTACGCATTTTCCACAAGTGGCTATTGAAATGCGGTGAAATCTCCTTCGACAACCTCCCTGAGAACATCATTGGGGGTGTACCTCGGCGCAGTGGGTATCAAGCTTGGCTGCACGCCTCTCTATCTGCTGAGAAATGCCAGAATGAGACGCACCTCTCATTCCATGGTGTGGCAATCGACACTGTCAAGTTCTTCGGTTGTATCCCACATTGGCTTGCTTGTCAAGCCTTATCCGAATGGGGTATGCATCAGGCGGCAGTCGGCACTTGGATTCATTCCATCGAGATTCGTTTCCACCTCCGGCATTGTGGCCAGGCGGCCTGTTCTTGGGACGATCGGGTTGCCTCAGGGCGACCCCATCAGTATGGCTGCTGCTAGCCTTGTGCTGGCGGTTTGGTCAAGAGATCTCAACAGCGCTGTGTACAATTATGTCTATGTGGATGATAGGCTTCTTTTCACGGAAAGTGACTCGAGTGAACTCCAGCATGCCTTTGGACGCACCGAAGCTTGGGATACGCTACATAATTTCCGCACGCAAATTAAGACGTGTCAAATCAGAGATGTGAAGAAGTCCACACCACTTTGCTGGCGGGATGGGCAAGTTGTCAAGGAAGTCAAATCGGTCGATTACCTTGGCGTTCCCCTGGCTATTGGGCTCTTTTCCTCTAAGACTTGGTTTGAACAGAAAATACACTGAGCTATTACCGCGCTACAACTACTTGCAAGGGCCAACCAACCTGCGGCCACTACCAATATGATTGTCCACACGGTCATTATTCCTATGCTTACATATGCTGGCACTACACTGAGACCGTCCAAGGAGCAGCTCAGGCAGCTTCGCACAGCTATTCGTTCTGCGGCACATGGGAGCAAGCTTGGGACCTTTTCGGCCCGAATTCTGTTTCAGAAAAACTACTTGCTTATGGACCCTGAGTTTTTCTTTGTTTGGAACAATCATGCCTTCAAGAAGCGCGCCTTCAAGGACGCTGTGATTCAGACTTGGGAGAAGGTTCAACCCTCTATCAAAAAGATTGGCCCTGTTTCTCAGCTTAAAAAAGATTTGGAGTATCTGCAGCTTCATTTGAACGTTGACAACTTGCAAGTTAGCAACAATGAAGGTAGACTACTTTGGACCTTTGGTAATGGCGACTGCAAAGTGATGAGCAAAGCTCTTTGTCATTCCTTCCGTAACAAGATTGCCTCTGAGTTGGAACAATGCAACTCCTCTTGTTGGAAGGGAGTCGGCAACCACGATTTCGGCACGACCACTGCACTTCTTCACTTATTACCTGAAGGGCACCCGGTGCAACAGAAGCTCATTCGAGTGCTGATCAACGGGATTAATTCCTTCCACACGCAATTTGTCAAGAAGTTCACTGATACTCCAGAGTGCAGAGAATGCAGACACCATGACGCTACTATGGCGCACCTGTTTTGGGAATGCCCTTTTTGGGCCGACCTGCGCAGTCAATGGGATGAAGGTTGGGAATCCTGGTCTCGGTGGAGGCCCTGTTCTCAACACCTTCTTGTGTTCTGCAAAGACCTCCCCCCTAGGCTTCAGGCTAAATGGGGTACTATTCAACGACAAGCGGTTGACCTCCTGGGTAAGTGGGAAGTTCGTCACCGCGATCTCTGTGCAATTGATTACAATATTCAGCTTGATCATGCTCCGGTACAATCTGATCGTGCTGATCGACAGCACGCTCATTCGGAAGATATCTATTTGCTCAGCTCCCCCTTTCACAGCCACGTTGTATTCAAGAGGGGACAATTCTTGACTGACCCTGACATGATGGCGGTCAAAGCCAACTTATGGTATTGGGGTGGTTGTATTGAAGACTTCCACCTTCTTCGTGGTATGCTTGACTGGTGCTTATTTGACAAAGGCAAAGCCGAAGCCCTCTCGAGGAGGCATACTTTGATTGAGGCCTTGCTGCTCTTCATCTTTATTGCAGGGGACAAAGCGCCCTTCCTGCGTAAGATCAAGACTGCTCGCGAGGCCCAGTGGAAGATCCGGATGTTATGTATGGGTATTCTCAAGATGCAAGGGATTCCAATTGATGCTGAAACCGAGCCGGACATGTTGGAGCTGTGTCAATCTTGGCCTCCGCTGCCGACGATGCCCTTCGGGCTGCTTCTTCCACGGCACGACGGCATCAATATTGGACTGAAAGTTCTTGTCAACTTGAATGAGGAATACCTTATGTTGTTGGAGGTATTCGCCGCTCTTTGCCTCCCTGGTGGTACGGACACGTCTGAATGATAAGAAAGCGGGCCCTGTTCTTCTTGAGAAGGTGCCTCTCGGCTTCTTGTCGGGGTTGGACGCCGAGCAACTGCGTGAAGCTCTCGGCAACTCCTCTGTGCGCAGACTTCGGTTTTGTATAGGTCGAAGGAAACATCTCATGACGGGGCGGGCTAGTCGCCTGGCTGGAGCCCCCGGGCTTTCCCACTGTTATTGCGCTGACTGGGACCCTTCCGAGCCGCGTTGCGTGCTCTGTGGATTCACGGTCCCCTGGACAAGGCTCGGCAGGCTTCGCCGGATGCCCCCATGCAAAGTACAATATTCTGAGTTTGTTCTGCCTTCGGCCTGCGAGGCAAGAGTCGCTGAACTTTCCTCGCAGGTCGGCATCCTCGTGGCCCTTCTTTCGCTTTTAGGGTTCACTCCGTGACTCCCAGGCAATGCCCTGGAGGATAGACAGCGCCGCTACCGCCAGCCACAATCAAAACCCGGGTAGACGAAGGCTACTCAGGGACAATCCCAACCAGAAATAGCTGCGGCCGCCTTGTTAATTCTTTACATGGTTCTGGGTTGACCATTTTGATACCAGGTTTTGATTGTGACTCAATTGGGTGTTGAAAAAATAGGTTCCCCACCTGGGTTTGGAACGCCACGATATTCCGCCAGGTCCTCCGCCTTGTGAACAGCGGTGACGTGGCAGCCGTGTCCAAGTACCTGCACGAGGCGTTGTTTCCATGGGGTCGCCGCCAGTGGATGCGGCCGTTTTCCGCGTGTCTGCGTTGTTTTTTTCTTCGGAGGGGAGGCTTCTTAAAGTCAGCTGCGACAGTTCTCCCATGGCAACTCGAGGTCCGAGGTTGGCTTCGACCAAACTCACCTTTTACCCATCAATGTTGGTGGCCGTTGATCTTTATGGTTCGGCAGCACGCGCCTTTTGCCCGTCCACTAACATGGAATCCACCTTCCGTGAAGAGAATTGATCGAACTAATGTCGGAACGTTTGACAAGGGAAACCTCCTTTCGGCAATTTAGGAATGGTCATATACCCAAAATAAACTGGTCATGTGACCCGACTTTGCATTTCTGTTTGAGATGGTTTCCACCAACCAAGCCACATGGGTTAAGCCCTTGCGTCATGCCCATCATAGAGTATATTTTCTCATTTTCCTTCGGGGGCAGCGGCTTGGGTCTTGGAAACCATATGTCAATCTGCGCCAGGTGGACACCGACCCTGACCTCTTCAAAGGCAAGGGGCGCCGATGTGGTTTTCTTCTTGTGCTGGCGCTAGTACTTGTACTGGTGCTACCGGTATTCTGCTGCTACCACTACGACGACTTTGACTACTACATTCTGTCTCCACTTCTAATTTTACATCTACTTCTTTCTTTTCTCCTTCTACTTCCAGTACTACTGCTCAGTATTTTTTATCCCCCGCCCCACATTGGTGGGCTCCCTTGGTTCCGTTTCAAATGCGGATCATCAAAGGGGGGTCTCCCAGCAATGACCAAGCGTTGGGCTACAAAGCTTCGAGATTCTCCTTCGGCGTGTCTCGTAGCGGGAGATGGCTGTTTGCCTTCACAGCTCTCTCGGACGCGCGGACAGCGTTGACAGCGCGTCGGACAGCCGGGGGGGGGTGGGGTCAGGTTCTGCCTTCAGGATCACTCAACAGTAGGGAATCACCTTAACGTAAACAGGTGGCAGGATCCACTCCCAACATCTTTTGCATTTTGTTCTCTCCCCCTCCACCGTGCTCGCAGCATACACATACACGCGCGCGCAACTAGGGGTGTTGATTGTGAGGCGTCCTGGGCAACCTCAGCTCCATCAAGCCCATCACGCCTGAGAAGCCCATCACGCCTGAGAAGGAGGTCAAGGAGAAGGAGGAGAAGGAGGAGAAGGAGGGAGCATAAATTGCTCACTTGCACTTCTTCTCACATCAAACTGGGTGACCTCTCCTTTTGAGAGTTCCTTGTCATTTGGGGTTGCCTTCGCCAAATGCGCTTGGCTTCTCTGGGCATGGGAGCAAGGTAGCCACCTTTCGTTCCCTTTTCCGATTGGTTGAAAGGGAAGGCAGAAGGACAGCAACCATTAAGAGGGTCCTCTGTTGATCAACTAGAAACAAACCAAGGTGGCTGGCTTGCATCTCGAATTTTGGGAAACATGCCTTTCTGATCTCGGAGGCCTGCGTGTTGTGTGTGTCTGGGTGTCTGAAAAGTGTGTGTGTGTGTGTGTGTGTGTGTCTGTGTGTGTGTCTCCCTGTGTCTGTTTGTGTGTCTCCCTGTGTCTGTTTGTGTGTCTGTGTGTCTGTGTGTGTGGGTCTGTGTGTCTGTGTGTCTGTGTGTCTGTGTGCCTGTGTGCCTGTGTGCCTGTGTGCCTGTGTGTCTGTGTGTGTGTGTCTCTCTGTGTCTGTCTGTGTGTCTGTGTGTCTGTGGGTCTGCGTGTCTGTGTGTCTGTGTGCCTGTGTGCCTGTGTGTCTGTGTGTGTGTGTCTCTTTGTGTCTGTCTGTGTGTCTGTGTGTCTGTGTGTCTGTGGGTCTGTGTGTCTGTGTGTCTGTGTGTGTGGGTTTTCTGGTAAATGGTTGTGTGTCTTTTTTGGCCCCCCCACTCCCGGCCCAAAGAAAATGAGAGACAGCAAATATTAATGGTGGTGTTCGGTTCGGGTTCCCATTTTGGCAACTGATTTCTGAGACGAATCAGCCGATTTCTGTCCTTGCAAAGATTCTTGAAGCCATCTGAGCAACAGAACAACCAATACTGGTAGTGTGTCTATTTTGACAGGATATACTCGAACAAACACCATTGCGCAGAACACCAGGACAGTCTCCAAATGAACCAAGAAGATATGGGTATGTGTCAAAATACCCGCTTCCCACCCACCCCTTTTGGTGGGCGTTCTTTTGGCTTTCTTTCAAACCAAACCCAAAAAGGGGTAGGCTTAAGCATCACTCTCAACATATGGGTATGGGTCAAAAATTAAACCACCAAGGGACAGCAGGTTCTAGTCCATGTTTCCATTTACCAGGGTTCCATTTTGGGTACCTATTTTTGACCGACAGCCATATTGTGCGTTGCTCCAATTCACCCAGACCAATCTGTCGATTTGCTAGGAGAAGGGCGATATGCCGATGGGCAAGCCGATGGAGAATGCGACTGCGGCAGCCCCCCGGCAGCAAGCCACCCACATGGCTGTGGGTCAAAAATGGGTCCTAAATGGAACCCTGGTAAATGGAACCAAGGACTAAAACCTGTGGTCTTCTGGTGGTTTAATTTTGACCCACACCCACATGTTCGACAGCGCCCCCTCCCTTGAGATGGCCATCTCCGTTTGTGGCCATTTCAGGTGAGCTTCCTTGTGGTGGTATGATCGTTGATGATACATGACGAACCCAGTTGGAATTCGTTTACACTTCACAGCTCTTCAACTTTCTTGGAGGTTTCAGGGCAATGGTTTCCCTTCGTCCCCCATCAAAAACGGCACGAAGGGAAACGAAACCCACATTTTTGGGTGTTCCAGGGCTCCAACTGGGGGCCAAGTTATTGACTCCCCGGTGATGTGTTGAGGCTGGATAGATTAGCAGGGGTGTTGTTTCCACTGTAGTGTTGTTCCGGAGACGCCCCTATTAGCTAATCAGGGGCGTTAACAATCCTCAGTTCTCCTTATCAGGAACCCTGGCCTTTTGAGGGATGCTTTTCGACTACAAGAGGGACCTCGAAAACATGCGCCCATCCTGAACCCAGAGATCCTTTCTTCCCAACAAAACCACCACAAACCTAGGGAGAGAGCTGATCTTTGACAAGGACAATCACTACACGCCGTGAATCAACACCTAGAGTAGTGGATCTCTTGCATTGGGGGAAGGGGGGTGGCCTGGCTGTGTCTGACACTTCTATGAGGTTTCCACCACCCAACAAGAAATATGTAGGTGCCCTGTATTCATGGCGCCTTCTTCCCGAAAGCATGGCGAAGGGTTCTTCCGCTGGGTTCACTTGAATTGTTCTCATGAGAGTCATTACAAGGTGTCATTGCAAGGAATCATCATCATGAAAGTCAATGAGTCATTGCAAGGAGTCATTGCAAGGAGTCATTGCAAGGAGTCATTGCAAGGAGTCATTGCAAGGAGTCATTGCAAGGAGTCATGGCAAGGATTGCAACTTGCACTTGACTCCTTGCACTTGCAACTTGCACTTGACTCCTTGCACTTGCAACTTGCACTTGACTCCATGCACTTGCAACTTGCACTTGACTCCATGCACTTGGCTCCTTGCACTTGGCTCCTTGCACTTGCAACTTGCACTTAACTCCGTGCACTTGCGACTTGCACTTGACTCCATGCACTTGGCTCCTTGCAACTTGCAATGGCTCTCATGACTCCTTGCAATGACTCCTTGCAATGACTCCTTGCAATGACTCCTTGCAATGACTCCTTGCAATGACTCCTTGCAATGACTCCTTGCAATGACTCCTTGCCATGACTCCTTGCAATGACTCCTTGCAATGACTCCTTGCAATGACTCCTTGCAATGACTCCTTGAAACAAGCAAGGAGTCAAGTGCAAGTTGCAAGTGCAAGGAGTCAAGTGCAATTGACTTGCGAGGAGTTAAAATCTCTTCTTAGGGCGGCGGGGTAGTGCCGACGACACTACACGAAAATCGACCCTCTGCGGGGATCGGCGTGGTCGAGGTGCAAAAACCCATGGTTTTTTGCGATTTCTAACCTGCTCGCGCGACCCTCTGCGGGGATCGGCGTGGTCGAGGTGCAAAAACCCATGGTTTTTTGCGATTTCTAACCTGCTCGCGCGACCCTCTGCGGGGATCGGCGTGGTCGAGGTGCAAAAACCCATGGTTTTTTGCGATTTCTGCGGTGCTCGCGCAACCCTCTGCGGGAATCGGCGTGGTCGAGGTGCAAAAGGTTTTTTGCGACTTTTGTTGTTCGAACTGGTCCTCGGGAGTTGTCTCGTGGTTCGCGCGCCTGCTCCCGGAACCGGCGGGTCGCGGGTTCGATTCCTCCCTGGTCCGCGGGCGGGCGTCGCAAGATGCAACTTGCATTTTAAGCAACTTGCGCAGAGCAACTTGCGCAGAGCAAGTTGCACAGAGCAACTTGCGCAGACCAACTTGCACCGACCAGTTTGCGCAGAGCGCCTTGCCTAGAGCAACTTGCGCAGAGCAACTTACGCAGAGCAACTTGCACAGAGCAACTTGCACAGAGCAGCTTGCACAGAGCAACTTGCAGGGAGCGCAATTTGCACAGAGCAACTTGCAGGGACCAACTTGCCGGAGCAACTTGCGCGGAGCAACTTGCGCAGAGCAACTTGCAGAGTGCAACTAGCGTAGAGCAACTTGCGCAGACCAACTTGCACCGACCAGTTTGCGCAGAGCACCTTGCCTGGTGCTGTCTCGCGCTTGCTTCACGAAGTGTAGGGAAAAAGAACGCATCCTGCAGCGTTGGGCCGACCTCGCTTGCGATGTTCTGCTTTCGGGCCAACCGTGGTTGTGGCTGTATATCCCGTGAAACCTTGGGTCCTGACGGTCATTTGAGCAGAGCCCCACACCGATCCCTTTTGGCTGTTCTAGGTGGTTCTACTACCGGGGGTCATAGCCCAGCCAACACAAAGCTGTATAACCATGTGAGTAGCACCACAAGTCAATGGGTGAAACAGGCGCAGCTCATTCGGCTGTGGCTCAAAATTAAACAGAAGGGGTTACGAAGGTTTTGGTCCGTGTTTCCACTCACCGATCGGGCCAGGCAATTTGGAATTCAGGTTTTTTGAGCCACAGCCATTTGGGGGTAGATGTTATCGAAGCGCGCGAGGAGGCGGAGAAGAGCGCCAATGACATCAAGGAGGTCATCGACAACTACGACGGCGGGGAGCGAAGAGCGTGGGGAGCGTGTTCACGGTGGTCTCCAAATTTGGGGGTTTCTCAAACTAGGGCAACCCCCTTTTGGATGGGTCGAAAAAGAGGAACCCAAAGGAATCCACCTAACAAAAATGCCCACTTTCTAGCAACACCCACTTCCCTTTTCAGCTGTTGCTCTTCAAGTTTCACCTTGGAACAGAAGCAAAACGGGCGGACGGCCCCCAAGGAACACTGAGAATGTATGACCAGTCTCTGTTTTTTCTCTGTCCCTCTCCTTGCCTCTCTGTCCTTCTGTCTTGTTTTGCTTCTCTCCCTCTCCATCTCTCCATCTCTCCATCTCTCCATCTCTCCATCTCTCCATCTCTCCATCTCTCCATCTCTCCATCTCTCCATTTCTCCATCTCTCCATCCCTCCATCTCTCCATCTCTCCATCTCTCCATCTCTCCATCTCTCCATCTCTCCATCTCTCCATCCCTCCATCTCTCCATCTCTCCATCTCTCCATCTCTCCATCTCTCCATCTCTCCATCTCTCCATCTCTCCATCTCTCCATCTCTCCATCTCTCCATCTCTCCATCTCTCCATCTCTCCATCTCTCCATCTCTCCATCTCTCCATCTCTCTCTCTCTCTCTCTCTCTCTCTCTGTCTCTCTCCGCGTCCATTCTGAGCACCAGCAAGTTCCAACCCGAATCCACGAAGGTTCTAAGAATCTCTCCTTTGGTTTCCTCCCGAGCGCAGGTTCTGGAGATGCCAAGACAGATCGGCTCATCGCGAAGCTCAAGGAGGCAGGGGTTGATGGCTGCTTCGCGTGGAAGTCGGAAGTCTGGGCTGGGCCTTACCTGTTGGGTTTTCAATTTTCAATTCTGTCGCCTTCTTCATCATTTCAGTTTAAGGCATAACAGTTTGAGTGTTGGAATCTCCCCGGTCTACTTGGCTCTTTTTGGTTCATTGCTAGCTTTTGGCTCTCTTGATGTTTGGAAGGTGGCTGAGACAGTTTTTGTCGATGGCAGGCGAAGGAGAAGACAGAGGCGGAAGAAACCGGCATCTCGGCGTGGGTTTTTGCGTTGCAGTTCCAAAAGTGTGTCACAGGGCTCCGTAAAGGATACATGTTGCCCATTTGAAACATTGCTTTTTCCACCAAAATAAAGGGACACCACCATTTGCAAGGCAATGTAGAGGTGTCCAATGTAAGGATCCCTGTATGTGTGTGCAAAGTTGGGGGACCCCCAAAGGCGTGGCTTTTGTTTTGTTCTCTCTTCACACCATCCCAAAAAGTCCTGAACAAAAAGCACCGCCCCCTTTGGGGGTTTCGGTGATGCAACTGGACAGACGGAGCCTTTGCATGGGCTTCTGTGATTTCTTTGGCCAATTCTCCGTATGAAACCTATTTGCCGTACAACAAGCAGCAAACAAGCTTTCTGGGAGGCTTTCACGCACCAGCCAGCAACGCGCTTGTCCAACTGAGGCAGAACTGCGAAGGAGGCTGGGGGCCACGGTCACACTGTGTGCTGTGCAGGATTTCTTCTACTCGCGCTTTGGGCGTGTCTTTGTTGGTCACCCGGGCTCTTTGAAAGGGGAAGGGGGGATCAACGAGCATTTCGGGGGGAGGGGTTCGCCAAGACCGAGGAAAACAAAAGCAGAAAAGCGATCGGGAAATCGTCGTGAGGGCCCTCCCACGCCATGGAACTAAGCTTGAGCTCGGGTGTGTTCGGGCCTCGCTTTGAACAGGGCTTCCTATGCTTCCACTTGAAACATCACCCCACCAAAAGAATACTCACTTCAAAATTGGCAACCAAAAGGTGATGTTCAAATCCGCCAAAAGGGAAATCCTGTTGAACGCTCTTCCGGGTTTTGCCTGGGGGGGGGGTCAAATGGAAACTTGTCTTGGAATAGCTTCAAAAGGGACAAAACAGCGTTAAACACTTCAAGGGGATGACTTTCAATATTGAGAAACAACGTGCACAGCTTTGAGGATAGCGCTGTTTCAGAACGGGGCGTGTTTGCTACCATTTTGAGAAGCACACCAGTTGGGATCACATCGGTCTTCGCCAGTATACCCCTACTGGCGGAAGGTTGACACGTCGATCCGGGGAGGGGCTACCTATTAAACCCTCAAGGTTTTCTCAGCCCAACACCTCCCCTCAAAGACGAGGGTGCAATCCAGCGGCCCATTTTCGGGGGAGAGGACACGCCAATTGGAAGGGGCTAAAGGATTGGCCCTCTGGCAATCAGTTTGTCTCTCAAATAGGACCCGAAGGAGTGGTTTGCAACTCGGGTCTGCGGCTTCTTTTTTAACCAACGAAGTAGCCCTCCAAAACAGAGACACATAGGATGGTGCCACATCCTAGTTTGCTTCCTGGGTGCTAAAGAGCAACCAATATTTTTCAGGGTGTTCTGATTTTATTTAAAGGAAGCAACTCCTGCAGTGGACGGGAATTCTCCAGATTCCCAGTCGTCCAAACCCAATTCCTCGCCCGGCCGAGGTGTTGCGGCTGGAAGGTGCGGTTTTTTTCCGACGCCGGAGCACGTGACGTTTGTCTGTTGTTTTTTTTTTTTGAATGGGAGCATCGAATCACAAAACGATGCCAACCAGCGACAAGGGAACCACTATCTTCAATTGAAGATCACTGGCGCATCACGACACAACCTAGGCGTGCAAATGGACCTGCGGAGAAGCTCGCTCCATTGTGCCCTACTTTGGAGCCTTAGCAGGTTTTTGCCAAAGTAATAAGTGAACTAGGCCCCAAGTTTCCCCAGTTAAAAGCGTGATTATTTTCCTCCAGATTGGCATAGAACCCACATGACCATCTTATTTGGAGGAGTCTGCTTTCGGGGGAGCCCTTTCTGTTAATTTCCTGTAGAGTAGCCGTCGCTCCAATCTTTCTCCCGTGAACCTTTGGGAACATGCGGCATGCATCCTGTTTCCAATGCTTTGCCGCGGTGGGGGGGGGGGGGCTGTGATGCCCTAAACAACACAAATTTCGGAGACCCCAACGGGGTTCTAACGGACGGATTGCAGCTTGCAGCAAAGGACACTCATGTGTTTAGAATCAACCCATTTGTTAAATCCCACTCAACAGGTCACACCATCAACGGGTGTGTCGGGCCACGCAGACAGCACTTGTTAGCTGTGAGAGGCTGTGCACAAAGCTGTCATGCTCGGTGCCTGGGGTCACCTTGAATGGTCAGAGGAATGGTTCGGCATGGCACGCTCTACTTTTGGTGGATATCTTGCTGGACGTGAATTTCACCATTGGATAAGGCCCTGAGACTTTAGTCACCGATCTTTGGATTTGTTGCGCCTTGTGGAAAGAGGGAATCATTGGCAAGCTACTGTTGGGTACATGTTGAGACCGGTTGGTTTGTTGACCCTCTTTGTGGAAGGAGGCCTGAGAAGAACTGGCGCTATTTTAGTCGCACTTTCGTCTGGCCTCGGCTTCAATGCAGTCAGCACTGCACTCGTTGCAAACATCCCCGAACCAGAGTACGAACCGCACACACACAGACACAAACGGGCTGGACATGTTTTTTTCAAACAGTTGGGTTGCGGCCCAACTTAAAGGGCAGCCTAAGCCACCCAGTTTCTGTACAGTATTCTTCGCTTGGGTTCCCCACAACAAATGGCCGTCAGCCAAGCTGCCGCACTGGATGCGGGATCCCTTGTTTTGGGCACCCCCCACAAGAATGGCCGTCAGGCAGCCTTCCTGGGCGTCTGGCTTCTTCACCGCGTCCTCCCCGAATTTCCCCCACCGAAAAGCTGTCAGCCAACCTTTCGCCCCCAACCTCGCAGGGGACCTCTACGTTTACACGCCCAGCGCGGACGAGTTGGTGTCCAACTCCAAAGCCCGCGACGCCTTCGAGCAGCTGATCGCTGCTGGCCTTCGAGCGCCGGCTTTCGGGGGGGCGGGGGGGGGGGTATCCCGAACGGAAGCTGGTGGACTTTGTCTGGGGCGTTGTCTAGGTCCAGCTAGTTGCCCTTTCTCAGCCCTTTTTTGGGGGAGGGTCCCCTACTAAAATAGACTACAGAAAAAGGGGCACCCTTATTCTAACCTCTACGGAGGACCTAGTTGGTACCTTGGAAGCGATGGGGTTTCCTATGAAATGGGACCCCCCCCGATAAATACGGCAGGGCTTCATCCAGATGGAATCCTGATTTCCCCGCGTCTTCTTTATTTGTTAGTGTCTCTTGTGTGTGTGTGTGGTGATAATTGTCGAACCCGCGGGCTGGACAGTTGCGTCTAACGCTTGCTTTGGTTTGACCGTTTGATTTGTTTTGCTGGTGTGATGTTGTGTGTGGGGAACCACATGCTTGATCTTCTCCGAGCAGTTGAGATTTTGGTGCCAAGCGGGGACCAGGCAAATGAGTGATGGACCACGTGTGGCGTGCGCCTCGCTGTAAGGCTCTTGGTGCACAGGTGAACCCCAACGCCATCGAGGCGGGGACCGAGTGGCTCGTGGGTACGGCTGGGCGCCATGTTGGGACACCAAGGCATCCCGGCCTTTGTGGGGATAGCGGTTCTGAATAGAACTGGAGGTGAACCTGTAACCGGCAGGGGAAAGGTCCATCTTTACCTTGGTTCCATGCTGATTTGAGCTAGACCATGTTTCGCGTTTCGAGACCAACACAACTTCGAACACTGTTTGGTTGCTCCGTAAAAGCGGTCGTGGAATCTTCTTGGAAGCAGCACAACCCGGGGCTCGACCGAGAGAATGCCTTGAGAGTTCAGTTGGGAAGTAACGTGTGGCTCGATTCCCTATGGCGATGATGTGACCCTCTTCCGACTGTAGGGAACAAGCGGAACGCTATACTTGACCATGGTTTATGCTCGGCTTGCTTGCTGGATGTTTGGCGGATGGCAAGAAGGGAGGAAACCACGAGCAGACGGGAAGCTCCTATCGTTGTTTTTGCCGGAGTTGTTTTTTTCAGTGACAATCCAGCACCCAAAGAAGGGTGCCCATTTTCTCTCCCGCGGCCAGTCTCGTGGTTCGCGGAAAAAGCGGCGGCGGGTGGACGCAGGTGGAGCTGTCTATCCCGAAGCGCATCGTGGAAGCGGAGTGGCAGAAGAAGGCCAAAGGCCGGGATGCCAAAAGAGGGAAGGTGAGTCCCAAGCACAAAGTGGCACAGCTGCCCTCTTGGTCCTGACCCAAAAAATTGGCGACTCTTGGTGGGTCTTGCTCTGAAGGGGTCCTATCAGGGTTGTTGTTGGGAAAGATGTTACATTTTTTATTATTGTGGTTTCGGATGTTAGGACTTTAACTTTTTGCCAACCAATGGGTTTTCCGTATTAAACGACTAAAAGTTAAACTTTTAGCAGGGGAGCAGAAAGCAACCGAGTCTTGGTTCTTTGCGTCATTTGGCTCTGGCTCAAAAAATGGTGCCCAAACTGGCCCCTTGGTGTAAACGGAAACAAAGGCCAAACACCTGCGTAACCCTGACTCTTTAATTTTGAGCCACACCCATTTTGAGTGGACCGTTTTACCACCTTCTAGGCTAACACGGAGGCTCCCAGAACCCCTTTCAATGACTTGGTTCCATTTACAGAGGCCTTCTGGGAGCTTCCATGTTAGTCTGAGGGAGTGTACCAGGTTTGAAAGTGACCCCTTGGTGTCTGTGCTTACAAGCGCGTGCTTGCGCTCTTTTGGCCTCAGGACTTGAGCCTTCGGAAGCTCTGGAAAACTTGGGATCCCAAACTTTGAAGTGATAATTCATCTTTGGCGCATTCTGCTTGGATGTTGGGACTGATCAACTTTTTGCCAACTAATGGGTTTTCCGTATTAAACCACTAAAAAAAGACAACTTTTAGCAGGGAGCAGAAAGCAACCGAGTCATGGGGGTGGGAATCCTAGTGTTTTGTATCACAGAAAGTGGCTCGGATTTTTCACGGCCTGGCTCAATCTCTGTAGTCTCAAGCTCCACGCAGGAAGAGTTCGGCAGTCTGTCCAACGCAACTGAAGAGAGTCTTTGCCAAGCTAAGCTGCTTTTCCAGGGTCGTTTAGACTCAGGCTCCTCACTGTGAGGAGGTATCCCGCCGTTGAATCCATTGCGACCAGGCAACGTACTCTGCCAATACCTGATCCACGTCTACTCCGAGACGGGTGATGCCACGGAGGGGGACAAGGCGTATGGCAAACCTTTGGAGGTGACACGTGTGCCAAGGTTGCCCCTCTATTTGGTTGGTAGGGACGGTCATCAACCTCACCCTATGGGTTTGAGATGGCCAATGGACGGGTTTCTTTGAGGAAACAATGCCCCTCCACAGATCCGGAGTTTTTGATCATGGCACATGTTGCGTCTCTCGCTCGAATGCTTCAGTTCCTGTCCACTGGCACTGAAGGGGAAATTTCACCGGGCCCTTGACAATCGTATTGGAATTCCACCCTTCCATTTTGAGCCCTGGCAGCTATATAGTTTAGTTTTGAAGTAAAACGGGGGGGGTCTCTTCATATGCAAACGTACCCAAAAATGGCCCCCCGCTGTCGCTTGGTTTCCTTCAAAACAACCTCTAAAGGATGTCCTCGAAGAAGGCCAGACCTGTATACAATCAAGCAGAGGACGCCGGGTTGTAGAGCCAACCCCAAACTGAACTGCGCATTGCTTGTTGAATGGATTCCTGCCTGGTGAGCTCACCAGGCTTTTCAGGAGCTGAAGATCCTCTGCATCCAATTCACAGTTCTGGTGTTGGAACATAGACATCCCATTCTTTCCCGGGTTTTGGCCTTATCCCTTGTTTCTTGGTGGCTCCCAGCCATCCGGTTCCTGAGCTTTTTAGCTTTTCAGTGTTTAGTGGTTGGATTTCCGAATTTCACCCCCTAAAAGTTAGTCACTTTTAGCGAGGGGATCTGAAAACGGGCCCCAGATTTCAGGTATCAAAGAAAGGCGCACCCCAGAACCAGGGGGACACATACCCATCTCAGAGAAACCAACAGTCAAGGATGCTACCACCAGACGCCTGGAACATGCCCTTTAGGCATAAGCCAGAAACTAGGGAACATGAGGGGTAGGTAAGCCCCCCGCCCCCTCCCCTTCGAGGTGATGAAGCAGCTCTCCACCGTGGACCGCTTTTCGGTTTTTCGGTGTCGGATGGTTTCGGCTCGCTACAAGTCGAAAAACGGGGCTCGGGTACCCTCCATTCGCTGAAATGAGTTTTTTTTTTTTTTTTTTTTTTTTTTTTTTTTTTTTTTTTTTTTTTTTAAATATATATATATATATATATTTGTTTTTCCCCTGTTGGTTTTAAAGGGAATCTGTGACTACTGCAAATATTTGTATTTTTTCCAGGGGGCTAAAGCAAATGGAAGATACGGTCGCCCTTTTAAAGTTTAAGGTGAAGCCAAAAGGAAAAAACCACGACCGCGCGGTTGCATTTTGTTTTGGGGGGGTCTGCGATGATTGTGACACCTAGCCATTTCGCGTTCATAACCACCACAACCTGTCAGGAAGGAAGTCAGCAAAAACAGGCCAAAACAAGGGAATCTTACAGTGGGGTGAAAGCAGAGGCACAATTCCCTTCGTGGGAAGCGAGGGGGATGAAGCCTGTGGGAATTGTGGCATCTACTTTCACGTCCTGACCAAAAAAGGGGCGACTCTTGGTGGGTCTCGTCATGGTGGAGCTCTGAAAGGGTGCTATCATGGTTGTTGTTGGGAACATTTTACATTTTTGCTTCTTGTGGTTTAGTGGTGGAAATACCCACTGAACTGATTTTTTGTTTGCTATTATTGTGGTAACCGTGGCGGAAATCCAACCACTTAACTGCTATTTGTTTAACACTTTTTTGCTCCCCTTCCGACGCCAACCAAGATGTTGGGATCCGCTCCATGGGGATGGCTGGGGGATTTGTTGGGGCCTTACCATGGGAATGGATGTGCGCTTTTCCTTACTTGGTGGCGAAGCCAGCCATCCGGTTCCTTAGCCTTTTGGCTTTTTAGTGTTTAGTGGTTGGACTTCCGAATTTCACCACTAAGAGTTTAGCTTTCAGCGAGGGATCAGCCCAGCTTGTATTCGATGGGCGGCACTTCTGGGCTGTTTCGACAGGGAACCAAAAGGAAGCCAACCTTTTGGAGGGTTTCCTATTGGCAGGCAAAGACCAAGTGGGCTGTGACCAGAACTCATGGAAAAGCATGGGCACCAGCAACCTGAGAATTTCTTTGGGACAGTTCCTGCAGGGCAAAAGGCCACAAGGGCTGAGGGCTCTGATACCCGGCTGTTTGTTCAGCTTAAGGGAACCCTTCGGTTTATGACGGTCTTGGGTGAGGGCCTATGAAAACTTTACATTCGTTTTCCGGGGTTTAGTCGTAATCCGTCAGCTCCCGAATTGAAAGAAAATGAATCCCAAGCCAACTGTTTGTGGCGCGGAATCGCCTCTTTGGAGCTCGGCCATGGGGAAACTGACGCTATGCAGGACGAGCACACGGCCAAGGCACATCTCGAGGCGATCTTCGAGGCGCATTCGCTGCAGTTTGGCAGATGGATGGAATTTTTCGAGTGTACACTTTTTGGGGTGGTTTAAAGAGAAACCAAAAGGAAAACCTGCTGCTGCTGCTGCTGCTGCTATGCGCGCAATTTACGTCACTTGCGACCTGAGCTTGGGTACTGTTCTCCCCGCTCTTGGTTCGCTCTAGATGCGAAAGCAGACAGTTGACTCTTTGCCTGGGGGGCGTAGGTCTGGCCCAGAAGATCGCTCCAGCCCTAAATCTGGGACGCGAAAGATTGTGACCAACCAGTTTGCGCTGTGAATGGGCAACTCTCTGTTAGTTTTTACCTTTCTCTTCCATCTCACAGCTTTCTGTTTCTGTCTCTTGTTTTTCCTTTCTTCTTTCGTTTCTTTGTCTCATTGTTTCTTTCTTTCTTTCTTTCTTCCTTGCTTTCTTTCTTTCTTTCTTTCTTTCTTTCTTTCTTTCTTTCTTTCTTTCTTTCTTTCTTTCTTTTTTGCTTTCTTGCTTTCT
>CAUJNA010002624.1:585539-640539 GCA_963377175.1 Effrenium voratum | reverse complement strand
GGGCAGTCTAAAACCTCGCCCTATTGACCTGTTGGTTTGCTAGTTTGGTGTGTTTTTTTTTTTTTGCCTCAACATGGTTTCTCAATCAGTTCCAAATCCTTTGGATGCAAGCGTGGCGATCCAATTGAACTCTGGCATGTCGCTCAGATGAGAAGTGCCTTGAGGGTTCGGTTTGGCACAGGCGACCCGCAGCCCCCGCAAGGCATTTGACCTAAGTTTTGGATCGCTCTGCCACACCCTGAAAACCCACACGAAGGAACACAGAAACGCCATGGGCGGCAATTTGCCGTATGGGTGTGCGTGTGTGCCCCTTTTCAGGTTGGCTGAAAAACTTGACGCGTATCCCTGCCAAGCAACTGAGCCCAGGAGTCGACCAGATGCTGGCTTTTCACGCTCCGGATAGATCCCAAGGCTTTTTCCGTGGATCCAAGCGGGTGCCAGATGCGGATGAGCCATTGTCCTATGCATGGATTCCCTTTGAGTTCCTTTGAAGGAACCGCAGAAAGTGCCTTAAGAAGGGACCGCACCCATGGCAGTCAAACTGCATGGCCCTTGCAAGGTCTACGTCCACGGCCGGGCTGAGAAGCGAGGAATCGGATTCTTTTCACAGCGAAAAAGCATAGCAGAGCATTGACTCCGGCCTTTGACCGAGTTGAAGCGCGGGTAGATGGGATTCACAGATTGGTGTGTTTGGAGGTTTTGCTGCCCAGGTCTCCTTTGCATCCACAGGAAGTTTATGTTACTTGCACTGCCCGCAGAGACTCTTGGCAATGCCCAAATCGCGTCGATACAATCGCCCTTGCAGGCGACCCTTTGCTGAACTTCACTTTGTTTGTGACTGCACTTCCTCAAACGTGATTGTATGTTTGGTTGAGCGAAGTATTTGACACTGGCCCGAACCTCATCAAGTCGTTGAATGAGCAACGGAAAGTCCTTACCATCATCGACTGTGGCAAAGGGGACTACAGGGGGTCGACTCACCAAATGAGTATACAATTACAGGACTTTTGCCGTAGGACATCCGTTTTTTTTCTCTTGTTTTTTCTTCTTTTTTTTAACTCACCAATTTTCGACGTCGCACAGACAGATCATGACGCGCAGTGTTGACTCGGTGAATAGCTGTCGGACAGCTGACTGCTCATGAAGTAGTGGCGGGCTGGCATTTTTGTGTTGTTTTCCATTGTTTTGTGTTTGAGCCATACCGTTGTTCCTCATGTTTGTTTTTTTCTCGGGGACACTTTTTTCCCCCAGATGCCAGGCAAGGTTCACTGGCTAGAATTGGAAGCCAGGCTTATGGCATGATATGTGCCTTAAAAGACCGGTCGACAGATTCTGCGGCCGCGGGTTTGCAGCGTTAGGGAGTGCTGAGTTGAAGACTTGGCGTCTTTGCCACGAGGTAAAAGCTGTTTTGCCGAGCCGCGCCTTGACTTTCCATGGGGTTTGTCTCATGTAGAACCCCAGAAGGGCCAGCTTTTCCGTTGAGTTGAAGAAAGACACCCTATCTTCGCGAAAGAAACCCGCAAGGACCGCCATTAGGTCTTCAAAAGAGATTTGTGGCATGATGATAAGCGCATGTGTGCAACTGAGTGCTTGGCTCCTTTGTTGTGTTAGGGTGGGATTTGTTGATTCCGCCCCACAAAGAATCGAAGAACACCTGAACAGGGGCCTTCAAGGGAGGTTTGGCCTCGTTGACTAGTTGGTTTCTATATAAGTCGCAGCCCTCTTTTTTGGGTTAGACGTGCCCGACCCGTTGTGGGGCTCGAAAGGGAGTGCAAGGACTCATGCGATTTCCAAAAGGGCCCACATCTTTGCGTGTTTGTTTGCAGCGCAAGGAGTGAGGTGGGTGCTTCTCCAACTGGGGGGTCCCCTACAACCCTATCAAGCAACAGGTGTTTACATAGGTCCATTTTGTGAACTCCCTTGGCCGAAGGATTCCAAGACCAAGGTCCTGGGAAGCCGCGCCGTATGCCAAACCCACCCAAACCGCCCAAACCGCCCACACCGCCCACACCGCCCAAGCCCGGTGCCTGGCCACAGACCCAGGCAAGCCGCCGCCCTGCAAGGGCGTCGTCGCCTCAGCGAACTGGCCGCCGGGTTCGCCCGGCGGACTGTTGGGTTCCCTTTCTTTTGCGATCGGTGCGATAGGTAGGGAATGAGGATTGGAATGACCCCTACAAAAAAGATCCCCTTGTAGTTTGTTAGGGGACCAAAGCCTGGGTTCATTCCCTTTCTGATTCCCTACCGGTCGCACCGATCGCAAGTTCTGGCCATTGTAACAGCTTCCCAACCCAGCGCCAATGGGTTTGGGGGCTTGGTGTTCTCCTGCGACTACGCCACCCGGTCTGCCTCCAAGTGGATAGATGATCGCTAGGGCCTTTGAAGAGAGAACGGCTTGACACGAAGAAGTGAATAAGCTCTCAACCAACTTGTGCCACTTTGGGCCCTAATCTTCTTTTGAACACATGCCCGACTTGTTGACCTGCTTTTAGCTGGCTTGTACGGCTACCCTTGCTAAAGATACTGCGAAAGGGGCCGGGTGCTTGTACCACAACGGCCCAAGCAGCTTTCCTTTGAATGAACAATTATTCCTCGGCAGTGTTAGTTCCACAGCTGCCGTGATGTTTTGCGATTCGCTGTTCTGCTTCCAGGAATTCTTGCGGAACTCCAACGCGCGACCGTACAAACTTCCCATTGGCAACTGTCAGCCAGAGATTCTAGCATATCTAGCACACGCTCCGACATGAGTACAAAGCAACGCTCTGCAGGGGCAGCCATTTTTTTTGAGGCGAACCCATGGCCCAACAGTGAGCGATTCGAACTGGATCCATGGTTTCAGGGATGCTCCCCCGGAACTTCGGGCCGCCTTTTTTTTTTGGGGGGGGGGAATGGGCCAAGTGCGCATTGGTTGTGCTTGTTTCTGAAGACTGCAAGGGGAGCACTGGCTTCAGTCGACTTGTTCACTCGAGGAAGGCCCGCCCTGCTCCTTCGCTCACAACCACTTTGGCGCGGGGCTCACGGCTCTCGGGCCGAGGGGAAGATGTGAAGGACTCCTCAACAAATGTTGGACTCTCAAGGCACAGATCTCCATGCCAGAGGCTTCGAAGCCAAGTTTGGGAAACTTTGCCTTCAGAGTCCAACCTCCATGCCATGTCTTTTTGAACGAGTTGTTCACATCACGGACATTCACATGGGATGTCCGAAACTGACAGGCCAAAGCTCAAGATAGCATCGTGCGGGTCTTGTTTTGGACCTTCATGTCAATCTGCTGACCCACCCAAAATTGCTCGTCAAACTCATGAAAGTGGTTTAACGACATAGATCTTGACAGTCAAGTAACTGGCTTTTTCTCCGTTTCCCCACAAAAATCCCCCCCCCCCCACCCCAAAACCTCCCCCCAAACACCCCCAAAGCCCCCCAACCTCCCAAACCCCCCCGCAACCTCAAACCGCCCCCCAACTTTGCTGCCCCCCTAAGACCCCCCAAACCGCCGCCGCGCAAGGCCAGCAGCTTTGGCTCCTGGGCCTCGGCGCGGAAGAGCTCTTCGTGCGCCCGGGACCCGGGCGAGTTGGCTCGCGGGCCGCTGAATCATGGTGATGGGTGTCCTTTTTGGTTTGCTCAACAAATAGAGGGCGGTTTAGATGGGGGAAAATCCATCTTTGGGCACATGAGCAGCGCCCCAACACCCACGCTGCTCATTTCAGCAAGTGGTTCTACTAATTTCAGCAAGTCGTTCTACTACCTGGCTTCGTATGGTTGCTTTGGTGCATTTTGCTCGGATGTTAGGGACTTTAACTTTTTGCCAACTCATGGGTTTTCCATGAAACCACGAAAAATTAATAAGCTTTTAGCAGGGGAGCAGAAAGCAACCGAGTCATGATCAGTGCCTCGCAAGCATATAGCACGCAGGAAGTCCACTTCTCTGCACCAGAGAACCCCCCCCCCCCCTTGCTCTGACAAGCCAAAACCAATCTCTGTGAGGAGAGCGGATTCTGCCGCTTTGCACTTTCTAAGCCCCCTTCCACCTGTCCACCGATAACCAGCGGATGTGTTGGATTTGGATCGGATCCCAGCCCGTGCGGTGGAGCAAAGGCAAAATGCTTTTGCGGGGGCGCAAAATATACCAGGGTGAAAGTGGACACCAAATTCCCACATTTTGGTTTAGTCATGCCCTTTACTTGACTGCAAATGATCCCATAAGCGTTGTTAGAAGGGAACTCACCTGAGTTGCCCTGGTTCTATCCACGGCTATAACTTAACCTTACTGGGTTGGAACGTCCAAGTGCATCTCCACATAGGAAGTGGTACATCCCTTTGCGGGGTGTTTTTGGGACATCACCGATGTCGCCTTGCCGAGTTCGCTTGGGAGACAGGTGGTGGTCAAAGTAGTGCAATCCAACTCTGTGAATATGGACCCTGGCTCAAAGTGTGTGCCAAAATGAGGGGGCCCCACATTCTTTTTTCTCAACCTGAAAAAGAGACCCCTGTGGCCGAGGGGACGCCCAGCGCGCTTTGGACATCCTCCAGGAGACCTCGAAGAGCTTCGCCACGTGGGTAAAGGGCACACATTCATTCACCCGTCATTGGTGAGCAAGCTCGGCGGCAGCAAAGCGGTGCGCGAGTCTTGAGTCTCTCAGCGCTGTGGCCGAGACAGTTCGTTGAGCGACTGGAGTGGTCGGGTGAAGGTGAGAAAGCGCAAAGCCCAGGGTTGACAGTGCGCAACGCCTAACTGGAAAGAGTCTACATCCCTGGCTTCCCCAAATTTCAAAATCAAACAGGCAGCAACAGCCAGGCGGCGTGTCATCAACATCCTTGGGAAGGCGAAAGCCAGCCGGGCAAGGTCAGAACAAGAGGGCCAAGCCTTTAGTCCGGAGAGCAGAGTTGATGGAGTAAAGATTGTGAGCTGCGTGGCGCAAATTGGTCCGTAGTAGTACTAGGAAGGCTGTGTCCGGGCGCATCAATGGCCCAAAGAAGTGGCATGAACCCTGCCGGGGCGGCTCCATCTATATGTGGTAGTAGACAAAGAAGAGAGATGGCGTGGCGCCAAAGGCGGGTGCCAAGATCAATGGACGCCAGCCGGAGGCAGCGTCGAGGAAACGCACCAGATTGCCCTGAGGACCCCTCAGTCGTCGCGCCAAAGACTGTGACGAGGCTGGCCTGCGCGAAAAAGGGCAGGGGGGACCAGGGGCGCAACACCAAGACGCCAGTTGAAGGGCGGCCGACAGCCGTGTGATCTAGTCCAAGATGCGCTGTGGGGAGCCAGCCCAACAGTCAGCCGACGCAAGTCCACCGCTGGCAGGGTACCGGGCAACAAGGAAGGGAAAAAGTCTCAAAACCCGTCCACATCCTTGATAATGCTCAACTTCCCAAAGACCTGGTAAAACTTGGAAAGACCCTGCTTTGCCGATGTAGGTTTCTTTTTTTCATGGCTCAATGCCGAGGATATGCCTCAATGTCACAATCTCTCCTTTCAGCATATCCCTTTTGAACATATTCCTGTCGAGCGTGCAGGTGCAACATGAGAAGTTCTCTTGCCCTCACACCCGTCTGTGGGGACAAGCCGACAGCTGAAAAGTCACTTTCCTCCCAAAAGGGGGAGGCTTGTGGATTCAGAATTTCAACATATGATTTTCTATGTACTATGTGCGCCAAGGAAGGGTAGCTGAGGTTAGCTCCTTTGTAACCATGGCTTTTCACTTGCGTGCTGAGTGGCTTGAAGTGGTTGAACATCCAAGTAGGCCCCCGAAACACCAGGTTTTGACATGGCCGGCCTTTCTTGTGACCCAATTGCCCCTTAAACCTTTTGGAAACCAACGGCTTCTCCATGAACCCTACAAACTTGACTGCTATTGGGTTGGATCTTTAGACTTTAACTTTTGGGAAATCAAGTTGGATTTTCTACCAAACCCCCAAAACGTGATTCACTTTTTGCAGCGGGGTCGTTTCAGCAACCAAGCAAAGGGCGATCGACCTTTTGTTGGGGACAAGCAAACCAGCTCCCAAAGAATCGGAGCGCCTCAGGAGCTGCCGTTCGTAGACTCCTCCCGCATCGGCGTGGTGGGGTGTAGCGGCCCTGCGCCCCGGTGGTGAGAAACTGGCGCCGCGCAAGGTTCACAGAGACTTCCCGTTTGGGGCTGGTCTATTTACGGGTGTGTCCTGTAATGCACGACCCGGACGAAGTGTGGTTTTTTCCCGTTGGTTCCGTTCCAAAAAAACAGCCTTGCTACAGCGGCACAGTGTTCCCACAAACATGTAGCCGCATTGAAAGTAAGATGAAAGTGTGGGAGGGCAACGTTTTGCACTTGAAACACGCATGAACCTTGGCATTTATTGATGGGACAGGTGGGTATCAGGGGGGTCATTTGCTGCCTTTGAAGATATCAGCGGTGAAGGAACTATAAGAGGGCTAGTTGTCGAAGTCTTTTGGGACCTGCGCCAGTGTTTGGAGCTGCCATGGCTGGTCTTTGGTAAATACGACAAAGGCCGAACATATTTTGGTTGACACAAATTGGTTTTCCAGTGTTGTTTTTACTTGTATATATATATATACACATAGCATTTTTGATTGTTGGATTCTAGCAAAGCAAACTGCACAACTATTGGGTTTTGGCATGGACTGAGTTGTGTATAAAGATGTTTTGAAGGCACTTGGGCAATCAGGGATGCCTGACATGGGTTGGGGCACGCCGCCTGCGACACGACAAAAGTCCAGAAGGGACCATATTGCAGATACAGAGGGGTTGGTATGCTGATAGGAACAAGATGCCCCTGAAGGACTGACACAGTTCAATGCGCCTGTTGCGTTTATTCTGATGATATTGTTTGTTTGGCCCAGTTTGGTCAGCTTGTGCCTTTTTGCGTTCTTTTCAGGGGGTTGTGGCTACGGCTGTGACTTTCAAGTGGGAACTACATGAAACATCTGTACAGCAGAGATGCCCACAAAGGTTTAGAGTCACACCTGTACGGGTGTTTCTCACAGTTTACCAAGCCTTCCGGGCCTTCCGGGTGGGATTCTTACCCTTGACCAATCGCCTACAAGTGAGGCACACCCACTGAACATGGTTCGCCCCCCAAAATGAAGGGGCAATATTCATCCGGGGTCGACATTAGAAGACCATTCCAACAACTGTACTTGGATAATCATGTCTGTTCCAGCTGCATGTTCCGTTTGGCTTAGTTGTCTGGTCGTTGTTTGATGCCCGGCCCAAAAAGTTGGCTTCAAACTTCACCAAGGCGTCGAACCGCTTTGGCCATTGTAGGTGGTCCTGCTACCTGGTTTCATAGGGAACCCGCAGAAGGATTTATACTTTGGTGCATTTTGCTGGGATGTTAGGACTTTAACTTTTTACCAACTAATGGGTTTTCCATTAAACCATTAAAAGTTAAACTTTTCGCAGGGGAGCAGAAAGCAACCGAGTATAGATATATGCTCAGAAACGTGCCTAGAAAAGAACAGAAAGTCACTGGGTCTAGGAGGGCGCTCGACCGAGGCGGTGGTACCCTCACCGCCTACCTGGGCGCGGTGGACGAGCGCGTGACCGCTGCGGCCGGGATGCCGATGCCGAAGCTGAGCTGTGAGCGAGCCCCTTGCGTGGGTCCCTGTTGAGGGCCATAGGTGTCCTTTTTGGTTGGTTTGCTTGAAAATTAGAGGGCCCTGGCTTAGATGGGGTTTATTCCATTTATCAAGGCCATCTATTTTTCTAAAAGGCCACCTATGTTGAGGACCTGTTCGTCCTCTTTCACTGCCTTGAAATGAGCATGAGGAGTTCTCAAAGAATGTGCAGTTGACAGGTGGTTCCCTTTGCTTGTGGCTAGGGATGGTTGTGGACCCTGAGTTGTTAGTGCTAGATGCTACCTTTGAGACCAATTGCGCGAACACCACGGAGCCGGACTTGCGGGGCTTCAACCCGGTGCGAAGCTAGCCCGCGGCTTGTCTTGAAGCAGAAGTTGTTCCAAGGTCTGGAAGCGATGGGTAACTCAGCGACAAATTCAACTACAGCATTTGAGTGAACCAAAAGCCATCGACGTTGCGCGAGATCTCCTCCAGCTGGAAGAAGCAGATCGCCATGTTTTGAGCCACGGTGAAAGCTCCGGCGGGCGTGGGGCGTGTTCATGTTTCCGTCAATGGGAATCCTGATGGTTGTCCACATACCCTACAAAGGCGTCCATGACCATTCCTCAAGTAAAAGGGTGTTTTGACCATTGCTCATGAGGGTCTGGGAATTGGCTTGGCCCTTCCAATATGTGTTGGGTCACCGTTTGATGCAGCAAGCCTTTGCCACAAGTAAGCCTTCCAGCAGATCGCTAACTGCATGTTTTGATCGGCCCTTGCTTTGCGCCCATTCACTGAGAGCTGCAAACAGTTATGATCTTTTGCGGGTTGAAAGGGAAACGAAGGAATCCCCAAAGGCCAACAGGGCAAAAATTGTTGTTTAGTCTTGCAATGATTTGGTTAGCATTCAGCACATGGGCATTTGGCTGTCGTTTTCACCTGAAAATTCTGAGTCGCGTCGACCAAGAGCTACAGACAATTTTGCCACTTTCCCTCTAAGTCGACCTGGCAACATTGATTGGGTAGGTAGGTCAAGTTCTCCACGAATCAACAGTACACCACGTACAATGGCAATGTTGCAGATGGCTCATAGAGATTTCTACATGTATTGGGGTATGTGTGCAATAGGGATGTTTGGCGAAATGGTGGTATTCGTTCACACGCACACACACACACACACATGTTGTATTCTACGCCTATGCTCCTTGCTTGTCTTTGAAGAAATTGGCAGGAGGCACCTCTTGCCACTTCCCCCCCGCCCACTCGCAAAAAAAGGGGTCCAAGTGTCCAGCGCTTTTTAAGAAGGCTTGTGTTGGAAACATGCTGGCTGTTTGGCCACTGGCCACGGGGCATCACTTTTGGCTCAGCGGCGAAGCGACGAAGCAGCGGTTCGAGTGGATTCGATCCCGAGGCGGTGGCCTGCTACTTCTCCACTTTGGGCGCCTTAGCCCAATGTCCGGTTGATGGTCCACCAGGGTTGGTCCAGGGCGATGTGCATGCGCAAGGGAGTTGGACATAAAGTCCAGCAAACTTTTTTTGCTGAAAGGAGGCTGTTTGGTCTTTTCCCTTCAAGCTGTGTTGATACCTTTGGCGTTGGGTATGACCCAAGTGAGCCAGAATGAAACTGATTCGAAAAATGATGAAAGCTGTTGAGGGCGAAAATCCTAGCCAGAAACAGGTGTGGACATCCGCCCTTTCGATTCCACACATGGTTTTGGGTAGACCATTTTCATGCCAGGTGTTGATTATGGCTCATTTCCCAATCGGCGTTGTCTTGCTTGAAACCCAGCTGATCGTGAAGGAAGCATAGGCATTACTGGATTGGTTCATTCGGGGAAAGGGACAGTCAGGGGAGACCTTGGTTTTAAATGGGAACTGGACGTTACAGGTGTGCATTGTTGGCACCAATGCACATGGTGCGGGAAAGGACATACTGTGGACGAACTCCTGCGCCGAATGAGGATTTCCCTGTAAATACCAACAAATGACCAACAAACAATGGTTTCACCGTGGTTTCTTAGGTGGTGCCGAGGATTTTGTCCATCCACAGTATGTTGCCTTGTTTTGAGGCCTAGCCGCATGGATACCCAAGGGCACGGTCCAGCCGCTGACCTGCATGCGGCTTGAGCCCTTTTCGGGAAACCGAGAAAGGGAGGGGGTTCTAGCAGACCTCATTTGGAAGGAAATATCGCAGTTTCAGATCCTTTCGAAGGGTTTCCGACTCAAAGGCTGCAATGTGTTGAACAGGGAATGAAGTGACAAACAATGACACATCGCAGGTACATGTTCCACTATCCAATGGGAAAAGAAGTCCAGAGTTCGGTCCTTGCATTGACCCACCTTTTGAATGTATTGGACGCCAGGAAAGGCAGTTGCTTTGAAAGAGCGGAGCCGAAAAAGGTTCCAAATCCTGAATAGCTCTCCCTGCAGTCATCCTTTGAGACAAACCCAAGGACAGAATCTACAGGGCTCCGGCAAGTACGGAAGGTGATCTCCCCATGGTTGCATGGGAACCCCTGCCCTCAAAACCCCCAGTTGTCCCAGCCTTAGCGCCATGGTGAGATCACCTACATGGAAGGCACTAGGACTGCACGTGTAGGGCCAGCTGTTTGGAAAGACCTTCTGTAGAGGGGAGCAACCTTAACTTGGTGGCTCCCAGCCATCCGGTCCCTTAGCTTGTTAGCTTTTTAGCTTTTTAGTGTTTAGTGGTTGGATTTCCGAATTGAACCCACTATCAGTTCAACTTTTCGCGGGGGATCTGAGGGCCCAGTTAGGGCTGCTGGGTCTGGGTTGACATTTTTGGTTGCCTCCAAGGGCGCGAGCTGGAGCGGGGAACCTGCACCTGACTCAGAGAGCGAGAGTGCCGGCGCCAGCTTCCCCTTTGCTTCCCAGACGCGTGGGTTGCTTCCAAATAGGAAAAAAGGGAGAGAGAGAGGGAGGGAAAGAGAGAATCTGGAGTTAGTTCCCTCAACTCTAACAACTGGTCAGCCAAAGCGGGTCAGTTGGGCCTCAACAATGGGCCCGGCGGTGTGGTCGAACTCGAATTTCCCCATGCCCAGTACGGGATTTGGCTCAAAAGGTACTGGGTTCTGAAAGGCTTGCCGCACACACTGGAAACCTTGAGACAGGAGAGGTTTAGGACTAAAGATATTTCAGATGGCATTTTTGTTAAAGCCTTCCGTTCATTTCCCCACCAACAGCGCTTGGGGCCTTTTTGCTTGTTCCTCGTTTTCTGTGGTCAGATGCTCGTCGTGGGCGTGTATCCTTACCAACCATAGTGATGTGGGAGCAACTTGTTAAGCTCCACGGGCATGGGGCCAAGATGCACCAAGGTCCGTGTTGCTTGTGGTCATAGAGTTTGAAACTGCCACAAGGACCTTGATCAAGTGGTTCTGGCTTCCGCATCATGATCGCTTTCGGATGAACTCCCGAGAAACAGCAGGGAGGGAGCAGGGAGCAGAGCGCCCCAGTTCTCCCACAAACGCGTAGTCCTGTGGAAAACCACGTAGTTTTCGACTGCGGCTCACTTGAGACTTCATTCACTTGAAAAAGGCCCCCCCCCCCCCCAACGCGTCAGGCAACTACGATGCGGAGCAGATCATCTGGGGCATGGCGAAGCCATGCCCTCGGAGATTGGCCCGTTGGGAGCCCCCTGAAGATTTTCACAGACCCCCAACACCTTCACTAGAGGAATCTTTGCTTGACCCTTTCTGGGCTTCTGAAGAAATCAGACCCAGCCACGCCGCGAAGGGCCGTAGGTGCCGTGCCTCCCCGCGGCTGGGCCTCAAGCAAGTGGTTTGTGGACCCCTAAATATGGTTGGTGTCCTTTTTGGTGTTTCTTAAAACCCCAGTATGGGGATCATGAGTTTTGAGAAAGCTCCATTTGAGGTAGTCGTCAACTCAAAAGAGAATCAGGATGAGCTTGACAGAGTGGTCAATATCACATAATTTGAGTTCCCCCAAAACAAGCCCTGCAGGCGACAGTCAGGCGATGGGTTACTGTACATTTTTCCAATTGGGGCCAGATTTGGCCGAAGCCCAGTCGTCTTCTGTCGTGTGCTGCTCAAGTTTGGATCCCACCTTCGCTTCAAGTACTCCAACTGTTTCGATATGGCATGAATTTTAATAAGGAGCCACCTCAAAAGTGATTGGTGGACATGAATCCCCACCTAAACGATGTCCACCGAAGGGTCCCTTATTCAGATTCATAGCCGTATCTAGGGGAACATCAACCACGCCCACTCGAATTTGCCCACATCGGTAGGCTTCAAAGAGTCCCAAGCACACGCTCCGATTCAGATGGTCCCACGAATCAAAGAGCACCAGGGCGCTCCCCTGGTTGCCGGTCACTTTTTGAAGTGCTCCCAACTATGTGTGCGTCTTTCCGGTTTTAGAGGGAAAATAAGAGGAAGACCATCATTTTGGGACTTGTTCAGCAAGACACACCCGGTTGCATTTTTTTAGGCCCGGGTGATCCCTGAAATTTCCGGGATGGCCCTTTCAAGGTGCCGGACCGACTTCTATCAAGGCATGGCATCGACAAGCCGGACATGCTCAGGGCGAGGGCGCCCAAAGCCACGGCGCGGGCCTCGGATGGGAAGGCCGAAAAGAGTTTCCGGTCTGGAGGCTCTTGGTGGCGAAGCCAGCCATCCGGTTCCTTAGCTTTTTAGCTTTTAGCTTCTTAGCTTTTTATTGCTTAGTGGTTGGATTTCCGAATTGAACCCACTATCAGTTCAACTTTTCGCGGGGGATCTGAGGGCAGCCCAGGGCTAGATGCGGCATCTCCCAGTTTCGAGCAATGGAGTTTCACCGCGTCTGCCTTTTCAAGGGAAGGGGCGCAGAAAACACATCACAAACCCCGAACACACACCCCAAGCTCTGGTGTTGGATAAATACCACGGTGCCATGGATATACATATTCTTGCTTGTGCTCAGTAGGGAATGTGGGAATGAACCCAGGGGTCCCCTTAAAGGAAACCATAGCATCTCAGGGTCTTCCCAATTTCTCATTCCCCTCTTGCAGCAGCAAGTAATGCGCATACCACGGTTCTGGGTGAATTATAGCGACCTCACACGACCTCACCCCAAATTGTGGTTTATGTGGGGAATTGCCCCCCAATCACCAAGAATGTCAGGTTGGTGAAATACTACAATTCACCCAGGAATCTATCATTACTGGACATATGTTTGTTTGATTTGTTCCACGGGGCTTCAGCAATTGGACGGGGATCAGTGTTCCTCTGCCCAAGAGCTGACGGCAAGCCCCTTTGGCTCAATCAGGGACACGGTCATACCTCGACATGGGTACGGGTCAAGATAAAACTACCAGGGGACCGCGGCTAGTCTTTGGCTACACATTTCCCAGGGTGCCCTGGTAGTTTTGGCTACGCAGTTTTGATCCGCCACATCGGGGGTAGCTCGCCTTTGAGTCGGTTGGAGGCGGTGATCCTCACCTCCCACGACTGCTTCCCCATCCTCGGGGGCCGCGAGGGCTTCGCCGAGGTCGGCGAAAAATCTGTGGGGGCGGTGAGCCAAGAACCTGCGAGGGCGGAGTGGTTTTTGTTTGGTTTCTTTGGGAGGGTTGCGTGTGGCCTTTTTTTTCTTTGGGGGGGGGGGGTGTGGCGGGGGGGGGGGGGGGGCAGAAACAAAAACAGGTTTTGTTGGGGGTGAGAGGCCCCCGCCCCGCAAAAACAAAAAATCGTTCGTTTTGGCCAAGCGGAAGTGGGTTCTGGGTTGGTTGCCTCAGCCCAAAAAGAGCCTGAAAGTCGTAGCTACAGGAGACTCAGCTGGGCCTTGCTTTCATGTTCCGAGAGAGGCCTAGGGATCTCACCATGGTTACAAGGGGACTAACCCCAAGTTACTCCAGTTGTTCCCATGGTACCTGGCTTCCTATGGTTTATGGTAAGGCCTCTATAAACCTCATCTTAGAGCGCTGCTCAATTCAGATTTCAACCAGGAAGTGACGGTCCGTTCCCCTCATGATGGACACGGGTCTATTTTGCAGCCTTCTTATACCGCGTATTGTTTTTTTAGGGCTCCTGGCTGCAACATGTACTCTCAGTGTCCATGGTGAACCCCCGAGGTGGGATACAAAAAACGCTTGAGCCACGTGGCAATCGGGAATCGCGCGCGAGGGCGAGTGGATCTCTGGAAGGCCAAGCCAGACCCCCCTTCCCAGACTCCCAGACACTCCAAGTTTTTGAGATGTTTCGTTCTTTAAGCATGGCTCCAGCTGGACATTGCTCGAGTTCACGACATGCGCATTCCCAAGGCCGTCTTTGGCATTCGGGTTCCTGGCGTCTATGAGGTTTGTTTTTTTCTTATTCACCCTAAACCCACAAACCCAAAACCCTAAACCCTAAACCCTAAACCCAAAACCCAGCCTAAACCCGTTTCTTCTTCACCCAAATCCCCAACACCCCAAACCCCAAAACCCGCACATGCCGCGGCGCCCCGCCATTTCCGACCCGAAGGCTGCGCCACGCGTCAGGTGGAGGACGCCTTTCGCGCCCACGGGGACGCCAGCAAGCTCTACGCCAGCGAGGCGCCTGGCTTCCACGAGGCGGACGGAAGGGATCGGGGGAATCCGGACGCTGCTGCTGCGTGTGTGTGTGGCTAGTGAAACTATACACACATTAATATATATATATATGTATATATTTATATAGATATATACACATGTAGGCTCACCCCCCCCCCCCATGATCCACGCCTAGAGTTCTGGATCCACGCCCAGAGTGGTGGATGGAAGACTTGGTGACCGTGTATGCATATGTACATATATATAAGGTTAGCTGACTATGAGCCAGAATGTGAGCATATTGTTTGTACCCCTGAGTTGGCCAACACATCCGTGTGTGTTTTGGTCAAACCATTTGATGGTCTATGACATGCTGCCCCCCCCCGATGGAAGGGGTCTTGGAGGCTCTGAAGTTTCGAAGAAGAAAACCGACAAAATACACCAGAGGTGGTCCCAACATAGAACTTGCGAGTTCCGTTGGGGATTCTTCTCAAGCTGGCTGCCATAAAACGGTTTCTTGGATGGATGGCCATTCTCAAGCAGATGACTTCGGAATGTCTGATGGCATTGTCTTGCTGCGTACTGGCCTGTCTGCATTTGGTTCAGAGTTGGTTCAGACTTGTTGGCTTTCAGGCCATATTTTCGGAAGCTTCTTCATTCTCTGCTTATATACTTGCCACTCATGCCAACACGACAATCTTATATTACGGAAGCTGATGTTGCAAAGGGACAGACCGGCGCAATAGTGGTTAGGAATCGAAATTAAAAGGTACGGCAGTAGCTTGCATGGGGAAGTGGGCAAAGAAAAAGAAACATGTATGCTTATATATGCTTCTTTTTGGCAGGTGTGACTGAGCTGGCGTTCTTCGAATGACGGTTCCACAACGCACCATTTGTTCATGGACTCCTCACCTCCTATTGAAGTCTTTATTGAAGGCTTGCAGTCCATCTCCAGTGTGCCCTTCGTAAAGGTTCAGCAGGTCTCTCTCACTTCAGGATTCGACATCAGGAAGCCCTTTCCTCATAGAAACTGAACGGCAAGTATTCTGCGCAGAATGCAGAAGGCAAACGGGGGGGGGGGGGGCAATCGATGCCCAGTAGGCGATGGCTATTGCCCTCTGCCCCAGAACGTTGAACTTGTTGTGGGTTGGTGAGAACAAAACATGTGTTTTGTTCAAGCAAAGGTTAAAGCTGATCCAACCCAATAGCATTCAAGAAGTTGTTGACGCTGCTATGGATTCCGTATGTGCTGCAAACATTTGCTAACTCGCACACTTTGAGAGCCTGTAAAGTACTGATTGATGTCACAATCCAACCCAGCCCCCACTGGGCAATCTGCATCACACTCGTCACAAGTCATCAGACACTTGGATAACATGTGCATACATCATACACTCCGACGGACATGTTGGACACCCACATGACCCAGGGTCGAAATTTCCCTTTTGGCCTCGCGAAAATGGGAAGACTAAAGAGCTCGACTTTTGTTTGTGAGGTTCCAAGAGGACACTCTCACATTCGTCCATCGACCCTGAGATGTTCAGTTCTTAGAGGCCCGACGCCTATGAGCCCCGTTTCTTAGGGTCCCATTTTGAGCTCGCCACCCTAAGCGATTGCGGTACATGTCCTGGGCTGAAGCCCCAAACACCATGTATGGAATGTCTATCCACGCTTACCCTCGAAATGGGGGTCAGCTGTTGGATCGCATGAATGCTGCTTGATGTTGCCGCAGCTGTTGCCTTATCAGCGGGCCGGTTTTGTGTCGGAGGTGCCCGGTTTTTCGAGGTGAGCCGGCGGGATGGGTACGGCTTGGAGTCACAGGCCCAACATGTATGGCTTTCGTCAGGCCTTCGTTTGGCTTGGGTTGGTTTGGATTTGGTTTTGAGGGTCTGGTTGTGGAGGACATGGGAGATCACCCCATCCCAGGCCCTGGTTCTAGAGAAATTGGCCATCAGCGCCTAATATCTCCACCCATCCAGGCCACCCGATTTTTTTTCTCGGAGGGACTCGGATTTGTTTGGGGGTGGTTTGAATGGATCTAACAGTTGAGTCCCTCCCCTAGGAGCCTGCGGCTTGTTCTGAGCGGAGAAAACCACCGGTTTCCTCGGAACCGTGGGTTGTTTTCCCGTGTTTTGCGGGAGCATGCTTGGCTGCTTGTGCACGTAAAACTTCAGTCCCTTCGCACATTGTTCTCGGAGCCGCAAATCTTTCCTGGGGTTGAGTCCATTTTCTGAATCTGAAGAAATGGAGACGGAGGCCGCTGCTAAGCTGCAAACGGATATACGAGGAACCAGAGAGATGCATCCTCTAAAGGGGCTAGCTTGGAGGGCACCCTCAAATCACGAGTAAGATGGGGTTGCAACCAAGCTCCATGTCCATTCCCTTGCACATAGGGCCATCCCACCCTTGAACAATTCACGGGGTGAGTCCCAGCCATGTCAGACTTGGTACGTGTGACTGGACCGCGCCTGTCATCAATAAACGGGACACAATGGCTTGCAGCGAATCGTGGCATTTGTTTACTTCGATGCCACAATTAGGGAACAACGAACGCAACATATATTCTTGTCATATTTTGGCTGTTTCTGTCTAATCTTGGGGAAGCTTGGGATAGTTCCCATCTTTTGATGTTGTGTCCATCTTCGGGCAGTGCCCGGCCTGGAATGTGCATGGCATGGATGGCCATCTTACCACAAATGTCCAATCTTGCCACCCTGGTTGCATACAAGCCAGCACTTGTAGGAGCCGCGGTGGGGCACCGGGTATGGCAAGAGGCAGGGGTGCATATGTTGTTATCCATTTTAAAACACATCCTCTTACTTCGTCGAGCAATCTCCCTTGGATCAAACGGAACACAAGGAGTTTGTGTTTGGTTTCTTGGGACCGTGTCCAGCGCTTTTATACTTCTTATACTCCCCTGCAAATGGGTGTTTCTCCAAAAAAAAACACCCCCCACAAACAAAGGGTACCCCTTTCAAAAACACACATCACCGCATCACTTCAGTTGCAACCCACCAAACTTCGCCTGACGGTTTCATGTCGTCAGGGCCATGTGGCGGCGAAGCCTCTGGGCCTTCGCCCTTCTGCGGGCGGAGGCATCGGGGAAGGGCTGATGGCGACGAAATCCATGCCACCACTTATCTAGGTCCCCCAAGGTGCCCGACCTCTCACCCCTTTTGTGGTTGGGAGATTCGGTTCCGCTGGGTACCCTTATTCTAACCTCTCTACTGGAGGACCTAGACTTTGAAACCATGCTAAACCATGGTTTGTCGGCATTTAATGTTGACCCCAAAGGAATCAACCCCAGTTTATTGATAGGGTGGGGGCCCCTCCCAAAGCGATGATTCCCCACTCAAACCAGGGACGCCCTAATTCATAAGCTGGGTTGATCAATATGGGGTCAACATTGTACGGGAATTGTCATTCCAGGTTTCAGAATAACTTCCACTTGCTTAAGAAGTTTGTTTTCCCTTGTCGGTTTTAAAAGGAAATTATCACTACTGAACATATTTCTGGGGTCTTAACCGATAAGGAATCCTGTCCCAACATGCTGGCGGACATTAATCCCCATCTTGCTCATTTCCACCAGAGGCCATGGCGATGGGAGGTTTGCGGGACTCTGCCGACTTCTTTGGGTTGGGCTTGTACTTTTTTGGAGCCTGCAGCATGCTCCACTACAGATTCACCTGGACGCCCCACAAGGAGGACTCCAAGTGTCCGTGGGGGCAGAGATTTGAGTGCCTTCAATCCAAATGTCGTGCCGGCATTTGGGTTCGTTTGCTGATTGAGTAGCCCGAATCCGAATGGCCGGGTTCCGTTTGGTGGGCCACTGAACCACCCCCAAAAGGGTATCCTTAATCCGCTCCACTCTCGCACGTGGCAGCGGGTCCCTAGAGGCGTGCAACCAAAACGCCCTGTGTGTTTTTTTAGCCCCCCCCCCCCAGGTTTGCGCTTCCATCCTGAAATGCAGGACTCTTCAGGTTTTCCGTTTGGTGCAGATTTGACCACGATTTAGAGAAGTTGTGCTTGATTGGCCGTTTCCCTGTTTCCGTTTTGTGACACTATGCGACACATATGTTGTGCGGGGAACACACTGAACTTTCCAAATGTAGGAGTTTGTTTTTCCCCTTGTTTTCCGGATTGACACCATTAAAACAAGAAACACAATCTTTGTTGGGAACATACCATTTTTCCATGCCACGTCTCCCATGACCTGTTCAAGGAGTACTTGTTTCAACACTAATTTTGCACAATTCCAGGTAGAGTCGCCTTTTTCTAGGCCCAATCTCTTCGCGGCCATGAGGCAACTACTTGGCGGGGGAGCTGCTTACTTGTCTAGATGTTCAACCCACTTACATGATCTCATGGTAAGACAACTAGCCCCAGTTGATGTTGACCCGGATGAACCAACCCCTGCTAATGACTTTGGGGGTGTTCCCCTCCAAAAGCGGACTGATTCCCCACATTTCACCCAGGTTGACACCCCCCTATGAACAACCTCCCTTGTCAACCTCTTAATGGGTGTGGGTTGCTGAGTCTGGGGTCAACCAGTCACGCTGATGGTATCACTGTGCCAGGCCTTGTCGCCGTGTGACAATGAGGCGGGCCAGGTGTGCCCCATGAGCCTCGGCAAGGCGTGGAACGGGACGGGTGGCGGTTGCCAGGAGGTGACCATGTCTTCTCTTTCTTTCTTTTTTTTTGGGGGGGGGGAGGGGGTTGAGCCTTCTTTTTTTGGGGGGGGATTCGCCGTTGCCCAGGCTTTTTGGGGGGTCCAAGTCTGGCCCAAGTGTTCTCTGCTTGGAGCGCCCAGTGGCGCCAGTGACAAGCTGGTTTCCTCTCTTGGGCTTTAGGGTCAAGGACGATCACCGTGGCTTTTTTGGGGTTTCCCACTCTCCATGGATACGGCCAAAAGGTGACGTTCAAAACCACCCAAATGGGACATAGGAGCGTGTCTTGAAACAGGAGACCTCCAAACAAAGGGTTTCTTTGCTGCGGTTTGCTTGGAAACGTCAGGACTGAATATTTTTTAGCCTTCTTTCATGGGTTTTTCCCATGAAACCACTAAAAGTTATTTACTTTTAGCAGGGGAGCAGAAAGCGTCCTCGACTTTTTGGGTTCGGTAACCGAAGCCTGCGTGTGGTGGATGGTGTCCTTTTGATTTGGTCGCGTGTCACAACCACCATGTTCGGGGTCCCCCTATTTTGACATATGCAAATTTCCACCTCAATCCATCCAAACAGGAAGGCCCATTTGAGACACCCCTGAATTCAGCGCGTAGAATGATGGGAGATTGGGACGGCGGCAAGAGACGAATGATTTCCTCACTCGAGTGGGGTGGGGTCTTTGGCTGGCAGATCCAGCTTTGCTTTGCTTGTTCTTCTTATCTCGATGTGATCTCCCTGCTCTTGCAATAGCCGTAGATTTCTTGGGTGAGGCGCTGGACGGGTTCCATCGACCCTAGTTAGAACCTGCTCGCTCGGGTGTTTCGGCTTGCTTCCCTCCCCGCACGTCAACGTGAAACCAAAAAGAACAGTAAGGCAGGAATGCCAATGCGTGCCAAACTTTACCCGAAGGGTTGGTGGGAAGACAAACTGCTTCATGGCTTTTTACTTGTTGGCTATTGGGGAGTAATATTTCCTCACACCAAAAAGAACTGTTCACCATGTTATCGGGTCTTTGTGGAGACACTTTTCGGTGGGGGTTACAGGAACCAATTTGGAGGATCCCACATTCCTCGACCCCCCGAAAAGCCCCAGAAGACTCCCCAACAATGGGGAGGGCACCATTCAAAAGGTGTGTGGAGCTCCCTTTGTCTCCGTACTATGTTTCGGTTTGTTGCGGGGAAGGGGATTTCAAAATTCCAGCGACGGAGACGGGTGTGATCGTACGACTGTTGCTTAATTATTTGGGCGCGGCCGCTTTAGGATAAGTATCTGAAAGGAACAGTTCTCCTTGCCAAACCCATGGTGTTTTGCTAAATCCAGCCTGTGGGGTTGCTCTCTCTTGGACTGGGCCAGCACTTGTTTGCAAAACCAACTCAGCTGTATATTATTTTAACTCGACACAATTTAACATGCAAAGTTGCCGTCTTGGCTGTCCATCACTTTCAGCATTTCAGCTCATTCTCAAGGTAGAGGCCATTTGCTTTGGGTTTCGACCATCCACTCCACTTCCATTTGCTTAATAGTTTTCGCCCCTTATTGGTTTTAAAGGGAATCTATCACTACTGGATATTTTTCCAGGGGTCTTAACCACATGGAAGCAGCTCTGCTGGTTCTACTCTGAACTGCATGCCCCGTTTGGGCTGCGTCCAAGCTGCTCAAACTCCGGGGATCAAGAGCCTGAGTACATGCCAAGTTCTTATCACTCTTGCGAGGCATTGCGGGGGATAGCTCTAAGGTTTTTTGTCTTACACCCTGGGAATACACCCGCTGAATATTGAACCCATTTAGGCACATTTGTGGATAAACCCGTGTTATTTAATTTTGAACCATTCTGGGTCATTTCCCAAGGGTGTAATCCCAGGGTGCAATACAAAAACCCTCAGAATAGCACAGCAACATTTCCCGCTAAAGAGGCCGTTTCCCTTTAAAGTCAACTACCACAAAAACGAGTTCCTTTTCGCCCCACGGCCACTCTGGGGAGAGTCCGCAGGAGATTGGCGAATGTCTCCAAGATCCTTCCAAGCATCAGGCGAGCCGGGGCCAAAATGGCTGGAGAGAGTCACAGCCTAGAAAGCGGTGTTGATGCTTCATCACAGATGGTCAATACGGGAGCATTCTCAAGCAGGGATAGATTTGATACGTTCTTGCAAGGGATCGGCAGCACATACCCTGCGTACCAGCATGGTCCTCAAGCCAAGAGAGAACCGTCTTCACCAGGATGCCCAAAGTTTGTGCTGATTCGCTCCCTCGCCCCTGCGGATTTGGGTCAGTTGCCCAAAGCGAATCGACCTTTTGACCTTTGGGTTTTCCAAGTTTGGTTTCCATATTTAGTGGCCCCGAAAGGTGATCACCTTTTGGTTCCAGGTCCTTTGGGCGCTGAGAACAATATGGACAAGTCATATTGTCACTGGCCCATGCACTGGCTCAATGGCTTTCAGGGCACTTTTTTGAGCCCGAGATTGCATGTCTGCCCCAGGAGTCCTGTACTACCTCGGGAGGGAAAGTGGAGAAAGTAACCCAGCCAACAATGTTTTGCAAGTATCCATGTTTGGCTGGAAGGGAGTCATTGCCCTGAGCTGTCCTCAGAACATGCTGGCTTAAGAAGGACAACCGTTGAAACTGGGATGCTCTTTCCCGGGGACGCTCTGGTTGATTCTGGCACCCCTGATCGGATCAAGCAGCTGTGAGCGGAACCTGGGACGGGGAACGGGGATCCTGGCGCAGAAGGACACCGAGACAGGTCCGAAGGGATATTTCATAGAAGCCAGCTACAGAAAATTCTACAGGAAGTTCGCCAAATACCCACCAAAATCAGGGGTTTCCTGTAGAATTTCCCGTAGTTGGTTTCTTGGAATATTCAAGAGATTCATCCTGAGTGTGTTTGTCCATATATGAACCTCTGGCGTGAGACCCTAGTTGATTGGTCTATTGATTGTTGAGTCTCAAAGGTTGCCCTAAGTGGCAGTGGGTTGATAGAGGTCTGTAATTCTTTGAAGGTACGCTTTTTGTGGTTGCGTAAAAGGGAAACCCGAAGGGCAGCCAGGCAGAGTTTTATTCAGAGACAGAATGCAAGATGCACTTTGCTTGGCTTATCCTGCCTAGAGTAGGTGCTGCAGCTTACCCCACCACCAACATGAACGTGCACACGAGCCCTGTGCACAAGGAAGTCATCTTCCGTGCACTTCCATGTTGGAAGGGTATCGGTCAAGCGCCATTTCATGGCCCCTTTTCCCTGGGGCCCTTGGGCTTAAGCATGCGAGCCGAAGATGAACAGTTGTTCCCTGAAGCCAAAGGCTCCTTTCCCGATGGATTTCAGCCATTCGGTATTGCATGAGTAACAACCAAAACCCGGGTAGATGAAGATTAGTAAGGGACAATCCCAGCCAGAAGCAGCAGCGGCCGCCTTCGTGTTTTACATGGTTCTGGGTCAACCATTTTAGTACTGGGTTTTGATTGTGACTCACATGTTGATGTGTTTATTATCGAGTGTCCGCGGAGCAGAGGATGTGATTGACTTTTATTTGCCGCATTTGTCTTTGGTGCGGTTTGCTTAGATGTTAGGACTTTAACTTTTTGCAAACTAATGGGTTTTCCATTGAACCACTAAAAGTTAAACCTTCAGCAGGGGAGCCGTAAGCAACCGAGTGGTGATTGTTGCTTGTTGGCGTAAAAGAAAACTAGGTCATGACGAGTAAATCTGTATTTGTGTTGCTAGCACAGAGACATGATCATGACCATACGTCCCCTTTGGGCTGAGTGGCGCTCAAATGTATGCAAGAAAACAGCGCTGCTGACATACAACAAGACGGCTTGCTGGGCGGCAGGCAACAGAGGGTGCAAGCCTTTCTGTTGCTTTCACTCCATCATGTCCGCTACTCTTACCCTCCCACCAACTAACATGGAAGTTCAAAAAGGCCATTTCCAATACAGGGGTCTATGCACTTCCATGTTAGCTGGTGGGAGGGTATCTAGGCAAATTGCTCTTCTGGTCTCACCTGCCCGGGTTGACCTTGTCCATCAGGACGGTTCTCGTCCCGGATTTCAGATGAGCTTCTCGTAATAGTCACCCGTGTCTCGATGAGGGTAAGACCTGGTGAATTTGCAGCAGAACCATTCCTTGGATAGTTTGGGAGCAGCGACATGTTGCTTCTCGGACCTGCCAACAGCGAAGCATCGTTCCCCGGTTTTGTGTGTCGTGTGTTTTGGAAGGTACCCATGGTAGCTTGCTTCAAGGGGAAATCAAAAGAAAAGCCGCCGTAAGCAGGGCAGGGTTCCCTACTTTGATGCACCAATTTGAAAACAAACCTGGGTGGCTCCGAGCCATCCCCAAAGCTTTTTAGCCTTTTAGTGTTTAGTGGTTGGATTTCCATTTAACCCACTAAAAGCTTAACTTTTAGCGAGGGATCTGAAAACGGGCAGCCCAGAAACCGATACCCATTTCTTGCGATTGGCATTTTCCTTTGGTCAGGTCACGGACATCGACGGCAATCCGCGGGAGCTGGAACCGGGCGCGCCTTGCCAAGCGAGGGAGGGGAAGTGCGTGGGGCTTTGGTGACCCGTTGAATGGGGCTGACAAACAGGTGTGTCGTTCTTTTTCAACCAGGATCTTGGTTTCTGACAGGATCCCTAAATCATGTGGCATTCCAAAAAGGCTACCCTCCCACCAACTAGCGTGGAAGTGCAAAAAGGCCCTTTCCAAGAGGAAAGTTGTCTTTCTACAGGGGTCTGTGCACTTCCATGTTAGCTGGTGGGAGGGTACCCTTACAAAAAGACATACCTGGATTCATTTCAGGCTACACAGATTAACCGTCCTTTGGGTGCACGCGATCGGAACGGCATCCGGCGCTACTACAAGCACGGACCCAGTTTTGAGTGGCATCCCTTAAATCCCCTGGGTGTCCTCCTTACAACAGCGGGTCAAAGAGTCCCCTTTTCTACCAGGGTCACAGAGCAGCTGGGGGGGTGCTTACCAGCGTGGGGCGATTCAATTCTTTGTTTACATATGTTTACACATTCTTTGAAGTAGCCTCCTTTGCGTCCCCTTAAAGGGGCCATGGTCTTTGTCATTTACACATGTTTTGCCCAACCCTGGTGCTTACATGTAGTTTTCTGCCTGTCAGTCAGCCGTCTTGAGACGATCACCTTGGCGATAAAGTAAGCAGTGAGTTCTGGCTTTGTCCAAGTGATGAATACACGCCCTGATCAGTCAGACCTGATCATTCGGAAAGGAATCGGACTCACCTTTGGTGCCTTCATGGGGCGAGCCAGGGTCTCGGGACTAGACAGTGCAAGTCTGAGCTGAATGTGAAGCACCGTGGCGAAGAGATCGGGTCTCCGTCACAACATGGCATATATATATATATATATGCACATGTTGATATATATATATATATATATATATATTTAAATATATATATATATACATATAATTACATATATATACATATACATATTCATGGATTACTTACCCCCCCCCCCTGCCCCTAAGCGGGGGGTCCCGCCCCTTTCTGACAGCCCTGAAGCCCTACTAAGGCCTTACCAAGGCCTTACTAGCTGCTCAGTGCTCACTTAGCGCTTGGTAGCACCTCAAATACAGTTTTGCTTTGCCTCCGGGAAACTCGTTGCTGCCAAGTGTGAGAAAACTACGCTCAATGTAACTCAAGCCGCAACGATGCTTGTGTTTGCAACAAGCTGCCGAGATGGTCTCGTTCCAGCAAATTTGAGGCCTTACTCAGGCCTTACTCAGGCCTTGGGACCTTTCTGAGACCTTTCTAAGGCCTTGCTGAGGCTGTAGTAAGGCCTTAATTCGGCGCCTTGAGATGTGTGACATTGGTGGTTGATGCGTGCCCACCTCATGGCTAAGATTCGTGCATTCCTAATTTCAAGCGTTGTGGGAATGCAACTCCTTCCCGACCAAACAAGCATGCGTACATCTGAGTCATTCTCAGCAAGCTTAGTGAGAGGGTAAAATTGGGGGACCCCGGGGGAAGTAATCCATGATATATATGTATATATGTACATATATATATATATAGAGTCTTAGAGATACATCTACAAGTAGTACCGCGCAAGGCGGTGGCGGAAGTTTCTAAAAAAGAACCACTATAGGAGGCTTGAACAACCAGGGCAAACATGTTTGGGGCCAAATTGAAAACCAATCATGTTTTGTTTGTGACGAACATGGCCAAACGGTCACAAAAGAAATCAACAGGTCATGTCTTCACAGGCAACTATTCCACCGCTCGGACAAAAACTGGAAAGAAAACCTGGCTGACAGGGAGCCTGCCTGACCGCAAATGTTTGACAAGTCTTAAGCCTCCATCATTTACCCTTTGTTACCATCCGCCCGCCCGTTGTCCCACCGGCTCTTTTTCCTTTTTATGCGGGCAGATTCACTTTGTCTCTGTTCAAGGCAGCACGGTCAGAAAAGACGCATGCTGCCAGGCAAGGCACACTGCAAGGCACACGGCCTGGCAAGCGCCGGGCGGTCAGAAAAGACGCACCCTGGCGCATCTCAAGCGCATTCAGCGCTGTCTTGTCAAGCGTTCAAGGTCATCGTGCACCTCTTGCGCCGCGGTGCGAAGCTGGAGACACTCGTCAATGTCATTTTGCTCGAAGTGTTTTTTGGCGTGCAGCGGAGTAAAGGCAACCAAGCCGGGTATGTCTTGGCCTTCGTTGCTGTGAAACTCAGGGAGCCAGCGGGGAAGGCCTATGAGCATCACGCGGTCATCGCCGTCTGCTGCTCTTTCGTCCGCACGGGCCACAAAGCCTAACTCCTGCAAAAGCGTGCGAAGATACTGGCTGGCCCGCTGGTCTCGCGCGCGCGGGTCAGCCCCTTTGCTTCCGATCTCCGTGTACCTCAAGTATCGCTGCGCGTTCAGAGTGGCCATGATGCCGTGTTTTTTGTTGAAGCCATGCCAGTGTGGGCACACGGTGCCAAAGCCCATAAGCTGCTTGTGCCTGCGACATCTTCCAAGAGGGCATGTGTCGTGCACCAAGCAGCAAGCCGAGATCGGAAGCAGCCACATGGCGCCGCACCTGCTTCAAGTCTGCCCGGTAGCCCTCGGGGATCAAAGGATCCCTGCACATAAGCGCGTACTCTTCCGAGAAGGCAGTCTCATCAATTTCGTGCGCCACGTCCTGCTGCGCCGCCCACCAAGCCTCCCAGTCGGCAGTGTCTGGCAGCAATAAGCGGAGAGCGTTGCCTTGCCAGCAGCTCGGACGCGCCGTCCGGTGGAGCCACGTGACGTAGCAGTACTTGTGCACCACGGCCAAGATATCAAAATTTTTCGCCTCCTGCAGCGGCAAAGCCACCAGTCTTAAGAAGGTGCTGGACAGCAAAAATGAATAATTCAAGGTGAGCACCGACCACATGTAAAGGAAGACCAGACACTGGAAGAGCGCCATGGCCGGCATACCACCAAGAGGCAACTCCGGAAAAACCTCCGCGGCAACAAGCATACGCTGCAGCGCTGCAAGCTCTTGCTGCAACTCCCGACTAGATGCCAGCAACTCGCTAGCGTAGGCAATCAAGCCTTGAGCGTCCTCCGCGCTCTGTATGACCCGGAACGAAAGCAAGGTCGCGTCCGAAGTAACGTCAAGCAAGCAGTCCACCCCGCGCCGAGACAGCGTCTGCGCACCTGGCTGAAAGAGCACGCCTAGTGGGGCATCGCAAGGCAGCACCAAGCACAGCGCGGTGTCCTCCACGTCGGCCGCGGCAGATTGGGCCACCTCTGGCGCGAAGGACACCCTTTTCTTTTTCTTGGCGCTGGGCGCAGCCGCGGCGTGGGCAGAGTCGTCCTGCACGTCAGCCCACGCAGGTCTGCGAGTCGTGGCTGCTTTCGGGGAGGCGGTCAGAAAAGACGCACCTTCCCCGGCAGCGGCGGGCAGAAAAGCCGCACCACTGCCAGAGGCTGCTCTTGGGGAAGCGTTCAAAAAAGCCGCAACAGACGCTGCTTCCGGGGAGGTGGTCAGAAAAGACGCACCATCCCCAGTAGAAATGAAGTGCTCGTGTATTTCCGCTGCAAGCGTGTCCCAAGGCGTGCTGAGCTGAAAGGGACAGGCGCACAAGCCACAGCGCTCCGGGAAAGCTTGCTGCAGAGCGCGCATGATAGGGCACCAGTGGCGGGCCATACGCACGCGGGAAGCTTGCTGAAGTACAGCGCGGCCTTGAGCGGTAAGGGCAGCGAGGCCGGCGCCTTCCAGCCAGTCTGCCAGCCAAGCTTTTCTGAGGGGCGTGCCGCGCTCGGCGGCAGCCGCTTGGATGAACTTGCGCGTGTCGAGGCAAATATCGCTGTAGCCAGCGGATACAGTCGTGGACGTCTCTCGAAGGTCCTTGTCCAACAGCTGCACGCTGTGCAAGTGCGCCGGAACTCGGCCGCCAAGGAACATCCGTCGGGTGCGCGACACCACCAGGTCCGCCTGTCGGAAGCAGACTTTCGCCGCCTTGTTGTCGCGGCATTGAGCTGCTTCGCTCAGCTCCGCTTGCACTCGCCGCTCCGCGGCCCACTGCCAAGTAAACCTTCGCTGCTGGATCCCCAGCAGGTCGTAAAGAAGCTGGAGCACAAAGTATAGCATCCGCGAAGAGAACACGCTGCGATGCTTGCCAGCATTGCAAAGACAAATCAGCCGGACCTGTGGCACTTTCTTGCCTTTGCACACGTGGCGCAGCCAGCACACCACAGTCAAAGTCAAGGCCCACATGGCGTTGAACAAATAATTGTCGCCACCCTGCTCGAACTGATGCCAGAGACAGCCACCGTCCAGCGTGTGCTTCCAGCAGCTGTGCACCCTGTGTGCAGTCATGAAGTCATCAAGCCAGAGCAGCAACGCCGGCACCACCACTGTAGTGGAAGCTAAAGCCTCGGTCAAGCCATCCCGATCGGCCTTGGCCCCGTCAAAATCCGAGTCCCATCTCGGGTGGCAAACGTCCGTTTTGCCACCGGCGTAAAAGCCAATCCAAGAAGGCAGGTCGGACACCGAGTCTCGCAGAAGGTCTGCCAGCAACACAAATGCCGGATTCGGCGCAGCCATGGCGACGCCAGGCGGGCAGAAAAGCCGCGCCTAGGCTACTGCAGTTGCCAGGCGGGCAGAAAAGCCGCGCCAAGCAAGTTGCCAGGCGGGCAGAAAAGCCGCACCCAGCAAAAGCAGAACCAAACAAAACTTGCGAGGCTGCGCGTGTGCTGTGATGTGATGTGTGTGGCGATGAGCCTTTAGGTAGACCTTGCGTGTGCGTGTGTGTGTGTGTGTGTGTGTGCTGTGCGGTGTTTTTGTGATGCTGTTGAAGTATGCCAGTTGACTCATGCCTGATGTGAGGCTTTGAGCAGGTCGAGCATTTTCAAAAATCAGTCATTTCAACATGAGGTAAGCCAACGTTGACAGCAAGGTGCCCTGCAAAATTCCCGATGTCGGGAGCCTCGTTTTTCAAAAAACCAACCACACAGGAGACTTTGTATTCTGACAAACTTCTTTGTGGCAGTAGAGCGAAACCACAAAAAAAGCACCGACCAGAGGTGATCAACTTCCTTCAAAATGTTATCGAATGCTTACAGCAATGGTGGTTCCCCATAAAAAAATGGTGGCTCCTAGTAGGGACACAAATCACGGACCCGTAGTAGCGCGACCTATTCTTTGGATCAATGAAGTCTTCCATGGTACCAATCACAACACATGTGGATTCAAAAACCTCGTGCAATTCAGCTACCTGCAATTTCCCATTTCAATGCTTGGTACTTGTCTCACGTATGTTTGATTATAGCTGCTTAGAGACCCATCGTACTTGATTCAATCCCCATGGTTTCCAAGGCCAGGGGTACCCCTATTCTGAGACCTACGTATTTCGTGGCAAGTGAATCTGGACTTCCAAGGAATGTGAATGAGCTAGGGGGCTAGCATGGGACAACATGCGAACTGATGTCAAAATAAAGGGACCCTTTTTGGTAATCCTTGAAGGGAAAACAAAAGAATCCAACCACCTCCAAACGGTTTACACTATTTGCGAACTGAGTGCTAGAATTACTACAAACACGCATGTGTCAATCCGAGTAGTTTTCTTCGCAAATCGGCTGCTGACTCCTTCACTCCTGCCAAGTAACACGGCTGCGCCGGCGCGGCGCAAGTATACGGCGATCAGAAAAGATGCACCGTATACTTCCTGCAACTGCTCGTGCAACAGCTTGCACGGCGCTGAGGAGGCGGTCAGAAAAGACACACCTACCTCGCTGTGGCCTGGCTGCGGCCAGTATAGCCTGTGGCCGCAGACAACCTCGAGCTGTTGGCATCACGCTCACGGCGCTCTTTGCGAGACTTTTCTCTCATGCACGTTTGATCCACGCTCCACGATGAGCGCTCTGCCATGAACTGCACAAGTCCCTGTGCAATGTGCGCTTGAGCATCCCCCGGCAAGTGATGCCGCAAAGACTTCCAGAACTGCGGCCCAGACTCTCCTAAGACATCGTACGCTGCCTGCATGTCCTCCGGCACTGCCTCCCTGGGCCGAAACACAAAATCAGGATGCTGGTCCATGAAACGTTGCATTCGCGCTTCCGCCTCAGACAAATCACGCGCAGTCATGTCAGCTTTGCGGAACCCCTTCGCCTTTCCTTTTTTGCCGGCGTTCGACCCACCTTTTTTGCCGGCGGCTTTCGCACCGCTTTTTTTTCCAGTCCCATGCCAGCCGTACATGTTTGCCCATTGATCAGTGCCTGGAGGAAGCGGGGGCCACGGTGGGGGGAACCCTTTTCCCCACCACATGTTCCAGCCTGGCGGTTGGTGGTACAGTGATGCTGGCGGATTCGTCCATGCGGCAGAGACACTCGAGCCAGTATCATCGCATCCGCCAGCTGAGGAAGCAGGAGGTCGCGGGCTTCCAGGCGCAGTGGAGGCGGTCAGAAAAGACGCACCAGATGAATACTGCGCGGGGGCACTTGCGGCATTTGACTGCGCCGCATTTGGAATGTCTTCAAGGGCATTCATGCTTTTGATCACGATTTCTTTCGGAATGTTGCCTTTCTCGTAGTTGTCCAGAACACCGCCCCAAAACATTGCCGGACCCGGTGGCAGCATCTGGCCAAATCGCTTTGCCAGCGCAAGAAAATCGGCATCCACGTGAGCCATGGCGCTGCCTGGCGGGCAGAAAAGCCGCGCGCAGGCTCGCGCGTTGTCAGGCGGGCAGAAAAGCCGCACCAGGCAATATAAAAAAAAAGCTGCGAGATGTGCTCGTGCGTGTGGTGTGATGTGCTTCTATGCGTGTGGTGTGTGTGTGTGAGCTGTGTGTCGATCCGTGATGCTGTGGTTTGTGATGCTGCTGTGGTGCTGCATCATGCCAGTTGGCTCATGCCTAAAGTGAGGCTTTGAGCCATTGCAGCACGCATTGCGGAGATTATACCTGCAAAGTTCTCGGTACTGCCCGTATATTTAAGTCACCGAAGACAACACCAGCGGTTCCCCAATTTGAAGGCGTCCTGTTTTTAAACAAATCTATTTGACTGACTACTGAGCGACGATCAATGAGCTGCTGAGCACATGCTTTTCGTTTTTTAGTACAGTCCGTGTATTCACGACCAGGAAAAAAACACGAGGTACCCGAAAGCCCTATGTTTTTTAAGGAGCCTGAAATGAATTTCGGTAAGTAAGCCCTGAACGACAGCCATGTGTTGTCTCGATGGTATTCTACAAAAATTCCATCTGTGCTGCCGTCATGCCTTGCTTCGGAGACCCCAGCCCGTTTGGTTTTCCGTGCTCGCGAGGCCCAGAATACGTCGGGCAGCATATGGGCGGCCAGAAAAAGCGCACCCACATGCGTGTTGTCAACTTCGCTGCCACAAAAAAGGCAGCATCCGAATCTGTAAAACCTGTAAATAGTTGCGCGCCGCGCGACTTTGCCAAGCCTCCTCCTCCATGATCGCAAGTCGCACAGAAAAGTTCAAGCCGCGTAGTGTTTGCAGTACAGTAAGCTGATCTTGAGGCTCGATGCTTCCAGGAGTAGTGATGCCGGCTGATGCAAACATTTCGTCTGCTTGCGCAGTAAACATTTTGGCTTCCAGCAATCCTGTGTGGTCCACAAGTTGCACGTCGATTGCATAGCACCGACGCTGCGCGCCTTCGTGCTGAGCACAGGCACTCTTGAAGCACTCGGAGCAGCCAGTATAGTGCCAATCCAAGGCGGTGCGCCGAGGATTAATGTCCACCAGGGTGACCCACGGGACTTCCCAAACTTCCGCGTTATCAAACTTGCGGCAGCCAGACGACGGCAGAAAGCAATCTAATGTCGACGCGGAAACATAAATGGCACGCGCCTGAGACAGCTGCTGTGTTTGGTAGTGCTTGCTGATGCTGTGTGTTGATGGCAGTTGGTGTGTTTGGCTGGTGGTAACCGCATCTGGCTCATGCCCAAAAGAGCTAGAGCCGAACAGCAACGGCACGGCCGAGACCCCATTTGAGGTGCAGCTTTCGCCATATGTCACAACTGTCGAGGACTATCACTGTTTCGAACAAAACAACCACTAGGTGATCGCTGAAAACAGAGAAGTCACATGAAAGTGCAAAAAAGGAGCGCAGGGTGCTGAAGCAAGGTGCAGCGAACTGCAACGACAAAACAACACATGCCGACCGACCTTCCCATAACATAACTGTTTTGTCAGCGCGCCGAGTCTTTACAGTGCTTTCCAAGACTCAACATGAACAAAAGTACAACAGCTCGTGCAGGATGTGTGCCTACCTTCCTATAACATAACACGTGCCGACTTTCCTGCCAACATGCCAGTCACCGTATCTTTTTGCTATGACGCCTGCCTTCTGCGTGCCTCAAATCCCTGACAGCAATACTCCAAACTGGCAACGGCGGTCAGAAAAGACACGCCTCTTGAGTCAGGCAAGGGAATGTAGCCAGCATCTCTGATAGTGGCTTTGCGCGGCACGCATGGCGGCGGCTAGACAGCACGGACAGATGGTAACCGAGCAGCAGCAGCATGCCGGGATGACAACGGCGGTCAGAAACGACGCACCGCTGAATTCAGCGAAGAGCTTCACTCGGCAGTATAGCTTGGAGATGCGAGCATATTGCGGACACATTGCACCTTGCTATTTGGTGTCTGCTGCGTAAACTCTTCAGGTGGCACACGCTTTCGTGAGTTGCCCATGTCCATGTCTTGTCTTTGCCACTGTAGCCTCTCTTGCCACGCTTGCGCGTCGACGTTGGAAGAGTGCTGCAGCACTTGCCAGGCTTCAATATTTCCCTTTGCTACAACAGGCCTGGCAATGATTCGAAAGGTCGCATTTGGAAGCAACTCTCTGCCCAAGTCAAGCAATGCAGTAGTCGAAACCAGCCATGACAATGTCATCTTCGGACGTGACTCGCTGCCAAGATCCGATGCCTCAACGCTCACACGCAAGCCGGCTTCGTCTGCCTCCTGTCGATTTTGCGGCTTTTTATTTCCGATCTGTACCAGTAACTCGACGCAATCGAGCAAGCAATCCTTCGGCCCTGTGATTTGCTCAGCGGCATCTACAACAACCTCCTCTGCTCGCACCGCAGGAATTCCACTGCAGCCGCCGCTCGCTGAAAAACGTAATAAAGGCTTCGCAGTGCCAGTCCATGTCTGTGGCAGCATCCGAATCTGTAAAACCTGTAAATAGTTGCGCGCCGCGCGACTTTGCCAAGCCTCCTCCTCCATGATCGCAAGTCGCACAGAAAAGTTCAAGCCGCGTAGTGTTTGCAGTACAGTAAGCTGATCTTGAGGCTCGATGCTTCCAGGAGTAGTGATGCCGGCTGATGCAAACATTTCGTCTGCTTGCGCAGTAAACATTTTGGCTTCCAGCAATCCTGTGTGGTCCACAAGTTGCACGTCGATTGCATAGCACCGACGCTGCGCGCCTTCGTGCTGAGCACAGGCACTCTTGAAGCACTCGGAGCAGCCAGTATAGTGCCAATCCAAGGCGGTGAAGCTTGATGCTGAGCAGCCTCCGACCTCTGCTGCGTTCCGTGATTTCGCTTGAGCTGCTTGCTGACCTGCTGCGCCGTCAGAAAAGACGGGCGCCGCTGCATGCCGGACAACTCCGACGATCTTGCCACGCAAGCCGTTCACCAAGTTCCACACTGTGCGAACATTGGACGTCAGCATCACGGGAGCGCCCCGGGTGCAGTGCAAAACTCGGCGCAGTCCGCCAAAGGAGTCACAAGAATGACGCTCTACCAACGGGCTCGAGTCTGCCGACCACACGCGCAAAATGCCCGTGCCACCTTCTGCTGCAGCGTCCTCGCCCAAACGGCGGCCGTTGAACTGGCCGGCGCGCTGCTTCTCACAAAAAAGGTGCACGCATTCTTCGTGGAAGCGCCGGATTTCTTCGGCCGTCAAAGTGCACTCTGGGCTGGTGAGATCGTGTGTCTTCCACAACGCGACATCTTCTTTTGTGTGTGCAGCATCGCGGAGTCTCAGCAGTGACTCCTTGTACAGCGAAACACCTGCCTGCCGATGCACACGTCGCAGGCGAATCACGTTGCGGATGCTGCCAAACAATCTTGCCCCAAGGTTGACATCCGCATGATCTTTGCCCGTGGCCTGGGCGGCCGTGCTGAGCAAAGTTGCGTCATCCTTCACTGCCACGGGGGGCAGCTGGCCAAAGTCGCCCGCAAGCACGACTTTGACGCCACCAAAAGGCAAGCGCGCGCCACACTTGCAGGCGCCTTTGCGGTCACAGTGCTTAGGGTGGTAGGTTGCGTACCGCCACTGCTGCAAGCGCATGTGAATGTATGCCAAAACTTTCTTCTCGATCATTGACACTTCGTCCACTTCAAGCACTGCCATCTCTCCGAGCTCTGTGGCCATGGCGGCCATGTCCTCTTCGGAGAGCGAGGACAGACCGCCGCCACCATTTGGGCGCAAGCGAAACAAGGACGCTATGGTGCGCGCGCCGCTGCCCATGTTGCTGGCAGCCACACCGGTATACGCGGCACGCACGATGCGGTCCTTGATGCCGCGCTGCCCCATCTCTGCATTGGCAACTTGCACTGTTGTCGTCTTGCCTGTGCCTGCAGTCCCTAACAACAAGACGGGGCCGCACAGCTTCCAAAGACCACCCAGATCTGCTGGCAGAGGCAAATTCACGCCGGAAGCAGATGGCGCGCTCAAGTATGCCTCACACCAGGCGGACATGTGAGCAACAAAAGACTGCTGCGTTGGATCAAGCTGTGGAAGCTGCGGCGCAGAGGCATCGACGGGCAGGAAAGCCGCATCGACGCCTGCTGGCTGTGGCACATGCTGCAAGGCGATAGCGTCGGCGGGCAGAAAAGCCGCATCGACGCCTGCTGGCTGTGGAGCACGTTGCGGGGCGGAGGAATCGGCGGGCAGACAAGCCACATCGACACCTGCTTGCTTTGGAATCAGGGCGATCGCATCTGCGTGCGAAATACCACCCTGACCAACACGTAAAGTCCAAGCATGAGTCTCAGGCAAAATGGCACTAGTCATATCATCTGGCAAAGCTTCCAGGCTCAAGCTGGAAGCAAAAGGATTCAAAGCATCCCACTCGGAGCGAGTCTCCTTGTCCACACAAAGCAAAGCATCCTCGTCCAAAGGCACAAGCGCTTCGTGCAACGGGTTATACCCGGGCCGGCCCATGCTCTGCTCCTGCATGGCTCCGGCAACAAACCTGGCACGCTTGGCTTTTCTTTCCTCAGGATCTTCCAAGTCTTCATCGTCCTGGCGCCACGGATGGGGACAGAATACAGCATAGCGCCACTGTCCCTCTTTGCTTGGCGAGGACAGATCTGCTCCCTGACTGACAGCTATGCGGTTTTTGGCGCCGTGGCCGACGCATACACCGCACTCACGAAGAATCCTGTGCTTCACTTCTTCCCATAAGTCTGCATACAGTTTATTCTTGATAGCCTTCTGCTCCTTGCCGGCAGGTTTTTGGGAGCCCATGTAATTGAAATGCACTGTACAAAGCTGCTCCAAACACTTTTTTGACAAGCCGGGCTTGACAAGGCCATTGCCGCGCTTGACATACGGCACCAAATCAAGCGCAAGCATCTGAAAAACAACTTTTTGCATGAGCTCCGTGGCGGGGCCACCTTTCCGCGGCCTCTCTCCCAAAATTGCCTCCAAGTAAAGCTCCAGCTGTAGACGCTTGGGCGTTGGCTTCTTGCCTTGACAAGCTTCCTGCACCGAGTATCTCATTTCTCCGTGCGCTGGCTGCCACGGAAACCCATGCTGCTCCGCCACAGATGCTCTATTTGCGGAGGTGTCCTCCAGAACACTCTGAGCTGTGGCACCAGCAGCAGGCTTTGCAGCAGACAGCAAAGTTGCATTGCTACTTGCAGCGACGCTACTTTGAGACTGACCTTGCTGCTCAACTGTGGGAAGGACGGGCAGAAAAGCCGCATCCTTCCCGGTGGCTACCAGACATGCTGCGGTGCTAGCACTTTGCACGTCTACGGGCCGCCCGACGGATAGAACAGTCGCGTCGTTGCTGGCGGCGGCAACACTGTGAGAAGGCTGCTCGGCAGTGGGCAAGCTTCCCACGTGAGCTGCCTCCTGGCCGCAGTCCGCTGCACGTGCCTCGGACGGCGCAGCTGCTGAAGATTTCTTTTTCTTGGCTTTATTCTGCTGAGCAAAGCGCTTCTTCAGCCAGAAAGGGCACTGATTGGAGGCCACAAACGCATGCAATTGCTCTATGGCCTCACGATCCGACAGCTCTCTGGGATCTGCCTCTGCCGCTGTAAAAGGCCTGTGCAGTCGCAGACAATATCTCGCCATGTCGCTAGCATTCGGTCTGCGGCCGTCTAGATTCAAGTAAGGCTTCTCCTTGACGATCGCGGGCTTTTTGCGCAAGCTCAAGTTTCTGCCCCGACGATCTATGCGTCCAACAAACTGAGACAAGGACATTTTTCGCACGGCTTCGACGGACAAGCCGCCACCCAAACGCAGCTTCTCCAAGCGGCTGGCATAAATGTCTACCTTAGTTTGCTTAGTCACGGTAGTTTGCTCCGTGCCAGTTTGGATGGCTTGCAGCTCCTTGACCACAGGCTGCTCCTTGGCATTCAGATTCACAAAAAATCGGCTGGACAGCACGCGCGGCAAGTCCATCAAGACGTGCCATGCTTCCAGTGAGCAAATCTGGTCAGGCACAGCCGTATGGATGAATAGCTTCGATAGCAGCGACGTGACAGTCATGGTCTCATCGTCGCGCATGCGGCACAGTATCATCTAGCAGGCCACCGATCCGGCTGGTGGCCGTGTGGCCGCTGCCAAGCTTGCCCATATATTTTGTGAGGTAGTTAACTGCTGCCTGTATGGTCAGCACTACCTGATCGTCAACGTTTGCCACCAAGCCCATGGCCTTCAAAGGATCATGCGTGTTGACATGATGGCAGTTCCTGCGGGCGTACAGGCGGTACAGCCCTTTACGCCGGGGGTCTTCCAAGATGACCCCTTTGCCTGGCGGCATGCGTGACTTCTCGTAGTCTTTGCTGCAAAAGGCATATGTCTGCGTCTTGCGAGCGCAGCTTTCATGTTCTGCCGGACGGCGTGCCACTTTGCTTCCCAGGCCGGGCCGCACCACGCGCAAGTACTCTGCTTGCGGCATATTTTCCAAACCTGCGCCTGCCTGGACAAGAAAGCGGCTGCTGATGCAGGCATGGTCGGACATGCCTACTCCCCAAACACGTTGAAAGCTGCCCTGGACGAGCCGTACGGTTTGCTGCCGCGCCGACCTCGGCACTGGACGGTCGCCGGGCTGGCTCTCACTGGCGGACAGAAGAGACGCACCAGGAGGCTGCTGAGTGGCGGACAGAAAAGTCGCACCCTCATCTTCCGGAACTGCACGGCGAAATGCGCGCGACAAGAAAAAGCAACGGTCGAAGCGCCATGCTTGCACACTGGGATGGGACGTGTCCATCCAGTCGTGACACCAAGTGCCTGACAAAGTCACCTCTGCACCATCTGCCTCCCAAGCATCTTGCCAGCGCTCCTGATAGCGCTCAGGCATCTTCTCTGAGGCATGCGTATTAGTGTCCCCGGCAAAAATGCAGCCGCCCACCGGCAAAGCTTCCAGGGCATTCCAAACTACTTCCATTTCCGAGGCTCGCTGCGCTGCAAACTCTGCGCTGGCGGTGCAGTGCGCAGTGGCAAGCGCCAAGCATGCTCCGTTTTTGGTTACCTGCACTTGAACATGCAGTAAGTGCCGGACGCCTGCAGCTGTCAAAGGTACGACTCCCACACGAAGCCGCGTCACCGTAGCGTTGCGCAAGAGCATGCACACATCAAAGCCTTCCAGCGTGCTGTGGCCACGCTGCGCGGGACTCACTACATCGTAACCTAACTCGCGGCCCGCAGACAAGATAGCAGGAAGAGTGCTGGGCGTCACCTCTTGCATGCAAAACACATCATACTCGCCAATCCTGGCGCGAACATCTTGGCGCAAGGGCTGCTGGAACAAGTTCAAGCTGCCTACAGCAAGGTCAAAGACTTCTTCTGAGATAAGTCTCCGACCAGTGTCGCCTTCAAGCTGCCCTGCTGCCTGCTCCATGGCCACCTCCACATACACCGGAGGTACCTCCACACCGTGGCCACTGTGTCGGTCGTGCATGTTGCACTTCTCTGTAAGTTTGCGATACCACTTTCGACGCACGCGTCTGACCAGCTGGCAATTGTTGGTCATGAGCAATGCCTTTTGCTCTGTGCCTATGCGGCAGGGGTGCCACTCTGCTTGTGCCAAAAGTGCCTCCAAATCTTGCAACAGTGCCTTTTCTTGGCAAGTCAAATGAACAATTTTTCGCTTTCCGGCACCGTCTTTCACGTACGCCATGCGAGTGGGACTAGGAAACACTCGTGCAAAATCTGCATCCACTGGCAAGGCTTGCTGGGAAAACTGCTCCCTGGCGGCCAGAAAAGGCGCACCAGGAGGCTCCTGCTGGGATGCTGCTGGCGCAGCTTCTGGTTGCAAACGCGCACGCTTGCGCGCAGGCTGCGCAGTCTCCTTGACACGGGATAGCTCCAAGTCTTCGGATCCGTCAGACTCTGCATCCGAGTGCAAGGGGGAGTCTGCGGCCGTTTTGCGGGCAGGAGCATTTTCAATGTCCTGCTGAGACCATTTCTCCGCTTTGCCGAAGCTCCAGTCCGTGACATATTCCTCGTGCACACGGGCAAATTCTTCAGCAGTGCGCACGCTCTCGGAACTAGGCAAACGCCACTCCTCCCTTGCAGGGTCCACGCGTGGCATCTGCGCGCCAAAATTGATGGAATGCAAGTGCATGATGCCGCCGGCACCCCACTCGAAGACGCCTTCTCCATCTTCGTACTTCAAGACATGCTTGTAGAAGAGTTCCATCTTGTAGCCGGTGTACCATGCTACCACCCCTGGATATTTCAACACCAAGCGTCTGTCCAGGGACAGCTTCCTTTCTGCCGGCTCTAGTGGGTCGGAGCGACCATGGCGTCGCCGAGTCACGGCGGCGTCGTACTTTTGCAAAATTTGCGCTAAGTCCTGCCAGTGGTAGATGGCAGTCGTCAAGGTCGTGAAGTGGCAAGGAATTTCTCCCCCTGCTTGCAAGCAACTCAGCGAGTTCTGAAGCTTTTCCAACAAGGCACGCAGCTCTGGGTCTTCGGCTGCAGCTGCATCCACAGCGCGGTTAGAAAGGACGCGCGCTGCGTCGCCCACGCGGTCAGAAAAAACGCGCGTAGACGCAGTCACGGCGCGGTCAGGAAAGACGCGCGCTGCGTCGCCCACACGGTCAGAAAACACACGCGCAGACGCATCCACAGCGCGGTCAGAAAAGACGCGCGCTGTGTCGCCGACGCGGTCAGAAAAGACACGCGCAGACGCAGTCTCGGTCACGGCGGAAGCTCCCAAAACAGCCTCAAGCGCATGCTCTGCAGCCACGCATTGCTCCTTCAGTGCCTGCTGCACAGGTGAGTCAGGCGCCAATGCCTCTTTCTCGGCGCTGACAGCTGTGCGCCACACCTCCAAAACTTGCTCTGCCTTCTGCTCGAGCGTCTCTTGTTCAATCTGCTCTACCAAAGCTTCAAGATCGCTCCTCTGCTGCAGCTTCTCTTGCGCCGAGCCAATCATGGCTTGCTCGAAAGCAGCAATCACCTTTGTGAACTGAGCTTTCCCCATCTTCATCAACTCTTCGTTGGTGTACGAAGCACTCGTGTTCAGGCCGACTTGGCGCTTCACAAAGTAAGTTCTTGAGCGTAGTGCCTTATTACGCAGGGCCGTGTTCAAGGCAAAAAAGTAAAAGCGCGGGTGCGCTTGGAAGCGACCGTCGGCTCGCAGCAGCATGTGTTTGATCCACTCCCAGAAAGAGAGCGGCTGCTGGTTCTCCGCTCGCTCCTGAACATGGGCCCAGTAGTCCCCCTGTCCCAGCGGAAAGAGTTTGAGGAACCCTGCAGCGATGTAGTACGGGTGATCCTCACGGATGAGCACGTTGCGAGACAGCACTGTGGGGGGATCCACAATGGGCAGGCCTGCCACACGACCTGCGCCGTGGCGCTGAAGACTGGCTGAGGCCAGCACATCTGAGCGATGTGCATCGCCCAAGGCATTCCAAAGATCCTCTTGCATCTCTTGCTGCGTTTGCTGCCCCGCCAAGTCTTCGGGAGACCAAAAGCCTTCGGGAGTCAGCGGCTGCTCCTCCCAGGCCGACAGCTCTTGCACGGCTGTCAACTCATCGTGCAAAATTTGCTCAACTTGGTCGTGTCCCATGCTTGGCTGGTCTGTCAAAGGGCGGTCAGAAAAGACGCACCGCTGCTGCGAGACTAAGTACCCCACGAGAGTCGAGGTGACCAACTCATCTGGGCCACCGACAGCTGCAAAGTCCAGCTCGTCGAGCTTTTGTCTCAAGCTACACCAAGTTTTCTCCATGCGGTCAGCATCACTGACGCTCTCTGGCGGCTCGTGCAAAGCTCGTACTTGCGAGGCCAGCTGCAAAGACAAAGTGCTGGAAATCCACATCGCAAAGAGCCTCTTTTCGATCTGGGGCCAGATCTGCTGCTGCACTTCCTGCACCTCCAAGCCCTCAGGCTCTGCTCCCTCTTCAGTGTTGGAGTACTGCTCCAAGTTTGCACGGTTCACGAAGCCGCAGTATCCTTCGGGAGTCAGGCCACCCGGGCGCAACGCCGCGGAGCCTCCATCTTCGACTGGCCGGCACAGTCGGTTCAGGGCACGCTCGAGACGCCGGCGCGAGACCAGAAAAGGTACTCGCTGCTTCCTGTGCACATCCTTGCTGCAGCGGCGTATCAGGAGCATTTTCATGTCTCCAACTGCAGCAGGAATGTCTCGCACGAACTGCGGGCCGTTTTGAAAAAGGTTGCCCACGTGGCCTCGCAGCTCACACTGGCCCGTGCCGTACAGCGTAAAGATCCGCACCAAGTGCTGGATCGGGGACAGGATCTCTTCCTCGAAGAAAGTCAGGGCATCGATCTCCGGGAGAGTCTCTCCCGGATCTGCGTGGTTGGCCGCCGTCAAGCGGAACGGCTCCTTGGGCAACATCGCCTTGGCACGTTCCTTGGCTTCGTGCAAGCAGTTCTCACAGATTGGCTTGCCGGCTTCCAGCCAATCGGCCTCAGGTGCCCGACAGAAGTTGGTCTTCTGAAACGCTTGGGTCTCGAAGCCTCCGGGCAGGCCACTCTTGCCTTTGCCTGCGGCAATGCCGAACCAGCCTTCCTTGCAGTAATGGCAGTCCTGAAACTCCATGCTCAGCATGTAGGAGTCCACCTCATGCACACGGTGGAAAAACGGCATTATGCGGGCTTCGGCGTCCATGCTGTTGCCGTACAACTGCCGTAAGCTCTTTGGCAGCCGAGGCCGCGGCAAGTGGTCCCCTAAAACTGTCTCACTGGCGTGCAGCTTTGGCTCATGCCATGCCTTTAATGGCATGTGTTCCACTTCGATGAGAAGCGGCTGCAGCGCCCTGCGAACACGCTCTTGGTCCACCAGGGACAGATGGCACCAAGTTCTCCGGAGGAAATCATAGCCGAAGCGAAAATCATCATCGGCTTTCTTGCCATGGCCGCTGAACAGCTCCTCGGCACAAGTAGCTCGCAGTGCCTGCAGCTCGGCCTTTCTTTGCTGAAGCATAGTCAAAAACTTTTCGACCAGAGCGGTTTCGGAGACACACAAGTCACGCTCCCAGCCTTGCACGAGTGCTTCTTGCTCCGGCGACAGATGCTGTCTGTATCTTTTGAGAAACATAGCACAAAAGGAAGAGCTTACATCAGCTCCCTGGTCAAGGCTTTGCAATGCCTTCACCAGGGAGCTCTTTTCTTGAGCTCGCAGCACGGCAGAGTAAGCTTGGACAAAAGCACTCAGCCTTGCAAAGCTTCGTTGAAGGCCGGCCAGAAAAGGCGCAGCCTCCAACTTGGACTTGTCACAAAGCACAAACTCCCAGTCTTCTAAATGCTCTTTCTGGTCGGCATTCAACAATGCCACGTGCCTGTCGAAGAAATTCTTAGCTTGCTTCCAACGTGTGTCGGAATTCGCGCGGTTGCTGCTGACAACAGCTGACAAGCTTTGCTTCTGTAGCTGAGCAATTTCAACAGCATTCTGAGCGAAGAAGGCTTGCACTTCGACAAAGGCAGGAGCACGACGCGATGCTGCAGCTTCTTTTGCCGCAGCACTCACTTGACACAACTCAGCTTCCTTTGCAAGCAAAAAATCCTTTTCCGCAGACGCCAAGCGGTCGCTATAGCGCAGCAGGAAAACACGGCAAAAGCTCGACATTTGAAATTCCTGCATGTGTCGACTCTGCAAAGCTGCCAGCAAGCTTGGCTTGCTTGAGTATCTTATCGCCTCTGCCGTCTCTGTCAAAAATGCCTCCACGCGGCAAAAGCAGCGTTGAAGGCCGGCCAGAAAAGGCGCAGCCTCCAACGTGGACTTGTCACAAAGCACAAACTCCCAGTCTTCCAAAATCTGCTGCTGAGCTGGCTCCAAGCTTGAAAGTTTTCGTCTGCAGAAATTTCTGGCTCGCTCCCACTCTGGTACCTGACTGCGCCGCTTGCTGTTGAGCAAAGCTGTAAGCGTCGGCTTCTTCATTTGCACAAGCTCCTGCGAGTAGGCTGCCAAAAACGCCACCGTCTTATCAAATGCGTCTGCCATGGCGTCCGGAGCGGTCAGAAAAGACGCGCTCCACCGTGCGGGATACACAAGGAAACGATGTCACTGGCATGTGTCTGTGGAAGTATATGCGTTCTGTGGGAACACAAACTAAAAAAAAAACATCAAGAGGTTGTCCGCCTGAGCGTGATGCTGGTAGGTCGGCTGGTGACAAACAACAAACTAGAACATTAACATGTTCTCGGCCTGTGTGTGGTGCTGGTGGGAGTGCTGGTGAAAGTGTAGTGGTGGTAGTGGTGGTGGTGATGTGAGTTGCCGCTCCGCGATTGAAGCCGGGACATGAACAAACATGAACAGTGGTGGTGGTGATGCTAGTGATGCTGGTGACGAAAACCGGGACATTGAACAAACATGACATACGCGGAGCAACTGACAAGACAGAGCCGAAACGCCACACGGTCACAGCGACATTACCTCCCTATCTATCTATCTATCTGTCTATCTACCTATCTATCTGCCTGTCTACCTCTCTATCTATCTGTCTACTTGTCTCTCTATCTTTCCAGCTTTCTATCTATCTATCTATCTATCTATCTGTCTGTCTGTCTATCTATCTAGAGCGCGACTAACTCAACAGGGCAGCGTAGGATGCCTTGCGCGTTGCCATTCCAATGCGTTTTACCACTGCCAAGCTGCATTCCATCTTAGAAATGCGCACCGCGCGCAAGCGCCACGCATTTTTTCCAAATTGGATGAAAGCCTTGCGCGTTGCCATTCCAATGTGTTTTACCACTGTCAAGCTACATTGCATCTTAAAAACGCGCACCGCGCGCAGGCGCCACGCATTTTTCCAAGTTAGATAAAAGCCTTGCGCGTTGCCATTCCAATGCGTTTTACCGCTGTCAAGCTACATTGCATCTTAAAAACGCGCACCGCGCGCAGGCCGCGTGCGATTTTTGAAAGTTGGAGCTTCCAAAAGTAGCCCGACCCTCTCAGGTTTTTACGATTTTGACTTCCAAATGTGCACCGCGCGCAGGCCGCGTGCGATTTTTGAAAGTTGGAGCTTCCAAAAGTAGCCCGAGCATGTAGTGTTTTTACGATTTTGACTTCCAAATGTGCACCGCGCGCAGGCCGCGTGCGATTTTTTGCCAGCAATTCCGACCAAAGGCTCCGCACCCGCCGCTTTACCGAAGTAACTTCTGGGCCGTCTGGAGGCTCAAAACATTGAAAAATACAGCATTTCGCGACCTTTCTAACATTTCGCACACCATGCTTCATCTTTCTTCATCGCTTCTTCATCTTTCTTCATCGCTTCTTCATCTCTTCTTCTCTCTCTCTCTCTCTATCTCTCGCTCTGCACTGCTCTGCTTGAGTTGTCGATATTGTCGGAAGTTAGACTTCTAAACTTCCTTCAATGAATGCCTTTGGACCAGTCTTCTTGCCGAGGGGAACTGGGACCTAGCTTTCTGGGGTTTACCATTGTTGGTATTTTTTACGTTGAATCTTCATTCCAGGGTTTCTCAGGTGCGAAATGAATTTCGCAACCGGGAGTCCCCCGGACCTGAGGAGGAGCCTCTGGAGCTTTCGGCGGCGTGCAAGGACCGGACACCAAAGGGCGGGCAAGGCTGGGGTCTTCCTGTCTCGGGGGGGGGGGGATGGTTTTAAAGGTTTTTAACAGGGGAAACCCAAAGGAGACCTTCTGAAAAAGTTTTGCAAATAAGGGAAAATGGGATGCCCCTGTTTTCAAGAAGAAACAACTGGCTAAATGATGTAGAAGGTGTCGCTTGAGTGGGCCCTGCTCCTGTCTCAGATCAAATGTTCGAGGCTTTTCGAACATGGTGTGTTTGTTTGCTTCTTAACACAGGCAGCACGCGTTTGTCTTGTTTGGACTGGGCAGCGATGATTCATTCCCGCTGATGCACACACTTTGGCTGCTTTGCCATGCTTCGATGGTTTCCACTACCGCTAAGTCACTATTTAGTACTCAGCCACCATATGGCCACTCCTGACAATATTTACTTGTATACATATATATAGATATATTCACCTGTATACCCCGTTTTGTCCTGGACTCGACCCACGGAGAATCCGACTCAGATTTAATTAGATCTTTTGTTTTGGGCGCGATCGGAATTTTCGTCGAGCTGGCAAATAGTTGTGTTTTTTGTTGCGGGGGGAGACGAACTCAGAGCCAAGAGCCATCCTTTGATCTTCTTGCATCCAGAAGTGTTGAAGCATGACTCCTCAAACAGAAACCTCCACAGATCATACCTTTGGTGCATGTTGCTTGGATGTTAGGACTTTAACTTTTTTTGCCAAATAAATGGTTTTTTATTAAACCACTAAAAGTTAAACTTTAGCAGGGGAGCAGAAAGCAACCGCGAGACGGTACCAAACCAGGGCGTTTCCGAGCTGCCCGCGGGATCAGCCCCCTTAAGGGTTAGCCCTCACACCCTGACTACTGCGGGTTTGGTCCAGGCCTTGCCAAGATTTACCTCGTGCAAGGCGGCAAGGATGTATCCTTCTTGGAATGTTTTGCGAGAGAAACCGCGTGAAGGCGCTGTTTTGCGTTTGGCTTCTGACTAAAAGCGGGGTACCGCAGAGCATATGGATGTGTCTTAACATAGGGGAACCTGCCAAGTGGTTCTCCTTTCCTTTGGTGCATTTTGCTTGGATGTTAGGACTTTAACTTTTGCCAACTAATGGGTTTTCCGTATTAAACCACTAAAAGTTATTCACTTTTAGCAGGGGAGCAAAAAGCAACCGAGTTTTGGGTTCCCTTAGCAACGTTCCCTTCCATGTCCGAACGAGGAAGGCGCCAAACGAGAGCTTCAGGACTTCATTAAGGTGAACGTGGCCTGCGACGCCGAGATCGAGCAGTCCTGCCAGGGCATGTGCCCTGGCCGCGTGATCTCCGATCGATCGGGGTGACCCTGAAGGGCTGGCTTATCTATCAGATCGGTCCGTGTTTTGCTGAGGGCACATTTGTTTCGCTTTTTTGAAAGGCACACCGGCCGCAAAACCGCCACTCTGGGGTCCAAGTCCCCAAGTTTTTTTTGCCCCAGCCCCAGAGTTGGGTTCAGATCCTCCAAGAGGTACACCTCGTTGTCAAGTGGTTTCACCTTCAAGTGTCGCAGGAGGATCTCGCCCGATTTCATCGGACCCCATGGATCGAAGTCGATTTCGGGGTCTCAACGCTCGAGCTCAAGGCGTTTGGCCCGCTGGATCCACCGGAATGCCCTAAGGGTCATGACCCCTCCAATGCATCGGGACATTTAGGGTTTAGGGTTTACAGTTATCAACTCATTTTGCAGTGGATTCTTGTTGGTCTGCGGATTCCCAAGTTCACTAGTCAGGGCTGCTCATGCTAGACGGGTTGTTTAATTGCTGTTTGAGTTTGCAAATCACGTGGAAGTATAACATCAAAACATTATCCAAACTTGCCACACATCCACATGTTTGTTTTACTCGCTGTTTGTTTACTTCCAGTTTTTGGATGTTTGCAAAGCATGCGGATTTTTGTTGGTGGATGGTGTTAGGAGCCCAAAGGAGCCAGCCCGGTAACCCCCAGGTCCATTTGATGCCAAAAAAGGGGGAGACATGTCCAAACAAAGCATCTAGCGAAGTGCATGCCTTCCTGTCCAATAAGAATGTAGCCGCTTGGGCCGCTTTAGGTCGGAACACAGGCACCCTCTTTCGATGGATGTCTGGCAAGATCTAAGGTCCTGCGCACATGCCCCAAATGCACGTTCCCCCCCCCCCCGCTCTCCCCCAAAGAAAGAAGAAGCAATCCCTGGTTAAGAGCTACCGGAACACACGGGGCTGTATGCAGGAGAGGCCTTGGGTTCAGACCGTTTGACTGCTTCACTGGCTTTGGTTTGCTTCTGTGTCTGTGATTGGTTAATTCCGGCCCGCGAATAGGCCGGCTTGCACTTGAACGGGGAATCCTTGCAGACCCCTAAGAGGGGGGGGGAGTGCTGGAGACCCACCTTTTGGTCCGGTTCAATTTTCTTGGTGGCTCCCAGCCATCCGGTTCCTTAGCTTTTTTGCTTTTCAGTGTTTAGTGTTTGGATTTCCGAATTTAACCCACTAAAAGTTGGCTTTTAGCGAGGGATCTGAGGGCAGCCCAGCTTTGAGGCAGCAACTTGGAGCGGTTGGGAAGCTTCGACATGTTGCTCCAAGCTGAGTCTGGGGAGCGGTTAGACAAATCGGGCTAAAGCTCCTATGCTCCTGCTCCTGGGTTTCCCCCTTTTAGCCACTCCCAATCCAGGAGTCTCCTTTACAGAAAGGCAATACGTCATCCAGATGGTGAATTGGCATTTTCTATCCAGAGAGGGGGTCGTAACCCAAACAAACACAGGGCACAAGCCCTCTTTATCAGCTTGATAAAAGGATTTAACCAGGGTTTTGCTTTGATTTCCTCTTTAAACAACCCCAAAACTGGCACGGGCCACCAAAAAGGGTTTCCCCCAAAAAGATGAGGTCCCCTCCAAACAAAGAGTCGCCCCCCCCCCCCCCCCGAGGGAAAAAACACAAAAAACAAGAGTCCTCCCCCCACCAAGAAAAGAGAGAAGGGAGCTTCCCCAAACCCCAGGAACCCTATGAAACCTTGTGAAATGCTTTGGGAAACCCTGACCCAACCAAACCCCTCCAAAAGCCTTCCGAAGGTTGTGGGCCGTGGGGTTCCATCCAGGTTCTACCACGGGGACACCATGACCTGCCTCACCCAGTGGACCTCCGCTGCGGAGCTGAGCAGCACCTGCGCCGACGCGCTGCCCAAGAAGGCGAAGAGGGGCGAGGGGCGACGGGGGGGGGGGTGGTGGGGGGGGTGTGGGGGGGCTGGTGTGGAGGAGGGAGAGGGCGGAGGGGGGGGGAAGTGGGTGCGGGCGGGTTCCCTGGACGCCTGGTGGGAACGGGATGGATTTTGTGGTTTATTTGGATCATTGCTTTGCGGGTGGAGGGTTTTGTTTGGTGGGGCGGGGGAAGGAGGGACGTTATTTTTGGAGGGGGGGGCGGCGGGGTGAGATCTAAGGTCAGTGGATTCCAGCTTCACCTCTTTGGGTTCCCTCGCTTTGTTTCCCACAATGATCAACCCCAGAAACGCTCAACCCAAAAAAACATGGGAACTCCAAAAGCGATCATCGGCTCTACCTCTGGGACCTTTTGAATGGCCTCACCTTACTTCGGGGCAAAAGAGCAACCACCAGTTTTGAGGGTCCTTAAAGTGGAAAAATGGTTTAGTTGAGAGGTCCCAGGGTTCCTGCTCCCGTGCATGTTAAGATGGAGCCCAAAACAACATCCCATTTTAGAGTTAGGAGGCACACGGGAGCAACCCAGGAGAAATCAACAAAAGCTCAGCCAAACAACTCAACGAAAACACAGACCCAAAACAAACACAAAATCGCATAGAGACACAAGGGACGACTCAAAACACACAGAACAAACTCAGCCGTCAATTCTGAATAAAACAGCTCAGAACAAGCTCGTGTTTTCTTGGGACAACTTCCCCACCAACTCCCTGCCGCAAAACTCAGAAACAGCTCAGCCCAGGGGATTGGTTGTTGGTGGGCTGGGGGGGGTGCATTGCTTGGCTTCCCGTACGGGGCCAGGAAGCCACCCGTTTCGTTCTCTGGGGCTGTTGCAAGGCATACGCTTTGGGGTTTTCTTGGCCCATGAGCCGAACTTGGGAGACAGAGCTTGTCTCCGTTTTCAGACATTCGTCTATTTCTTCCGTGGAGTCCATCAGTGGTGTTTTATTCGAACTTTGATCCTATCGATTTCTTGTGGCGACAGGCCGGCGTCACGCTCTGTCGGTCTTTTGTTGCCCCGATTGCGAAAGAGCGGATTGGGCCATTTTTGGGACTCCGGCCTCGGGGGTCCTCCCGAACTCTGTCACTTTGCAGTGGGGCCAGCCACTTGCTTTTGCCCCTGCCCAGCATGGGTGCTCCGTTTGGCTTGGAGAGCACCCTTTGATTTCAATGGGGAGGAAAAGCAACGCCAACCGATTTTGGAGGGTCCCTTTGACAAACCCGCATGCCATAGGAAGGAAACCAGCACCCTTGGTTCCAACAACCCAGCAGCTTCGGGAGCGAGAACTCAGAACGTGTGTCAGAAAGGGATTCGGACCCTCAACATGGGGTCGCTTTTTCTGGGAACTCCCTTTAGCCCAGCCTGAAACGGGCCCCCTTTAAAAACAGACGCACATAGACACCCATATGGCACTTCGAACACACGTAGCCAGTCTTAGCACGCAAAAACAGACAGGGGTCCGCTGCCGTCACACTCCCACCCTGCGCGCGGGGGCACGTGGACTGCGACGCAGGCAGACGAGGATGACGAAGCCACTTGGCTTCGCTTGGATGTTCCTTGCCCCGTCAAGTGGGTGATCTCGCAATGGGCGCAACTGACTGGGGTAGCTGTGGTTCGTCCCCCGTTTTTGTCCGGATTCATCCGGGCCACACAAATCACAGGACTCCCTACATTTGATAAACTTTTCAGCAACACCCCTAACAAGTACTGTCCTGATGAATCCGAAGTTAACATTGAAACACTATGGCGAACTCACCGACTTTCTACTTGAGTTGGACATCCAAGCGAACGGTTTGCTGGTTCCCCCAAGATCGATGCTGGCAAAGCCGAGCAGTACACCGTTCTCATACTCACTTCCCCATGTTCGGCACTTTGCGGGGTATTAGTTCAAAATCGAAAAGTCAGCTTTTTGAGGGCCAATCCATTCATGTCTATCGTCCATTTGTTTTAAATAAAATATTGGAACCTGGCACGCATTTTGCGGATATGTGGGACATTTCCAAGCTCACTTTTTGAGGGAGCATCTTTGGTTTTTTGCCCTTGGAGCCATTGGCTACGAATTTGAGGCTGCTGAAATTGTGGCGTCCCAGGCTCCTTAATTTCAAAGTTTTTGGTTCTCTTTAGGTCCATGGTCATTTTGGTTCATGATTTTTGAGGTTACTGTGGATTCATGATTTTTTAGGCTCACGAGTTTAGATTTGTCTTTGGTCTTGAATTCATGTCTTGATTTGTCATGCTCTGATTTTGCATGTTGCGCTTTACCTCTGGCTCGACTTGACGCTTGGGTTGTTGACTTGTCCTTGCCTCAACTTTTGGCTCAAGATGGGGGAGACGTTTGTACCTGCTGAGGGGGCACAGGCTCCGCCTCCCCCACCCCCCCGGAAGCCTGCTTTTGTTGCCCGTCATTCTTCTTGTCGCGGCGGATCTTGTGACTCACGTTGCACATTCCTGCGCACTGCGTGCACATGTGGACAGCAAACGGCATTCCATCTGTATGCGCTTCCGATACCGGGCGGAGGTTGATCATTAAAGATGGAGTTGGAAACGGATACTGCATTGGCACCGTTCAGTCGGGGGCGGGTGTCGGTGCCACTTCCCCCTTCGACCGTGGCCCAAAGGCATTCGTGCTCAACCAAGAACCAGCAGATTCACCAAATGTCCCGTGCCCTTTGAGGGGAGACATGTAGTTTTGATGTGCTTCAAACCGCAGGAGCTGAGAAAGGGGTGGGCTGGTCAAAGCTGTCCTAATCATTTTTGGACATGCTGCATATTCCCCTGAATTGGTTTGGATTTAATGATTTGCTCGGGGTGCCGTTTTTGGAAGGATGCCCTTGTTGGGGCCACCTTTTTTCGGGAAACCCCAGGAAGCTGCACGTTGAGTTCAAGCTACCCTCCCGCGATACGACGCCTGAGGAAAGGTGTGGGGTTCTGGTTTGGACAAGGAAGGGCCAATTTTGTGCCACCACATTTTTGGCACAAACCGTTCTTGGCGGTTTGCCTTTGGGTTTCGATCCCCGTTCCGTTTGGAGAGGGGAGGGCAAGAGGGAGCCAGCTGTGCGAGATACGACCCAGGTGGACGCAGAGAAGGCTGCCTGGCGCGCCAAGAAGAAGGCGGCGAGGCGAATCCGATGCCAGGGACAGGAACGGAGAGGACATGTTGTTTTTGTTCTTCTGTTTTTTTTGATGAGGGTACCTTTGTTAGGGGTGGTTTTGAAGGGACACCAAAAGGAAACCCAAACCGTTTTATAGGGATTTCCTATTTGAGACAAACCCAAACGGGTGTGTGTTTTGACGGCCCCCTCTCAGCTTGGTTTGCAGGGAAACCAAAGGAAGGCCGGCATTTTGTGGGCCCCCCCATATTTTGACACATTCAAACGGCTCCTGTCCACTTTCGGGTTGGAATCGGTTCTGCCCCTGCGGAGCTAGTTTATTTATACTTTAGTTTGACTTCACATGAAGCAATCTGAAAACAGGATTTTCGGTGCATGCCAAGTGTTGCCTTTTGCAGACCTCCAAAGTGTTCAGAGGCACTCACTTCAGCATTTGTTGCGCCAGGCGTTTTCCTGTGCAACCCGTGCGGGGCAATCAAGTCGACCGGATCTGACCTTTTGGCCTTGCAGTACAGCTGTGGTTTTGTACCTACAGGTAACACCAACAAACCATCCGTTTGCAAAGGAATCTTCTGGGACATGGATGCTGTTGTTTGATTCGAGTCATTGCTCATGAGACGCATGAATTGATGATCCTCGGATTGGTTGAGCTCGAATCTTTTACATGGATGTTCGGTTTGGGCCACGCAGGCAATCGTTGGCAGGTGATCTCTCTTTGATTCTCGGGTCTTCGGGGCCAGGCAAGCCGCCATGGATGCCATCGACAAGGAGGGATGCCAGTGGCTCAACCTGTAAGATCTCTCTGTGAGGTTGTTCTACATCAAGGTTTCACGAAACGCCCTTTTGGTGGTTTTGGGGGAGACCAACAGGAAAATCACCATTTTGGGAGGCCGCCCCGAAAAAACACACCCAAATATTGACCCGAATCAGAGATCCGGGGCCAAGGCTGAGCTTCTATAGACTGAGAGACCTGGTCAATGGACAGGTGCAGCCAGGTTGACATGTTTCTGGCAAGCGTTTGTTACACTTGCTCTTCTTTGAGGGGGCTTCAGCGCTTCTGACAACAAAACAGCGTGTGCCCTTTGGGGCTCCCTTAAAATACCAACCAAAATTGGGCCCACCATGCCAAACTCCTACTACTTTTTAAGGGCATCATGCCAGTAGCAAGCAGACGACAGGAGAAGGGCGGCGGAAAGAAGAAGAAGAAGGCCAAGAAGAAGAAGGACAAGGGCGAAAGCGAAGAAGCACGAGATGGGCCAAAACAATTCATTGCCCACTCCGGATGATTCTGAACCATTCCTGACTGTAAACTTCGGTCATGCTTTCCTTTTCATTGCTGAGGGAGTTCCATGACGTTTAAAGACCGATGTCCCATGTAAAGGTTCAGGTTCTCGAACAGGTTTGCACACAAGGTCAACCACTCGATCCAGTTGGTTGTCTGGAACATTCCTTCGGGGATTCGTCTGCCCTTGCGATCGGGTACTGGTAAGTTTTTTTTTCAACATGGGAAGCCAAACCTGCTTGATGCGCAGGACAAGGAGCTGTGAGGGACTCTTCACTCTATGCGCATGGCCAAGTATGGCCAAGTCAGTTGGCATGCGTATGTTTCTTGAGGGTACCCTCTAATTGAGTGTTAGATGGAAGCCAGCAAGAAACCCGTTTTTTGGGCGGTCCCCTGTTTGGGGTCAACCAGCTTCCCTTTGGCCATCGCGGCCATGCCTCGCAATTATCTGAAGACGCGCGGTGCGGTCGCGGATCCTGCGGCGCGCAGTTGGTGGCAAGCGGGACATTGGGTGCAAGCAATGGACTCCCCCGATGATCCTCGGTTTCCCGGTTGAGAGGTTTGATTCAAGCGCCAGTCCCGTGAGTTAGAAGAGAGTCATGGAGAAATACGAGCCGCAGAGAATGTACAGTTTGGGCTTTGACAGAGGCCCACGCGTGAGCATCACCGATTGCTGTTGGCGCCCACAGCTTCAGTTTCGACAGAGAAAAGGCGGCGAGCTGAATGAGGGCGCGGAATGTTTCGCTCTGAAGGACAAATTGTCAAAATGTCCCTCACGTCACAAGCGGAATCCTCAGCTTTTTGCGCCGCCCCACCTGAGTCATCCAGAGATGCCCCCGACATGCCCTCAATGGCTGTCCTTGTACGACGCTTGGGTGCCTCCAGTCCTGTGAGTCGCCGAGACACTGTCGATGGACGAACTCTTGCACCACTTTGAAACCATAAGAAACCATGGTTTTTCGATATTTACGGGGGGAACGTTTCATCCCAGGGTTTGATAGGTGGTGCAGGATTTCGTCCATCCACAGTAGCGCTCGACTCCCAACAGATCACCCCATATTCGACGGGCTCAACGGAGGTCCGTTCGTTCCCCTTTTCACCGCGCTTGGGCCTCTGAAAGGATGAGCTTCCTTATGAGGTGAAGTTTCAGGGGGCAATATAGGAGGAATCGGTGTTTCTCAACAACGGAGCCCCCAACATTTGAGCATGTTAGGGCCTACAGGCGTGGTTTCTTCTGGGTTTCTTTTCAAAGCACTTGTAACAAAAGTATTGTTTGATATGTTATGTCTTTTTATAAACAGATAATTATTCAATCCCGAAGGGTCAAAAAACCGACCCACAGGGTGTCATTCTACCCTTTTTGAGAAGCTCCCAAGACGGCAGGTGACGGAGACCGGGCTGGAGGCGGTGAAGATGTTTTTCGAGGAGGAGTGGGGGACTCGGGGGGACGAGGTTTCTCTTTGGCTGAAAGATGACCTGAGCCGTCAAACCCCGGGGATTGATGAGCAGGGCTCCTGAAAAGATGCATTTTGCAACCATTTGAAACATAGCTTTTTCCACCAAAATAAAGGGACACCACCATTTACAAGGCAATGTTCAGGTGTATAATGCAAGGATCCCTGAATGAAGGCTAGTAAGGGACCATTTTTTTACCGGGTTTTGATTATGACTCACCTGAGCCATCAAAACCTGGCTCAGTGGAAGGGTAATGTTGACCCAGGATTAATCAACCTGTCACAATATTAGGGGGGGTGTTCCCTCCAAAAGTGGTCTGAATCCCCACTAAAAGGGGACACCCCCTATTCATCAACCAGGGTTTATTAATCCGGGGTCAACATTAAGGGACACTCCAGCCATAAATTTGTCCGACATTGGTTTGGGTAGAGCCTTACGAGTTTTGATTGTGGTGCACCTTCGGACACCAGATTGGGTTCGTTTTTGTTCAAAAGGGCCACTTGTTCAGGTCTCAGCAACCCTAGGGGTTTGATGGTCGACACACTTAGTGGATAGTCATGGTGATAAGGAAACTAGCCATAGCTTGCCCCATGTTTTCCCACCAACCATGGTTATAAGTTATATGTAAGCTACAGAGCGAGCGCTGTATAAGAAATCGGTTGGTCGAGGCCCAGGGGGCTGAATTTCTGAGCGTTCATTTCGTCTTTAGAAAGGCTAGCTTTTATGCCTCTGGAGCGACGGAGGCTGGATTTCTTAGCCAATTTCTCAACCTTGTCTGCTGATAGATTCAGGGGCTCGATTTCTTACCGGGCGATGAACTGCTAAGAAATTCAGGGGCTCAATTTCTTCGCGGATGAAGGACTCTGAAGGATTCCCTGGCTAAGAAATTCAGGGCTGAATTTCTTAACGGCCTTTTCGGGTGATGAAGGACTCCTTTGCCAAGAAATTCAGGGACTCAATTTCTTAGCGGCCTTTTCGGGTGATGAAGGCAGGGGATTGAACCAATGCGTAGTGTGATACCACTACACCAAAAGGCCACTAAGAAATTGAGCCCGTCATCACGCCCAAAAAGACGCTAAGAAAGGGGTCCTTCATCGCCTGAAAAGGCTGCTACGAAATTGAGCCCCTGAATTCTTAGCCAAGGACTCCTTCATCACTACATGACCTGTATACCTTATTTTTTTTAAATACGTATATCCTTTTCAACAAACCAACTTGCGTTTTCTTGTCTACATATATATATATATATGCTCACCCCCCCCATGAACTACGTTTCCTGCACTGCAAGCCCTCATCTGCACTCAAATTCGTCATCTGTGAGACTTCCTCCCAAACCATCCAACATCTGCATACCTTTCCTGCACTGCAAGCCCTCATCTGCACTCATCAAATTCGTCATTTGTGAAACTTCCTCCCAAACCATCCAACATCTGCATTTGCAAACCCAACAAGCAAATCATTTAAACATCTAAGCTAATATCCTCAATGTGCATCAAGAAATCACTTGTTCCTCGCTTGGATGGGTGACCTCCATTCTATGTAGTTAGTGAACTTAGGTGATTTGCTAATCCGCTTACAAGTTGTCTAACTTGAGTTAATAAGTCAGCTAATTCAGACTTGGCAGACTTACTAACTCAGGTTAGGCGACTTGCGAGCAGCTTGGCAAGTCGCCTAAGTTCACCAATTACATAGCATGTAGGCTGCATATCCAAGCATCATATTTTCGTCGAAGATCACCTCTTTGACAAGAGGTCACCTCCTCGTCAGGAGGTCACCTCCTCGTCAGGAGGTCACCTCCTCGTCAGGAGGTCACCTCCTCGTCAGGAGGCACCTCCATCTTTGGATGTTTCTGTTACTCTCTACACGAGGTTATGTCTCATTTGCTTTATGTCATCTCCTCGTTATGTCCTCGTCACCTCTTCGGCACCTCTTCGTCATCTCCGCGTCACCTCCGCGTAAGCTCTCTTTATTTTATTGCCGGTTTCTCTTCATTTATTTTCAATGTCACATGCATGAGGTTACTTCCTCGTCTTCTCGTCAAACCTTTGCTCCGTTTTTTCCAAAGAGCTGACCTCCTTATAAAATCTTTCTGCCTACTTCTCACAGTTTGATCATCTCTTCCTTTACATAGACTATGATTTGGAAGCACATTGCTTTGGCATTGTACAATTGCAGCATTGGATGCTTCGTAGTCCGCGTGTTCGCAGGATTTCGCTGTGTGGTGGTAGCGACTTGTTTGCGCAACTAACACGTCTTAAGTTTACATCTTTTGCTTGTCGTATTGTGCGTGTATATATATATATATATATTTGTTATTTTACATTCCTGTAAGGTCGCACGTGTCGGTGAGAACGAGTCTGCCGCTTCCACTCATAGCATGGTCGCTGTGCATTGGAGTCAGGTGATGTGCCAGAATTCATGGGGTCCGGAAAGGCCACCCATTTTTTTATAGATCGATCTATGTTCATTGAAGGATGGCTTGTAGACCCGGTCACAAATGAGAGTATTAAGCCAATGTCGGATGGGAAGGAATCTTCTGATGACGAAGTACATTCA
>CAUJNA010002624.1:538039-580539 GCA_963377175.1 Effrenium voratum | reverse complement strand
CGGAAGCCTGACCTGAGACTCTCCTGGCTATACGCCTCTAGCGTGCCGCGAGGCCGCTGCCCTGCAACATGCTCTGGTTTGGCAACAGGGAGCTGGAGGCGGGGTGGGCCGTTTTCTGTTTTCTTGCAGGCCGCTACAATTCAAGACCCAATTGCGCCCTTTTTTCCTTTTTTTGGGAAGGGTCCCCTTTAAACACAAACAATGCCTGTTTTGTCGCATGGCCACTGGGCATCTGAGAAGATGCTTGGAGCCGCACGAATGGCGGGTCTGACAACGACTCTTTTTCTCACCTTGGCCTTAAAGGGACACCCAAATTTTGAAACTTTGACACATCCCCTAGATGGTGTCAAGACCAGGGCCCGCATCGGTCGCCGTATGTCTCAGTCCGGCGAGGTTGGTGCCAGTGCCGGGACAAAGCGGGAGTTAGTCGCGGCCCCGGTGCAGACTTTTCCGTCGGCAGACATCACCTTGGCTAGTTTTTTGGGTGGTTCCCTTTCACCCCTGTTTGGGGAGGGTTCCCGTACTAAAATAGACTATTTCTATGAGTTGAACATCCAAGTGAGCCGCCATGTGAGCGATGTATTTCAGTCAAATTTGGGAAGCGTACATGGGGGACTCCTGATTTACCCATACCCATAGGAGGTATATAGCAGGTGTTGACGTGAGACACACAGACGGCCTCGTTAGTTTCAAGCATCGCTCTTGTCGAGCCGAGGTTTGTGGAAAAAGGGGCCTCGCGGTGTAACGGGAAAGCAAGGCCGTTTTAGGTGGTTCTCCTACGTTCATCGACGTTCAATGTTTTGGGCGCTGATTTCTGCTTCAAGTCCACGTTTTAGAGGAAACTACTGGCAGTCGATACGCATCTCGCTCTCCAGGATTTGTTGGCTTCCCATGATCCCTCGTATCCCAAAGCCAAGCGCCATTTCCGGGTTTGGAGCTGCGCGCTTTTTGCTTTGGTCGGCTGAACCTTTCGCTGCAGGGGCGTATGTCCAGGACACCTGAGACCACGGGTTCCACTAGACGGGCTTCCCGCCTGTGATGTCAGCACCCACTTCCATTTCCTCCGATTTCGGAACCCATTTGAACCCAACCAACAGGTCAAAAAATGGGTTCCCTCCAATTTTGGGATCATTGGCCAAGCAGCGGTCCATAATCCCAGGGTGCTACCGCGCGAGGTGCCGCAGATGTTGCGGCGCCTCGCCCGGCCCTTGCTGGCGCGCTTGCGAGCTCGGCGCGCGCAGGCTGGGCTTTGGCTCCGGGCTTGGGCAAGGTTCAACAATCAGGTGGGTTAGGACTGGGTTCCTTATCTAGGTCACCCAGTAGTTTTTCGGGGGAGGGTTCCCCTACTAGAGTAGACTACCGAAAAAGGGCACCCTTCTTCTAACCTCTCTACTGGAGCACCAGGTTTATTTCCGCCGTTTGGTCATTTCTTTCACATCTCTAAGGGCAGCTTCCCCATTCTTTCCAGGGATCATTCTTTCTAGAAACCACCAAAAGCCCTGGGAAAACAGCTGGTTTTTGCAAAGAACGATGGTTGAATCGAACAAAATGGGGAATCAACCCCTAGAACATCACTTTTTGGGATGCGAAGTGAGTTTCCCAAGGTGGGCTGAGGTTTGTGCATGGGAACCCTGTGTGACTTCACAGGGGTTTAGTTCACTTATCTTGGTATTGTAAGTTAAGTCTATAACGGCCTAAATCTTGCGGGGTACTTCAAAATCGTTTGGAGCCATGAGTATAGGAGTACACTATTTAGCCCCCCCCGCCCCACATTGTAGGTAAGATTTATCATGATGGTTTGAATGGGCTTAGATCCCTTGGTGACACCGCATTGAACTGGTTGAACATCCAAGTGGAGGTGTGACCCGGAGGGTTTTACAGGGAGCCAGAAGGGAAGCCAGAAGGGAGCGATCAAGATTTCAACGCACACACTCACCCTCGTTTTTCAGGGCTCCTTAAAAGATCTCCATGTTGCAACCATTTGAAACACGTTGCTTTTTCAACACCAAAATAAAAGGACACCACCATTTACAAGGCAATGTTGAGGAGTATACTGTAAGGATCCCTGTTTTTGGTTGCCACTTCCGTTTTACCGTTGGACACTTTGAATCTATGTCAACCACCCGCGAACTGGCAACGCGTTGGACTTTGGGCGGGGCATCGGTTCCACGATCCGACTTGCGGACTTGCGCTTGAACGAGGTCGCAAAAAGATTTGTGGGGTCATTGTTTTGACCTTCCCGAGGTCAAGATCAGCAATATTGTTTACCCGCAAGCTACCAGGCAAGGTGACCTATGCGGGACTCAGAGTTGCTTCTTTGCATCCAGCTCCTTCTCCCCCGTTTTGCAAAACTGTGTGGACGAGGCGGGTCCAAGGAACTTGTAGGTGTTGACACCGCTTCGGCATTCGGGTGTATGGTAAAGTAGGGGGCTCTAAAACATGCCTGTAGTTCCGCTTGGAGACCCAGGCAAAAAGGGTACCCTCACAGCGGATGGAGGGGGACCCCTTGAGGAAACCGGCTCCCTTCTCGTCGGCATGCGCTAACCAACCATTTTGGAGGTCCCTAATTTGGGGATGCACCTTCAAAGTACCAGGGTGGTTCAACACAAAATTTCAAGGCGGTTCTCAGCAGTACTTTTGTTTCTGCAGAGCTTGCAGTCGGCCTTTGTTGTTTTGTGTTTCTTTTGGTTGATGCCAGCTTAGTTGGTGGTTGACATTGGTTGGGACCCTTCCAGCATACACCATTTCCCAGGCTCTTGTACGGTCGGATGGGCGCCCCACTTTTTTCGTCCGTTGCTTGTACGGATCTGATCGACATTGCCAGAGAGCTGGCGGAAGGCGTTCTTTGGCGTGTCAGCTTCACCTATAGGTCCCCCAGTAGTGCCCTTTTACCCTTTGTTGGGGGAGGGTTCCCCTGCTAAAACAGACTACAGAAAAAAGGGTCCCCAAATTCTAACCTCTCTACTGGAGCACCAAGTCACTTTTGAGACCAGCCAACAGCACCAGGTGATGTAAGCTTTCGGAGCTTTCGCAGGACGGCCGGCAAGCAAGATCCCCGGAGACCTGGGCCAAAGCGACCATCAAACCTCGGCTTCCTCGAATTGCCCGCGACCGGGGGTCCTTTGGCTTTCGGGCAGCCTGCAATGCGCCTCGGGGGTTTCCCTTCAAACCATCCCTTCCGCAGGGTTCGTTTTGAACCAGACCCATGCGGTTTTCGTCTTGCCGAGGATCCACTCTGGGTGATTGGCTTTCGGCGCCAATCAAAACGGGTACCCCCAAAAACCTTCAAATCTATGACGTGGTGCTGTGGTTTTGGAACTCCAGAGACTCCTGGCTTTCCTCAAGTGCCGAAGTAGAATCCATTAAAAGGAACCCTGGAAGCAAGGTCTCCCCAAAACCATTTCTGTGCAGCCGGTTTCGTTTGTCGCAGGGCTTCCACCCCTTTACTTCCTCAGAATTAGTTCCCCTTTCTATTGTTTTTCGTTTTTTTGGGGTTCCCTTCGTTTTCCACTCACCAGGCAAGTCCTCATGTTTTGCTGGGAAAACAACTTCCAGCCAATGTTGGGTGAGTGGACTCGAGTGGACCCCAGATTTTAGGACCCCAAATTCCCTTTGCATTTTTCTTTTTTGGCTGGGGTCCAAAAAACCAGCCCAGTTTACGCTTCAGGCGGCTGCTGCAGGCAAGGAAGGGGATGGGGCTTGAGCTGCACCGTGGGGCAAGTCTTTGGGAGGGAGTCTGGACAAAGGACAAGGCTGGTATTTGGCAATGGAATTTCTTCCGTTTGCTTAGCTTTTTTGGTTTTAACTGGAATCTATCACTACTGGACATATTGTCATTTTTGTCAGGGGTCTTAGCCAAATGGAAGATTTTCATAGGGCCCCGTCAAAACTTGGTGGGTGGACGCAGGACCCCACCTGAATGATGTCCACCCACACTTCCCAAGTTAGACTTCACATCCATTTGGTTTTGTTGGGATTGCAACAACGAACGAACCCAAGATTTAGCAAATGAAGCAATATAGTAAGATAGTAAGATAGTAAGATAGAGTCAATATGAGTCTAGATGTTCAGTGTTTTGTTGTTGGTATGGCTATCTCATTTTCTATTTTGTCAAAACCATCTAGACCTTCATGTTTGACGATGCTAATCTACTCATGTTGTATTCCTCTTTTAACATGGTCCTTGTTTGTTGATAGTAAGAAGGTAACAAGAAAGAGACACACAGCGTTCACTCCAATTTATTCTGCTTTTTGGTTCATGTCTTAGATGTCCTTCATCTTCATCTATTGGTCTTCCTCTTCCAATTGTTCTCTTTGGAGTTGATAGAAGAACACTCAGAATGAACGCACATTCACGAGGACTCGCTCACGACAATGATGGTGTTTATGTACAGTCACAAATCTTTCTCGAACAGCCCAAACCCCAAGTAGCAGACTCGTATAAAATGCGCGTAAGCGTTGCTCCAGGCCTGTCCACTCAGTTACTATAATGAACACACGCCAAAACAAATCAGGAGCATGAAGAAGAAGTACAAGACGAAGGGGCAGCGACGGACCCTGGTCGCAGGCACACAGAAGATAGATCGGACATGGCGTTCGAAGAAGATGCGCTTCCTGGCTTACCAAAGGCCGTGTGCCTGCTGACAGAGTCAACGGGACACGACGGGAAACACAGCAAGTTTGTGTGCATGCTGACATCGTCTTCCGTGAGTTGTTTCCAGTTCGAGCGAGTTTTGCTGGCGCTCAATATCAGCGATCATCGCCCCTGGAGTTGAGATACAATGCGATGAGGGTGAAATGACCATTGCCGGCATGGCCATTCCAAATGAGCAAGTGGATTTTCCGTACGGAGAGACGCCGTCGCGAGAAAACAGGTGGCCAAAACCCACCAGTTGTGAGGGGTCCTGCTACCTGGCTCTTTTCAGCCGCTTTGCCATGACGCGAGCCCCTCCAAATGCTTGGGGCAAACAAACACTGTACTTGCTGACGAGTTTTCAGCTTTCACACGCAGATCCCTGAATTCAGGAAACACACAAGCCGCCCAACAAGCGGAAGGAATCTGAATGATTCGTCCTGGTTTGGACCACCCCCTTGAAGTGACCCTCTTTCAGGTTCAACGCTTCGGGTAGGATTCAACTAGATTGCCTCAGCTCTTTTTGCCCGAGGCAATCGCTGGGTATCGCATGTCCAGCGGCTTTGCAAGTAGAGAGCGGGCTGGCATTGTATTTTGTACATGCTTGTTCTATGTGTGCTTTCCTTGAAGAGAATGGGGCATCTGCACCCAAGTCGAAGTCCGCTTTCAGGGTTCCTTAAAACTATGTGGCTCCCAGCCATCCAGTTCCTTAGCTTTTTAGCTTTTCAGTGTTTAGTGGGGATTTCCATCTAACCCACTAAAAGTTTAACTTTTAGCGAGGGATCTGAGGGCAGCCCAGAAAAGGCGAGCCCCGGTCAACCGCATCTTCCGCAAAACGGTCCGCCGCCTTCCGACGGGATCCGGACCAATTTCTCGCAGGCAGCCGATGGCTGTCTTCCTTACGCAGGGACGGGGTCTCAGACGGATGCGTTTCTAGGCCCCCCAGTGTGCCCTTTTCCCTTGTTTGGGGGGAGGGTTCCTACTAAAATAGACTACGGAAAAAGGGTACCCTTATTCTAACCGCTCTACTGCAAAACCTAGGTTTCTTTGGGTGAGGTGACAGCTTTCTTGCGAAGGGTGGAATAGAAAGAAAGACCGAACCCTGCAAGAAGGAAAGAACGAGCGACAGAAAAGAAGACATCTTGAGGCAAGTGGCTGTTTCCTGCACTCCGGCCAAAAGTCAACTTGTTGCTGCCGCATCTGCATGCTCTCGGATACATGGCCGGACTGAGTCGGACCACGATCCGGAGGTCGAAGATGAAAGAAGCACCCAAGCTTATCAGTGAAACTTGTCGTGATGGCTAGAACCCACAAGGGCAAAAGGTCACATGTTTGTTGCATCTTGAAGGGATGGGAGGGGGTGCTCGATATGACTGATGTCATGAGCGCACTGCCCTTGTACACGACTGAACTCCGACATTCTCAGCTGGGCAAACAAGGTCTGACAACTTTGCAGCCGTCATGGGGTTCTGGGTTCTGGGATGCTGCACGCATGAGTGTGAACTCTTGCAAGGTGGAACCCATTTGTTAGACCGGGTTCCTTGAGCCAGTAAGTTGACCCAGTTGCCTGGAACATTATCTTGCCCCCAAAAAGTCAGTTAACTTTTCTGCTTTTATCAATGACAGCCCCAAGTGTTGACGGTTGGGGTCATGATTCTGTTGGCATCTCCATACTGGATCTCGATTCCACTACGTTCGGATGCCGAATTGGCTTGGCCGGATGTTGCCGCAACAAAAGACACGCAGAAGTCTCCCAAAGCCGACCTTTTTTGACTAGACCATTAGGTTTTGCTGTTGTGGTCTACTTCTCAGCACAGGTCCGAAAGGCACACCTTGTACTTGGTCCTCACTTAAGCGGAACTCACCGCCAAAGAGTAGCTTGACCGTCCCGAGCTTTTTTTTAATTTGCAGCAAGGCCTTTCTGGTTCTTTGCTTTTTGTTTTTTGAGGGCCCTTGAGGAATTGGTCGGGGGTTCTCTGGAGGGTCCGGGGGTCTGGAGGGGTCATGACCCTTAGGGCCAGACCTTCTTGGTTGAGGCCCAGACCTTCTCAGGGCCCCAGACCTTGATTTATTATTATTATTATTTTGCTTGGTTCCAAACCTTCTTCTTTTTGGTTCTTTTTTTGGTTCCAGACCTTCTTGGTTTGCAGGGGAACCCGCCCCTTGATGCCAAAAACGGCGCTCAGGTCAGCGCCCGCGTGGCGCGAGTTCCTTCCGGCGCAGCTCAGGAGGCACCGGGGGCGAGGGTGGCGCATCGCGATGCGTCTGGGTGTCGTTTCTCTGCCCCAGCGATTGGTGCCCGACCTCTCACCCCTTTTTCGGTTGGGAGGGGAAGTTCCCCTACTAAAATAGACTAAACTGAAAAACATGGTACCAAATTATTCTATCCTCTCCACTGGAGGACCCAGGTTTTTGTCCGTTTGGGAATGCGGCGGGTGGATAAATATTTCCTTCGGCCCCCAAATGGGTGTGGCTCAAAATCTAAGAAGGGTTACGCAGGTCTTGGTCTTTGCGTCCATTTACCTAGGGGCCATTTTTGGTACATTGTTTGAGCCTAAATGACCACGGGAAACTTTTCATGTTTAGAGGGACAAAATCATCTGCGCAGTGGTTCTCTCCAATGGGCATTCCATGTAAAGGACCCTTTGATCAACCCCCATGTGCCAAAGTCGGGATTTGGACCCAGGTTTTAGTTTTTTCCTTTCGGTTTCCCGAACAAAACTCTCTCCAAATGCGAGGTTTCAAATAAATCCACCCTCAAGCCTATGTATGAAATATCATACCCCAAAAAAGGGGGTACCGAGCCTCACCCACACCTGTTTGGGATAAATGAAGTGGACATTGGGTGCCTGGGCCGGGCTTTTGAAGAATGCGTTTCAACACGACCTACCGCTTGGCCCCTCAATTGGTGGTTTGGATATGGTCGCTTGGGGACTTGGACCTCTGGAGCCTGCCGAACCACCAATCCACACCACCAATTAGAGGAAAGCTGCAGGTAAACCATGGGCGCTTACACATGTGGCTGCACATTTTAATAGGGAGCCACCTCAAAAGTGGTTGGTGGACATGAATCCGCACCTGAATGATGTCCCAAAGGGTCCCTAATTAAAATTAATGTCCATGTCAATGTTAAAACAGGAGCTTCCATGCCGGGCACTTCCGGGAGATGAGTTGCCCTGACACGGTTGTTTAGGCTCTGCCGAATTCCTTGACAGGGCAATGAAACTTTGGTCAAAGTAGGGGGACCCCAAAAACTGGCTTTAGTATGGTTTTCCCTTGAGCAAACCTAACACATACCAGCTCGAAAAGAACACACCCAATCCACCGCAGTCATCTGGACAGAAATCATTTCCGCAAGCCACGAAGAGAGTTGCTGCAACCCCTTGCTACTTCTCTGAACAAGTCTAAATTAAACCCACCGGCCTTTGGTTTCAGTTGTGACCAAAAAACAAACGGCTTTGAATTGACACAATGGGTTGGCCTGGATTGTATGGAAAATAGGAGGCCCCTCCCCCATGCCGTCCTCAAAATAACAGTACATTGTCAGACATATTGTCAGTTGCTCATATTATGTCATACCCCCGGTTGGGCGGCAATAGGGCACCGTTCGCGGCTGCCTCTGGATCATGTCGATGCCTTACAAGGCGTCGGCGACGAAAACAGTATGTTGCAGTATCTCCCCCTTTTTTAACGATAGGATCCTTTGAATAACTACCATGCTCTCCCCCAGAGAGCGTTTATTATTGGGGGGGGGTGTCCGCGTTTATGATTCGGGGGAACATATTTTTGGGGGCCAACAACCTTCCCATGACCACCCCATGGCTCGCCATGGCTCGAAAAACGTGGATGGCCGGCCAGCCAGGTGGCGCTGGCTTCGGATTCGACGAACCACAACACGCTGGTAGCCGGGCTGCCACGGCACGCCTGCGGACGTTTTGGGATGGGTGAGGTGAGGTGTCCGGTTTTTGTATACAGGGTGCCAAAACCAAGCAGAAGAAAACCAAGAAGAAGCAAGAAACAAAGGTAAACTCACTAGATACTGGTTTTTGTTGTTTTTTGTTTTCTTGGTTTAGCTGCAGGCGACGTGAACCTTGACAAATTTCTGGAAACACACCTAAGCAGCTCTCTGGTGATCCAGTTCCTGGTTCCCACTGGCCGAGGCTGCGCGTACGCAGTACTTCAGCTCCGGCAAGGAGGCCTCACAGAGACCCCGTCGCTGCCGTGTCTTTTTGCCATGCTCTTCGAGCTGTTGGGGTCAAACGCTTTTGGAGCCGATGCTTTTCTCGGTATTCAAGACGTTGCGTGCTGTTACTCAAATTCGGGGAAAACACGACAACAACGAGTACGCTGCTTTTATTGGGGGATTCTTGACGCCGGGTCCAAACGTGATGCCCAGTTCCCCACGTGAGTGGTTGGAGTAGGAGCAAGCAAGGAATCATTGGGATGCCCTGCCTCCCCCAAACGTGGAAGCCACGAAAACCTTCTTCAGAGGACAATTGTCTTCCAAGGGCCTTCTGTCAGGTTCCATTTTAATGGGTGAGGGAAGCTGAAACCTGCTTGAACTGGCAGTGTCCAATTTGAGCCAGCAAACCGACTTGAATCGGGCGAGGTAAAAAGAGGGGCTCCATTTTTGACCAGTACCCTTTTTATCACTAACTATGGTTTTTTGAAGTACCCCACAGCCCGAATTCCCATGATTTAGACCCGAATTTGAATGGAGCGAGCGGATTGCCAGCGCCAACGGATGGCCAGGAATGGTTCATCCTCTACACGGAGGGCTCCTGTGCTGTCACGCCGGGCTCCCGTTTTGGAGAATCAGCGCAGAGCAGAGCCCGGAGCGGTCGGTGACCTCTCGTATGCTGGGGTCGAGCTGGGGGCGCCAAAATGGAGCTGGGGGTATCCAAAAATTGGAGTTTGAAGAGGGAGCCTTTTAGAGCAACCAGGAGTTTGGCAGGGGCAAGTTTTGCACCCTTTTTCAGTGCTGGAAGGGGACAATTTGCCTTTTGAGAGGGTGGACGCCTTCGAAATACCCTGCGCAGCTGCATGATTGACGGTTGGCGTTTCTCGGGTGTTTGTAGAGGGTTGTAATCCCGTTTGAAGCTTTTGCCACGTGAAGTCACGCATGTTGCCCTAAAGCATTATAATGAGATTTGCCATCGCACATCTGAGCACTCCTGCGGTGTGGCTACCGAGACCCCGGTCGAAGGGAGGCCAAACCATGTCCCTTGCTCCCAACCGAAGGACCAAACGGTTGGGTAGAAGATGAGCAGTTTCTCGTTGCGAGCCCGTTGCGAGCCCAAGTGGCTGTGGGTCAAAACCATTCTGGGATCCCATTTTGGGGTAGGTGAATTCACCACCCATTTTTGTCTATAGTGGGGATTGGGATGTTCACTGGGGGTACGATTTGGGTTTTGACCCATGGCCAAGTGGGTGTGGGTCAAAATTAAACCACCAGGGGACCACAGGTTTTAGTCCATGCCTCGATTTACCAAGGGTCCATTTTGGGTACCTATTTTTGACCCACTGCCAAGTGTCTAGCTTCGTGACGTCGTTGGAGCTCCAAGATCTCTGAGCGAGTTGGGCAACTGATAGGCTGCGCCTCTTCCAAAGCACCCGTGGCTTTCCAAAGGAGGCGCTTGGGGCGGAGCCGGGGAATTGGGGTTGCATGGGCGTGTGTTTTGCTGAGGGTCGCTTTTTTTTGTTTTTTTTTGGGGGGGGGTGGCGCCTCGATTTGGGACTTCCCCCTATTTTGACACATGCCCAACATGAGATCCGGCCAAGAGCCCTGCAGACTTCAATACCCTCTGAATTGTGCCTTGAAGTGAAACCACCCGAAGTAATTTTGAGAACCGGCTCCTCACGGCTTGACTGGACCCAGTCAGCCGCTTCCGAAAGTCCTCGCTGCGCTATTTCATCGGTTTTATCCCGCCCACTGGTAGTTTGGTTCGGGGTTCAAGTAGGGGGGTACCTTTCCATGCTCCAAGAGGAAGGGGACAGTTTCTCGCCCTCCAAACCACGTAGAGAACTTGGCTCCAAACCTTGGAATGACCAATCCATGGTTTGGGCAGAGTGGGTCCTTTTGGGGGTCCATTTCGATCCATCTCTTTAGTGGGATCTCTTTATTTTACACTTCAAGGTTCACTCAATAAACACATTAGTTTTGGTGACAGAAGCTGAGGTGAGTAAAACGGGTCCGATCCCGAAAGGAGAGAGTCCGAGAGATGGGATTCAGGTTCTATGTCAAACCCTCTAACGATGGTCCAGGCGCCGGTGAATTTGGAGGTTGGGCCCAACCTCATTCTGGAAGATGACGGTCGATCAAGGGCAGACACATTGTGCCAAACTTGCTCGACCGCTTCTCCGAGGGCCATATGATACTACTGAAATTTTCTAGGTTCCTTCAGTGCTTCATTCCTCCCCAAGAAGCTTTGAAGGGCTCCAACAGACCTCGGGTCATCCAAGATTTTCAGTGGCATCCTTTTTCCTTCAGTGTTGGGAAGGTTCCCTCATTGGTCAACCCAAACAAGGGCTTCCAATATTTTAACCGAACGGTGTGAGCAAGGACCGTCCCTTTTAGAATCCTGCGTGCCATGTTGGTAGGGTAAACCTTTGGGTTTCTACCCCTACCAAACGCTCAGGCTCCTTCCCAGAAATCGGACCCCAAAACCTCGGCCTCGAGGAAGCCGTGGTGCTGATTTTCGGCGGAGCCACGGACTTGAACCGAAGGCTCACGCAACAAGAGGACGGCCCGACGAGTCGCCTCGCGATATCAGCAGCTTGTGGTATCCTCACCAGTCGCTAGTGCATGGATGGGGGGTCATTCAGGAACTCAGTGCTCTCCCGTGTCGGCAGAAACCACAGCAAGGTTTGACAAGATGTGGCTGTGTGTCAATTCTACGGACTCTTAATCAGTTGGTGATCAATTATCAATTTGCCAGTTTGTAAGGGTCTACTTACTGACTGGGTTGAGCGTCCAAGTAGGATCCGCAGTTGTTTCCATGCTTGTCCTGATCACACATTCCTTTAGTTCCTGTTTGTTTGGGGTTTAGGTCCACCCCGCCCCTTGGGGAATGTGATTTTATTCGTGCACTTAGGCTTTTCGTTGTTCAGGAGGCTTGATGATCCGCCAACAGGGATATAACACCATACATAGAAACACACACACACAAACACAAACAAAGACACAGACACAGAGACACAGAGACACAGAGAGACAGAGAGAGACACAGAGAGAGACACAGAGACAGACACAGAGACAAACACAGAGACACACAGAGACACAGAGACACAGAGACACACAGAGAGACATACACACACACACAGAGACACACACAGAGACACACACAGAGACACAGAGACACACACACAGAGACACACACAGAGACACACAGAGACACACACACACACAGAGGCACACACAGAGGCACACACAGAGGCACACACAGAGGCACACACAGAGACAGGCACAGAGACACACGCAGAGACACACACACACAGAGACACACAGAGACACACAAGAGACACACACACACACACGGAGACACACACAGAGACACACACACACACGGAGACACACACACAGACACACACACACACACACACACACACACACACACACACACACACACACACACACACACACACACACACACACACACACACACACACACACACACACACACACACACACACACACACACACACACACACACACACACACACACACACACACACACACACACACACACACACACACACACACACACACACACACACACACACACACACACACACACACACACACACACACACACACACACACACACACACACACACACACACACACACACACACACACACACACACACACACACACACACACACACACACACACACACACACACACACACACACACACACACACACACACACACACACACACACACACACACACACACACACACACACACACACACACACACACACACACACACACACACACACACACACACACACACACACACACACACACACACACACACACACACACACACACACACACACACACACACACACACACACACACACACACACACACACACACACACACACACACACACACACACACACACACACACACACACACACACACACACACACACACACACACACACACACACACACACACACACACACACACACACACACACACACACACACACACACACACACACACACACACACACACGTGGGCCTATTATTTGGGTACTTATGGTTGCTTCGCTCTAAAACCACCTGAAAAAGGCCCCCCTTAACAAACAGGCCCGCATCAAAAGTTGATTCCTGTCATGGAGTTCAATTCCAACCACCCCTCTCGAAATTGGTTTTATTTGCAACTGTGATTGGCAGGGTCTCACTTCCCGAATTTCAGGACTTTCAAGTTTTGGGCAAGATCATGCTGGCAAACAAACAGTCGGGGCCATTTCATTTCTCTCAAATCCTCTCAGGAAGTGAGGGTCCCGTCTTTTCTGGGGGTCGGGGGTGCAAACAAGTTGGAAGCACTGTGAATTTCAGCCTCAGACTTTTGAGAGATTTGTGGCATATCCGTTTAAGACTTGAGGCATCAGACCAAATCAGATCCGAAGGACATGCTGCTGAACGAATTGCCAGCGCCCCGGGTGTAAGGTTGCCCTCGGGAGTGCTGCAGACGTTTCCCCAAGTTTTCGGGCTGACTGTTGACCATGTGTGTTTGTTTTTCCCCTTTGTTTGCGTCAGGTACAGGTAAAATGAGATCACGAAAAATTGCAGGCTTTGTGTGTGTGTGTGTGTGGTGTGTGTGTGTGTGGTGTGTGTGTGTGTGTGTGCGTGTTATTTTCCTCTTTGTTTGCGTCAAATTATACCAAGCTCAAGTAAGTGAGATCGCGGAAATACGGGGCTCATATGGGTTTCCTGGTTTTTCCACTTGCAGGAAATTGATTCACTGGGGCTGGGGTTAGTTTCTAGGATCAAAGTTAGAAGGGCCAAGTTGGACCGTGGCTTTTGCGTGCGTTTTGCACCTTCCTGGGGACATGGAACAGGTTTTACATGTTCGGGAGGCATTTTTTCCGCATCTTTGTGTTGGTTTGGTTTTTCTTGAAAAACACCTGGAAAATTGACCCGTCCTCAAATTTTCACCACATGCCGTGGGAGCGAGCCGAAGCGCTCGAGAAAAACCGCAGCCGAGGCAGGACCGCGGCTTCGGGGCGGTGGCCATTTGCGGCCTCTGCGGCCAGGGGGACGCGCCCGGAGCGTCCAGGGAGGGAAGCGCGGGGGGGTTGGGGGGGGTTGGGGGGGGTTGGGGTGGGGGGGGGGGAAGGGTTGGGGGGGGGGAGGACGCAGCGGATGGGTGGGGTGTGACGTGTTTTGAGGGTACTCCTTTTTTTTGTGGTTTTACAGGAACGCCAAAAGGAAAACCACAACTTTGGTGCCCACCCGGCAAACAGAAAAGACGCGGTCATGGGAGTTGGACTTTCCATGATGGGTTTCCCCTTTGGCTCCCCTTCAAAAAGACACAGATGCCGGGCTGACTTTGAGGAACGTTGATCGAGACTTATGGGGGTAAACTAAGGAATGACCCCTCCCACGTCAAAGGGCTTTTGGACTGCCCACTGAGACCTGCTTTTGGAAGATGAACACGAATCTCAGAAGGGAAGCCCTGCAAGTGGAAGCCTGGATGTGTAAATCTCTAGTTGGTTCACGGCTGCAGTGTTGTCGAAACTCAGGAGCAGTAAAGGACAAATCAAATCTGGCTACCCTTCTGCCGGGGTGTTTGGTGCCCAGTTTGGCTTTCTCAGGCAGTTTGGATTGCTTGGGGATTTGAAATTATTCTTGTAGAAGCCACCCCCGCAAACCTCTGAAACATCGCACTCCAAGGTTCTGGCGGGACGGGCTCTGGCAGTTTGCCCCGCTGCTGATAGGCGCGAAACGGGTTCGCGCATGAAACTGTTTCGCGGCGGTCCGGGGGCCCTCAATTCCCCATCATTTCGTTTGGTTTGGTATCCAAAAGTGATGTTTGGGCGTAAACAAGTTACCGAAAGCACTGGTGTCCATTGGAAAGATTGCGAGCCCTTTGACCCATCCCCATGCTGGGGGGTGCGTCTCCTACTCGTGTATCGTGGGTCTGTCTCTTTTGAGTAAGGTTTGCGTTTTGGAGTATTCTTGTAGGACTGTACAGAATGCCAACACTCGTTTCGGTAGGAACGGCAAAGAAAAAGCACACACACACACACTATTGGAGGAAATGCCTCTTTTGGATTTTGGAGACAAACCAGGTGCTCGCCCATGAAGCGATTTGCTGTAGTTGATTGCATGTTTGGACCAGCGCTGGAGAGAAATTGCATGGCCACACAACATCGAGCTGTGCAGCCTACCAAGAGCCGTATTACCATATTACCATGGTCACTAGCCCTCGCGAAGCCTTGTCACTAGTTTCACTAGCCCTTAACCCATCGCCTTCGTTTCAGAATTCGGGGGCTACTTGGTTCACCCCATCTCTTCTCCGTTTCCCCCGGCTTTCCCAAACCAAGGAATGGCTTTTTTTTTGGGGGGGGGTTCGTTGGAGAGTCTCTCAAAGACGTCAGGATCCCGGAAGGACGTGTCGGCAAGCCCATGAAGTTGTTAAGCTGGAAGCATGTGGGGTGAGAGGAAGGCACAAAACCGGGGGGTCTGAGCACTTTTGTATTTCAAGGTTCATTCAACACGAAACCAAATCCCTGGATAGCCAAGTTGCTGCTTTTTTCAGTCACTGTTGCTAGTTTTTGGGGTAAAGTGCATGGATAATAGCAGCAACTGGCGATCCAGGTCCAAAGAACTAACCTTGTTTGGTGGTACCGCACATGGAAACAAACCCTCGGGATCCATGTTCTTTTGGGCCAAAGAGCTGCACAAAGGATCTCAAGTGACAAACACAGTCCTGCACCAGTTGGCAGGTCGCTTGGTGGCAAGCCCGGCCATCCGGTTCCTTAGCCTTTTAGCCTTTTAGCCTTTTAGTGTTTAGTGGGTTCTAAAAGTTAGTCACTTTTAGCGGGGGATCTGAGCAGCAAAGGTCGATCCGAGTTCTTTTGGCGCACCCCGCAAGAGGGGAGGGCAATTTGCGTTGCGTGCCTCGCGGCGCGAGGCCAGACGCACACCGGCTTCCACGCCTCCGAGGTGGGAGAAAAGTATGCGCTCGAACACGGGTGGAATCGACGTGGGGTTCTCGGAGTGGGGAATTCAATGGACAGAATTTCGGGGATTCACGTCCAATCATAAACCCGAAGTTCCAAATTGAAATTCATTGCCACGTCAGTCGACAATGGCCTGTTTGGGTTTCAGTGGTCGTGGAAACTCGACGTTTAGGTTGCCACTTTCAACCACTGGGTAGCTTCCAGGATGTCACTTTACTGAACCCAGCTTTGGGGTTCCACTTTCTGCAAATACCAATGGAATCAAACTCAAAGTAGTCATAGGGGTGGCAAACTTCACATGCCAACTTTTCGAGTGTTACTTACCTGCCAACCTTTCGAGTGTTACTTCACCTGCCAAGTTCTTGTGCCAACTTTTTGAGTGTTGCTTCCCCTATCCTAAAAGCACGAGCTAGCATCAGTATCCGAAATACACAAGCAACAAATGCCGCCAGGATGCTTTTCGGCTGCCATCCCAAAAACACAAGGCTAACTTTCTGTTGCACCTTCTCTTCTCGAGCCTTCAGTCTTCTTCTTTTCTTTCTGCGGCGAGCAGCTCTTCATTTTCTGAGGCGGGTAGCTATCGAGATCCTGCGTGTTGCAGGCGCTCGCTGTTGCGAAAGCGTCTTGGTCGCTGCGAATTTTCCGCGCAGAACGTGCATGCCGAAGTGCAAAGGGTTTTCGATTGGGGGCGCAGCTCCACCGGATCCTCCACGTCCCAAAGCTAAGCGGCCGAAGTGTGGGCCCCGCCTCGGATCCTCCACAGAGTATGGGTAAACCGGGTGCTCCTTAAGCCGATTTCAGGCTTTCAGGTGCATCGGCTTTGGGAGGTCAATGTTCTATCGGTTATTGGTGGTATTGATATTTGTTCGAATGGGTAGCCAAAGCTAGAAACTCTTTACAGGACGGCCCTGGAAGCTCGAGATGTAAGAGGTGCCACGCGGGACATGTCCAGCACTGCTAAATGGGGTTGGCTCTAAACATGGAAGCCCCAGCATCTGGTTTTCTCTTTTGCCCAACAGACAGGGCACGCCGAAGTCACTGTGTAGCCATGCCACACGTCCGTTTTCCTTTGACTGGTTCTGTTAGTATTGTGGACATAAGCTTGGAACGTTAGGGTTTCGGGGTTTGGGGGTTTGGGAGGAACTGAGACGCGGACATTTCCCCTTGAAGTCTTTTGGGGTGCTTCCCAAGCCAGGTGTTGCAAACCGTGTCCTGGGCCTTCAGGCGCTGCGCGTGAAGGGCTATGCCTCAAAATCCTAAGCCAAACAGCTGAAAGGAAGCCAGCCAGGGGGTCCTAATTTTGAGAAGCACCAGGGCCGAAGGGCCGAAGTACCACAGCCCTGGTCCCTTTTTGAAAGTCACCAACCTGAAAGGGGTCCTTTTTCCCCTGGCAGTCCGCTAAGGGTCTGGGGATGTGAGTCGGGAAGGTGTTGGGTTCGCTCCTTTGGCCGTTCCTAAAAGAGGATCAACACCCAAGGCTAGAGAAGGCTAGAGAAGTGGCTTGTTTTCGTTTGCCCGGGCCCCTTCTGTCTTGCCAGGGACAATGTGCCTGGCCCGCAATCAGGACCAGGCTTGATGTTTGAAGAGTCAGCAGAAGTTTGTGAGGATGTCCGCCATTGTGATAGCTCAGACGTTTTTAGTCTTCTTGAATACCAGGTTTTGATTGTGACCTTTTGTCATTGACCTCCAAGAGGGAGCCAACACCCCCTCGCCAGTTCGCCGTCCTGATGTCTGCCAACATGTGCCGATTGTGTCTTTGGAGCAACCCTGACTTGGCCAGGTTGACCCACCCAAAGTCATCCTCCCGCAAAAAATGCCCTTGACACATTTGAAGATAGGTGTGACTTGTTTTTAATCGGAACCTTTTGTTCTTGGGATGGGACACCCCTGGGGAGCCTCCTTTTTTTGATGGTTTCCTTATGTTGAGGGACATCCATAACGGTTGTGGTTGGTGCAAATGGTTCATGGATCCTTGGTGTGTGGTTCGGGTGCAAGCCATGGATGCTATCATAGACTCATAGATGATTGTTATTGGTTGTAATGGCGCCAAACATTCAGTGGCGCCAGCATGCAGGATCCATTTGTTGGTCACTTGTGTAGTATTGCGCAATTCTAAAGTTATACTGCCGAATCCTAAGTCACATTGCCCAATCCCAGCGCAAATTTCTCAACATCGACTCTAGTACGTCCAAATACGTTTGGTCATGATTGTTCATTCCCCAAATTGGAACTGTGTTATTTTGTTGACCTTGGCGGGGCTATGGTTAGCTTCAAATTCCAACGTCGTGTCGTGCGACCGACTTCACCTGTGGATGCGTCATTCATAGGCGTTTCGGGCGGTGGATTGTAGTGAGTCACCAGGGTTTCTCTGGGTTTCTAGAAGATCAAGAAACAAGGGTAGACAAATGGCTTGGTTTCCTGTGGATTCCTGTTGTTTTTCTACCCCGAGTTGAGTGCGAGCAGCCTTGACCCCATGCCTTTTCAGCCACTGACACCTAGGGGGTGATTCCCTGTTTATTATTCTCTTCAACACGTCGTTCTTTTCAAGCACCCGTTGTTTCCCTTGCACTTCTGTTTTTTGGTGGATTACCAGGTTGTGTTTTCTTTTAGGGGGGAGAGGATTTCTGGAAAGGTGGAAAGGATGGTTGGAAGTTTCGTTTAGACAATCCCCAGCCGTTGTCGGCTTGGTCAGGCAGCTGCGCACGCGCAAGGCCCGAATGTTCAGGGTGCAGCCAGGGTTGGCGACCCCTCCTTTGCATTGAACATGAAGGAACCCCCCTAAAAGATGCGGGACGAGTTTTATCTGAGGGGTGAGAAGCCTATATAAGTGGAACAAGGGACTTTGTCCCGGACGATACCAGGGATCCATTTTCTGCGGTTTGACCTAGGATTTTCCTCAGAGCGCTGCTGGACTTGTCCATTTACCTAGGATTTGGGGATGCTGGATAAGGAAGGCAAACTGAACGAGCCCTCCTGTACTTCACTTTTGGGATCTATAAGAGGGAGTGCCACATGTTGTCCACTTCGGATTGATGAGTCCTCCCCAAATGAATCAGCCGCTCGTTCAATTAGCGGAGGCTGCACCATTCTTGGCTCCTGATCGGTACACAATTCCAGATGTCTGCTCCTTGCGGCCTCATGCAGGTGAAGGTCCCTTTACCATTCCGAAGCAATCAGGTCGGTGAGTTCCATAACTTGTGCAGGTCGTTTAGGCAACACCTTGGTGCTTTCCTAAAATGGCCCTTGGAAAAGCGATCAACCCACGCGAACTTGCAGTGGAGACTTCCTATCATTCTGAGCACAATACTTGTTTCACCCGTCATGACTAGCTCCCTTTGTCTAAAGCATGCGAGGGAACAAACACATCAACTACACAACTGGGTGTGGCTGAAAACTAAAGAGCTAGGCTTACGCAGGTTTTAGTCGTTCGTTCCATTTACCAAGGTGTCATTTTGGGCTCCATGTATTTGAGCCACAGCCAACTTGTGAGGGCTCCAGGTCGCTGACTTTGTGTGCCGTGGGGGTTTTGCTCTTGCGCTCCGTAGGTGGTGCTGGTGGGCGTGGGGGGTGCCACCGGAGCAGTGCTTCATGCCTGAGCACCCTGAATTTCCTGGGTGGGATGCCGTCCTTGTGCCCCAAAAATCCCTAAACTAGGTCCCCCAGTAGTGCCCTTTCTCACCCCTTTGTTGGTTGGGAGGGTTCCCCATCTAAAATGGACTACAGGGTACCCTTATTCAAACCTCTCTACTGGAGGACCTAGCCAACATGTTCCATCCAAGAGTGGTCCGCCTGATGTTGGAGACCCCCCAACCAACATGGCCATGGGTCAAAATCCAAATCGTACAGTGAACATCCCAATCCAACCACTAAAATAGGTTCTAAAATGGATGGTGCACCTACCCCAAAATGGTACCATTGGTTTTGACCCACAGCCACATGTTCACTCGCAGTCCATTCCACTGGCCGGTGCCCCCCACCTCCAAGCAACATCCCGAGCACTGGGTGACGTAAGCAAAAGGACCAACCGTTTATGCGTTGTCTACTTGTAAGGGCAGCGCGCACATCATCAGGTGCGCCACTTCTTGCTTGATCCAACATTGAATTTTGCGCTGATCCCGAGTGTGCATTCACAACAGTCACACGCCAAATCCAAAAAGAGATGGCATTGTCCAGTTGCAAAAAAACAATCCACCTATGGGATGCCCACATTAAGAGAAACGCTCACGTCAGCCAGCCAAACCATAGCTTTGGCGGTGGCACTGTTTGGAGTCAACATGGATTGAAGGTCCCCGTGCACAAGGCTTTGTTTTTGTTTAATCTAAGGTATTTTCTCACCCCAATTGGACGTACCCCAACACCGCTGGTAAAAAAGAATATTGTAGAACATACAGGCTTTGTTGGGCCATTCAGGTTACCCCAAGTCCTATACTTTCCATTCTCTCGTTACTTGGTATCATCATTACACACAGTCCTGACGAGTCTTTGATTTCATGGCTTATAATGAATCAATGAATAGAACAATAAAGGTGTGTTTCCATCATTAGTTATTATTGCACAGTTCCGACGAGGTTTTCCTTTCACGGCTGAGGATAGATGATTGAATATTTTTGTCAACACATAAAGCAACATGACTCAGCAATTATGCCATTTCTTTAAAACGAAAGAAACATGACCCCGGTTGGTGGTTGGAAAGATCCACCATTAAGGTTCCTTTGGTTAGACCAAACTGTGGGCATTGTGCCGTTTGCATTCACCCAAGTGGGTTTGGTTTCCCGTTCCAGGGTTGCCATTTTTCTACAAATCGGGATTTGGGAGCGACCCTGAGAGCGGAGAGCAAAAGGGGTCTTTCCACATGCTTGTTTGTTGATTCCATCCACGCTTGGGGATCCAGATGCAGAGCCTTCTGAGCCTCAGCCAGACGTGGGACCCAAACCGAGCTTAACTACCCGATGGCGCGGTTGCTGAGGCCGCGCTACATGTGCTGCCTGCCTGTTGAGAGCGGGCTTGCCAGAGGAGCCGTCGACTTTTCCCAACGGACACGGCAGTTCACTTCCCCAGTTCCTTGACTCTGTCTTTCATTTTCCCATTTGGAGAACCCACATCCAGCCGAGGGTTGACTTGAATAGGTGAAGTTTAGCAAGGGTCCCTTTGCCGACTAATGACCAGGCAAGTTCTATGTTTACGTGTTTCATGATGGTATCCCTTGGTTACTTACAAAGGTAGCTAGAAGGACTGGGAAGATATCTTGTTTGTTGCTGTTCGATTCTTCCAGCGGAAGCAAGCCTGTCGGTAACTGCAGTCGTCAAGCCGGTCGAAACGGAATTGAAGAAATGCCATGGGTGAAGGGGGGTGACCCTTGGAATTCAAAGTCCGTTTGTGTTTCTCAAAATCGGAATGGGACCCCGATAGCCAACATGGTGCGAAGCTCCCCCGTGAATTCCAAGTTACTGTATGGCATGGCTTCCTTGCTCTGTATGCGGAGCTTGAAGAAGATGCAACTGACCACCTGGCGTCCTCTTGTGGCGCACACTCTGCGTGTCCTTTCTGGAGGGTCTTAGGCCAGGATCGCACTGGCCAGGGTTTGCTCCATGACTCCATGAAATGCACGCGAGTTTGAGTGGCTGAAGCCCAGGGGACTAGGACTGGGCCCCCAAAGGCTCTCCTCCCTTAGTCTTTGACCTTTCGGACCATTTCCCTCAAAGCTTTTGGGTCTTGCAAGGTGCGAGGGTCAGCTCGAATTCGCGCAAATTGAGATGGAGCTAGAACCTGCAAAGCGGGCGCAAGCTGAGCAAGGCTGCAACCAAGCTGCAACCAAATGCCGCCCCTTTTGAGAGCCCAAATCCCAGTCCAAACTGCGTGGTGTGCGCCGGGAATCCTTCCCTGTGAGCCATCGCCAAATCTCTGAAAGAAGCCTTCGGCCGAAACCTGCAAAGCAGGAAATTGAGATCTGTCCGGTGTCCCGGTTTCATCACGCTCCCAAGTCCAGCAAACTTGGGCCACCAGGCGATGTTTCGAACCCACCCAAAAAAGAAGAAATGTGGGCTTGTCTTGTTTTGAGGGTACCAGTTTTGTGGTTGGTGTAAAGGGAAACATTAAAGAGAAGCCACCCTTTGGGGTCTGCCATTTTCCGCTCGCGCAGGGATTTCCGCTGCTTCCAAGTCGACTTGGCCAGGTGCCATCAGGATTGGGCGCCCTAGTGCTGCTTTGGCTGCCCAGCTTCTCAGACGTGGCGGGGCGCCCCACCTCATTCGGGCGGGTTGGGTTTTTGTGTTGCAGCCAGACTCGAGTCGGTGCAAAGGGAAGCCAAAAGCGGATTAAACTGGGTGTTTTACTTCATGCATCGCGTCCGGGTTTCAGTTGACCCAAGAGGGCTCGAGCCGCGGGCTTCCTTACAAGTTTACGCTTGCAGCCAGAATGCTCATGGTCAAACCTTTCGAGCTCTGCTTGACCCCCGGAAGGCCCACCTGGGTGTATTTTGAAACCGGGAGCCCAAACAAGGGTATGAACTAAACAAGGCATACCCCCAGGGCCCGTAGTTTTGGACAACCCGGATCTTTGGGCTGGCAAGACGCACCCAAGTCTTATCAGTGCGACCAGCCGCGCTTCGTTTCCCTTCGCCAACCCCAAAAAACACACCTGGGCAAGCCACTACCTGGGCGTGTCTGCCTTTTTTTAGGCGACGTCCCCCCCCGCCAAGAAAAAAACAAAGAGAAAACGATGTCTTTTTCCTGTGGGTTTTCCCTTAAAACCGTCCACAAGGGCCGAGCTTCAAAGAAGTGGTAGGTGGACACCCCGAATTCGGATTCCCGTTTCGGGTCGGGAGCCTATGAGTAGTTTCCCTTGATCCCAGTTGCCAGAGGTAAGCAGCCACCCATTTGGTGTTAGGGTTGCAAGGCCATGGTTACACACATAAACGGAATCACTGAGATTCACAAGTGGTCTGGTGTTGGTTTCCCTTAAGCCAACCCCAGTTTGTGGGTGCCGCGCCAAAAGAAACGGGGGGGGGCACTCCCGCGATGCGCGGACGGCGCGAAACCCGCGCCTAGCGCTCAGGTCCGCGCCAGGGACCACCGCCTGCCGCCTGGGCCTTCAGACGACCAGGAATTTGGAGTCCAAAAATGGTTGGCGTCCCTTGGCTAGGTCCCCCAGTAGTGCCCTTTCTTACCCCTTTTTGGGTTGGGAGGGTTCCGCTGCTAGTTGGCACCCTTAGTCTAACCTCTCTACTGGAGGAGCTAGTTGGATCTCTGAAATACCAAACAGAACAACCCCGCCCCGAAGTGGCGCCAACAAATGCAAAGCAAAGAACATGAAGTGGCAACAGGGTTCCTTTCAGGACACCTGTAGGATATTCGGATCATCAGCTTTCTGCAGATGGTTGCATGCCCAAACATGGTAATGGCAATGTTTTGACTACCCCGGCAAAATCATCCAACAGGAGGTTATGTTTCGAGTTTAGGAAGTTTAGGACATCTGGTTTAGTGTTTGCCAATAGGTTCACGGTGAGGACTTTGGCAAGCAGACAGGCGAAGGACCTTCCATTGTCTTGAGGTGGCATGTGATTGTTTCCTGTTGTTTTCAAGAGACCAAATCCTTACTGGTCGATATGTTCTTTTTTAGCGGCACCTTAAGCAACCAGCAGTCATATTTTGTGTGCATCCAAGCTAGAAACCAGGGGAGCAGTAAACACATCTCACCAGCTGCCACCTCGCCCGTGAAGCCTCCCCAAGTCTTTTGTGACCTTTTGTCGCTCATGAACCCACAGAGATGTGCACCCGAACCCCGGTCACGGATCTTTGGAGAAACTGTCCTTTGGGGCACAAAGGATTAATTGCCCCGCAATCTAGCTTAGCAAGTCTCACTCGCCCTTGTTTCTGGTTGGACACCAATGGGGGTTTCCCTAGATGTCAGCACGCAAGCAGTCGCCCCCTTCAACTCAGGAAGTGGAACCCGAAAAGGAATGGACATTTCTCCAAACGTAGCGTTGTCACTTCCATTTGAATCTGAAGAGGAGGTCAGAATGCAAGAACAGGGTGTTCTTTTTGAGCGAACCCTTTTGAGCCGGCTTGATGGGAAACCAAAAGGACCCCACTTTGCTCCCCACTAGTTCTGACAGATGCCCCTTTGAGCATCTGAAACAAATATTGGTAGTCTATTCTTAGTTTGGAAGGACATAGTGGAATTTTGGCACAAACACGTGAGGACTACCCGAATTGCCCACGTGGTCTTGGAAACATTCTTAACTTCGACCGGGAAACAACGGTTGGAGACAGAGGAAGACCCGTGTTGGGGCTTCCTAACATATATCATAACTTCCCTTCGGTTGCCCTGGTTTGGCAACCTCACAAGGCGGTAGATGGGTTCCCTTGAAACCAAGCCTTTCGGTGTTCAACATATGGCCCCCTTTGCAGTGCCAAAGTGAGCCCCCACGTATCGAGCCAGCTGGGGACACCCCGTGGTTTGAAAGCATGGGCGTGGGCTCACAGAACGGACCTTGCAATGACAGCTTGATAAATGGAAGCAAAGTCTGAAACCTGCGTAATCCTAGCGCTTTCAGTTTGAGCCATACCCGCATCGATTTGCGAGGGCGGATGCGTTCGGTTCACTTGCGTGATGTTTGGTTGGAATCGACATCACAGAACAGGCTCTTTCCCACAACCATGTTCAGAGCCCAACACTGTAGCAAGGAGATCCTCTCAAAAGTGAGAAAGTAGTCATGGGACGGGGAAGCAACCGCCGTTTGGGATCCCTTGAAATGTTTTTGCCGAAGGTTACCGAAGCACGGGGCCAGTCGGAAACATGGCTGGGCGCCAAAGCCTGAGGCACACCAAGGTGAAAGTAAATGGCCCAATTCCCTGCTGGCGGTTTATTGGGATGAGGAGTGACAATGGGTAGTTGAATTCGACATCATCTTTCACCCAGTGGTACCGCAGCTCGTGTTTTGTTTCTCCCAGAGGTGGCAGATGCAGATGCATGGGGTGCTGGAGCACTACGACTTGTCGGACCTGGTGGCGGCTTGCAGCTCAGACAACTCCATTTGGCTCTGGTTCTATTTCGCCTTGGGCGGTCTGAAGCATCATCTTTGCCAAGTTAAAGCGAGTTTCCTTTCGGGGGTGGTTCATCTTGGTCTCCTCCTTCAAATGGCTGCAGAGGGGATTTCGCCTGGACTGCATTTAGAGTTTCATGTTCCACGTGGGGAAGACTACAAAAGTGGATTTGCTTGACTGCCCTCACCCTATCTTTTTTTTGTCAGGTGGATTGAGGAAGTGCAACCGGTTTGAGGCTGTTAGTTGGAGATTGGCTAAGTCTTACTGCTTTTGGCGAGGCCAGTCTTCGGAATCTTACCTTGGCATCACAGCAACCTTTTTTTAAACAACACCCCATGGTTCACTGGTTCACTTGCATTGTATCTCTAGAATCAACCGGTCCATTTTGAGACAAACCCAGGGTCTCATTTTTGGGTTGTACCATGTCCTAGCGGATTCATAGGTTGATCTACATTGGTTTTCGGCAGCGGTGTATCGTTTTCTGGTGGACATATTGTCAGCTACTTCCAGTTACCCCTATATGGGAAACACCATTTGAAGCCTGAGTGAGCATTTCCGGACAACTATCAAGGCTTGCGTAGGATCCTTAGGGTCTGCCCACAAAAAAGCTGCACCTTTTCGAATTGCCACGTTGTTTCCCTTTTCAGCCCATTGCCACATCACCTTGTGGTTGCCACTTTCAGATGAGTTTCCTCTTGTGGCGATGTTTCAGGCAGAAATATCGGGAGAATGGGCGTTTCTCAGAATTGGGGTCGGCTTGGCATGTGATATGCTGATTTTGAAGCGTGCTTCATTGCATGCATATATGAAATGCGCGCAGTCTCAGGCCCTGCGAATGGAACCGAGACCCATGGCTTGTACCTCGCAACTCTTTCTCGCCCGGGGAAGCCCACGCTCCTCTAACACGGGTTTCCCTTGAAGCACCACGCCCATCTATGCTGGATTCCTTTCGCATTTCCCTTGAAAGCCAACCCAAAAGGGTCCAAGTGAGTTCCCGTCCCTCGTTCCGGGAGTGGTCCGTCCCTCCCCGTCTCCGTATCTCAGGCCCCGAGGCCCCGAGGCCCCGAGGCCCGGTCCGGGGGGTTTGGTTGACCGGGACAGGCGGTGAAGGTGCCCACGCTGGTGCTGGAGCCGAGGGGTGCGGCAAGGCGACCGCTGCTCGGAAACCCAAAGCCGCTGCCCAGGTTGGGTGTGCCTCAGGGTGGATCTTCCATTTGCTGAAATGTTTTTTGTTTAACCTACGGGTGAGAGATTTTACTCCAGGGCAACACGCAACTCTGTTTTTGAACATCACCTTTTCGTTGCCCTTTTAATTTTGGCAGGGTTTTGAACGTGGAAATATGGGATCTCGCCTGTTGGAGATTCAACCACATCCAGGTTGAGAAGGGACCAGTTGTAACCATAGCCGACAAATTGATTACCCCAAGGTAGACTTCAACCCAGCTCCCCTTTCAGAGAAACCCTGCTGGCTGGCTTTGTGAGGGCTCGCCGACCGGTGCCTTTAATATTGATCATGACTCCAGGTGGAAGTGGCCTCCTTGCTCTTCGCCCAAAGATCACCGGGACATGCAGTTGAGATGGTTCCGTGTCTGGACCCGGCCTCCCCATCTAGGTCTCCCAGTAGTGCCCTTTTTGCGCCTTTTTTTAGAGGGTTCCCCTACTAAAATAGACTGCAGAAAAGAGGGTACCCTTATTCTAAAGTCTCTGCTGGATGGCCTCCCCATCACCAAGCCTTATTCGGCATTCTTGTTAGGCGCTATCAGCCCCTATTGGCATTGGGGGGCCTTCGGGGACCAAGGAAGAAAAGAAAAGGGGGAACCAAAACAAAACATCTCTTGAAACCAAGAGCGGCAATCTGCCTGGTCAACACACAAAGTACACAAGAGATCAAGAGCGCTTGTTTCGAACGTCGATTTCCGGTAATCGAGTTACTTTCGTCTTGTTTTCCTTTTTTCGCACACGGATTGCTCCGAGCATAGCCTCCAAAAGCCATCATTACACGACAGCAACCGCGCAAATTGGCCGCGGCTGGTAGTTTAATGTTTCATGGGGCTAGAGCTCGGGCACTCGGAGTAAAGGAACAAGTTGCTCCGGGCCTTTCGAATAAAACAAGAGGAGAATCAGTGCTGCCGCCTTGTGTTCATTGTGGCTCAAGGGGAAGCCTTGGTCACCGTTTTGGCCGCTTGTGGGGTAAACGCACTTGGTCTTTATGTGAGTCACTTGCTCAAAACCCGAGTAAGTGAGGTTCAGGGACAGTCCCTATAGGCGCTGCCCTTTAGATTCCTTGCACGGCTTTGGGTAGATCATTTCAATACCAGGTTTTGATTGTGACTGTGCTTGGGGTGTCCTCGCAGATGGGGCGGCCTGGTCCACTATGTGGCCGAGAAGTAAGGAGCGGAAAGACACGGAACCATCTCAACTGCACGTCCCGGTGATCTTTGATGGGCGAGTGAGATCGTTCAAGGGCAAGGAGGCCACTTCCTCCTGGAGTCATGACCCTAACAAAATCGGAGTCATTACCCGAAAGAGAGGGACCGGTTGTCAAGCCCTCACCGATCGGGGGCTAACTTTTTCTGCTCGCTCGCAAAGAAGCCCTTGGGGATTTCAGAAATCCGGCGTGCGCAAAAAGGAAAACCAGACGAAAGTAATTCGGCCTTCTCCGGGATAATCGGTGTTCGAAAAAAGCGCTCGTGATCCCCCTCCCTCTACCCCCTCCCCTTCCTTCTTGATCTCTTGTTTACTCTGTGCGTTGACCGGTCAGATTTCCCCCGTTGGTTTCAAGCGATGGCTTCTGTTCACCTTGGTCCGTGAAGGCGAAGCCTGTCTCACGATGAGGTCGATGCGTTCGGACCGTTGGAGAAGCCCCCGCCCCCAATAGAGGCTACTGGCGCCAAAAAAGAATGCCGAAGAAGGCTTAGGGTCTTTTGTGGAGCTTCTAGCGCTGGGGTCTTGACAACCTAGGATTTAACCAATGGAACCACCACAACATACAACTGAAAGGCAACACATGACCTGGGAGACACAAATTGCAAACCCCCCCAAACCTGCACCCTCCAACTGACATGGACGTGGACAAAGGGTTTTGTACGAATAGCTTTGCCAAAGGCCGCCAGCCAGCTTCATGTTACGAGCATTCTCACGGGCGTTTCTCTAAATAGGGGGTCCCCTTCGATGGTGTTCAGGGGAAAGCAGGAATCCAACCGCCTGAGTGCACAACTCACGCGTCGACGGGTTTTCCCCGGTTTTTCTTTCCGCCCCAAAGGGGACACCCCACCCCCACCGGAAAACTGGGCTGTTCAAAGGTAATCCTTAATCCTTACCTGGGGTTACGCGAGGGGTTTTTATTTGTAGTGGATTTCCTATAGGGATTCTGGAAAATCGGATTGGCCAACCCTCCATTTTGAACAGCCCAGGAAAATGATGCGCCGTCGGCCCATGTTGCGCCGGAGCGCCAAGTACCGCTGGTCCCCACTTTGCCAAGGCCGCGGGGCGAGGCTTCTCGGAGCTTCCGCCTGGCGAGAAGAGCAAACAGAGGCGCTAGAGATGAGTGGTTTTAACATGGGTTTATGGGGATGCCCAGTGGTTTTGGGGTATCCCAGTGGGGCTCATGGTTGTTGTTGGGAACACTTTTCCCATTTTTGCTTATTGTGGTTTAGTGGTTGAAATCCAACCACTGAACTGCTAAGATTTGAGAATTTTGCTCCCCTTCCAACGTCGACCAAGCTATGGGGGTGCCGTTTGTGGCAAATCCCAAGATGTTGGTTTTCGTTTTGGTTTCCCTTGGGTATTTTGTTTTTTGCAAATCCCTCCCCAAAATCGTGGTTTTCCTTTTGGTGTCCCTTTAAAATCACAGAAGATTGGAGTACCCAAGGTGTTTAGCATATGGGTATGCCTTGTTTTCCAAATCCCACCCAGGGACCCCAAATGGTGTTTTTCCTTTTGGTTTTCCAAAACAGCCACAGAAACACCCGTATAACAAGGTGTTGGCCCAAGCTTGTGGAGTTTGCGCGCCATGCTTCTCCTTTGGAGAGTCTTCTGCATAAACTGATGGACCTGGCTGCCGGTTATTTTCTCGGCACTAGCCATACTCTGGGATGATTTCAGCCTGGAGCCTAGAGGGGGGGTTATCATTGACTTGTCATACCCCACTACAGCTTCAACTTTAAGCATTGAAGTTATTAAGCAAAGATATCAACAAGCTGTGGAATTCGGAAAAGATGCGATTCGCCGGGTTCGTGGCTGTCATTAAAAAGATAAGTCCGGCCCCCTTGTCGGCTCGGCATTCTCTCCGTCTCCCGTAAAACCGCGTTCCTTTCAATGGGTCGATTCCCATGTTGCACAGGCGCGTCGCGCGTCCCGGCCGATCATTGACCCCCGGCAGCTTGGGGTGCCGGCTTCTTCACGAAGGAAGAGAGCTCTAGCCCCAACAATTCTCCATGGTTTTTATCCGCGCATGCCGATTTGGAAAGAAGCGTATGTGATAATTTGTTTCTTGTCTGAAAAGCAGATCATCGGATTTGGAGTAAAGCTTAGCACCTGAAAAGCAGCGATGCGACGTCGGCGGGGAGGGATCTGGGTGGTGAACTGGAAATCCCCGGCCAGGCCTGCGGATTCTGGCAGGCAGGACTGTGGCCGGACGCGGGCGGCCTGCGCTGTGGTGTTCCTTTTGGGTTTTTCTTGACACCAACTCGAAAAGGGGACCGAGCCTCACCAGGATTTCCGGGTACCATGGTTTTCTCTTCGAGGGATTTGCATGTTTCCCTTGGTTCCCAATCAGATAGCCGGAGCTGCTCGGGTATATGCGGTACATGGACCTCGAATCCTTGTCCTGGCGAATCTCCAGATCGTTCTAACTGTACCACTAGAGCCGGCAGAGCCGGTGGGCGGAAGTTTCTAAAGCGAGAAAAGTGCCTATAGGAAGAGCTTGCCTTGTTTTTTTTTTGGTTTCGCTCTTCCTTTCTCTCTTTCTTTCTTTCTTTCTTTCTTTCTTGCTTTCTTTCTTTCTTTCTTTCTTTCTTTCTTTCTTTCTTTCTTTCTTTCTTTCTTTCTTTCTCTTTCTTCTTCTTTTCTTTCTTTCCTTTCCTTCTTTCTTTCTCTCTTCTCTTCTCTCTTCTCTTCTTTCTTCTCTTCTTTCTTCGCATCTCTCTTCTCTTCTCTCTTCTCTTCTCTCTTCTCTTTTCTATTCCCTCTTCTCTCTTCTCTTCTTTCTTCTCTTCTTTCTTCTCTTCTTTCTTCTCTTCTTTCTTCTCTTCTTTCTTCTCTTCTTTCTTCTCTTCAATTCTCTATTCTCTTCTTTCTTTTCTCCTCTTCTTTCTTTTCTCCTCTTCTTTCTTTTCACCTATTCTTTCTTCTCTCTTCTCTTCTCTTTTCTATTCTCTCTTCTCTGCTCTTTTCTATTATCTCTTCTCTCTTCTCTTCTTTCTTCTCTTCTCTTCTTGCTTCTCTTCTTTCTTCTCTTCTTTCTTCTCGTCTCTTTTCTTCTCTTCTCTTCTCCTTTTTCTTTTCTTCTCTCTTCGCTTCTCTTCTGCTGTATTATCTTCTCTATTCTCTTCTCTTTTCTCTTCTGTCTTCTCTTCTCTCTTCTCTTCTATTCCCTTCTCTTTTCTTCTCTTTTATCTTCTCTTCTCTTCTCTCTTCTCTCTTCTTCTTTCTTCTCTTCTTTCTTCTCTTCTTTCTTCTCTTCTTTCTTCTCTTCTTTCTTCTCTTCTTTCTTCTCTTCTTTCTTCTCTTCTTTCTTTGATTGTTTCTATCTATCTATCTATCTATCCATCTATCTATCTGTCCATCACCTGACCTTGTGAAAGTGCTGCGCCTGCCACGCCATTTGTACCCGACCTTGCGAAAATGCTTCGCCTGCCGGCACAAAATGCTGCGCTTGCCACAAAATCTGCACCTTAGGTTGCCAAAGTGCTGCGCCTGCCACGCAAAATGGACCTCCGAAAACGTCTGCGCGAGCATTACAGTGGGCAACAGTGGCGAGACCGCGGCGAACCCGTGGCGAACCCGCACGCAGAACAGAGGTACCCTTCGCGATTTTTTCGTGCAGACTTCACTTCTGAGTGCATCCGGATCTTGTGATTCAACTTTTCGTTTTACGGAAGTTTTCTTGCTAAACTTGCTTTGACTCAAGTTTTGGGTATGCTGACTGATTGTTACCTTCAAAGGCTGCATGTATACGTCCATGAACCCCGTCCAGAATGGGCATGGCTTCGTTGGACCAATCAGCCTTCGGCTGAGAGCCACAGCACATCTTGAGCACTTTGTGCCAGGCCCCCTGAGCAAGGCTCGCCGTGCGCGCGAGATCGCCTCCTTTGTCTCCGCCCGTCTCAAGCTCGGGGCAGTCGGCTGAAAGCACTGGGGCTGCTGGTGTCATGCTTTGTGAGTTTATGGGTTTATGAGTTTATGAGTTTACGAGTCTATGAATTTATTGTTTTGTTAGTTTCCGGGACCTCTGGTTTACGGAAGGAACCCAAGTGGATCCTCTCTGGCTCGCCCTGGATGGATTTCTCTGTCGCCCCTCTGCCAGTGTCTATAAGCAGATGGAGTCTGCTGTTAACGCACTCGGCGCCTTTTCTGATGGCAAGAGATGAGAACTCATTGGTGCATGTTGTTGTCAATGCGGCGACCAGAACGGAGGGCTTACTCCCTGAACAAATCAATGCGTGGATCGGATTGCCCAAGACCATGGCACGGATGTTTATTCGCATGGGATATGACCAGTTCTGAGCATCGATTTGCATGCGGGCTGTGCCATTGTCACACGGACCATTGCATGTCAGATGGGTCCCCCTCATTCGCGAGGCTGTCCATTGGGATCTCTCATGTCAAATGCTCAGAAGCTACTTGGTGAGGATACCGATGTTATTTGCTTTGGCGCCAGAAAGAAAGAGCCTTGCTTGCTAAAGGTAGTTGATGCACATCAAGCTCTCAAAAAGGTGGTAAGGAATCATTCAAGGGCTCTTGTTGAGGGAACCAAGTCCCCAGCCCCCATGCCAGAAGCGTCATCGTTGCATTCCGGCGACTTGCCATGGTTAAGTGCCCTCTGCTGAGCCGAAGATCGGTGCGGCGGGGTTTGATTTCTGCGCAAGCGACAGGCGTGGAACAAAAAGAGGGAAAAACAGAACGCGCGGGCAATGTGCGGTCAGCCGCAGATGGGGGTTTCCCACAGATTTCGGACTCCCTTTTCCCTTTTGGCGGGTATTAAAAAAGGGAAACCAGCAGGACACTAACCATTTTAAGTCGGCACAGTTGTTGAGAAGCACTTCGCTGTCCTTTTGATGCTACTTGTTCCACATGGATTTCTAAACGCCATCTAAGTATCTTCTCGGCAAGTCAAATCAAGCTTCGTTTGCGCTATGAAAGGATTTGGGCCCCCTTGTACTGTGCAGTGGTTCCCAGGGGATTGTGGGAACTTGTATTGGACGAATTCCAATTCTCCATTTTGAGAAGGGGTCAGAACGTAACATTTCAATTGTACCATGTTGAGTTCATATCCAAGCTGTTGGCTCTTCCTGCACGGAGACGGAGACTGGATTCGGTCGAATCCAGAAATGGCTTGTGCAAGAGAGCTGTTCAACGGCACCCAACGGCACTTGACTGGAGGTTTGCGGAAGACTGGTTTCCTCTTGGCCTTTCCGCTGGCCGCTCGGCAGCTCGTTCGGAGGGACCACTTTGGGTTTGGCTGAAAAACTTGCAGACCCCCCCGACTCCCCCCCCCCCCCGACAAGAAAAAGTGGTTTGCCTCGTGGTTTGCGCCTGTATAAATGGTTTCCTTTTGGTTTGTACCTAACACGAGCGAATAGGGTTTTGGTTTCCGATTGCAGGCGAGATTTTCAGGAAGGGTCTCCTTTGGTAAACCCTTCCCGCCGGAGTTCACCGGAGGAGCTTCCAGGCTGCTTGTATGCGTCGGTTTCTCACCATGGCTATAGGCCACTCAAGTGGTACCTCAGCACGACCTATGCTTTGAGACTGCGGGTCGAGGAAGCCATCCAAGGCATCCATGGAATCCTTGGTCTTTCGCCCGAGGGAAGCCTTCAACTTGTTGGACAGCGCAGGTCACTCCGTTGACCATGAAGAAGTTCATCATTGTTTTGGGGGAGAAAGACCCTTTCAGATGTGTTGGATCACATTTCTTATTCGAGCCAGAATGAATCTGCACTGAAGGCTTAGTTCAGTTTCAGACCCGTGTCAGCTTCCTTTTTTTTGTCTTTTTCGGTTGGTCACTTGTGGGTGTTCGGCCTTTACTCAGGATGCCCCTTTGCAAATTGTCGCCCCTTCAGTCATGGCCCGGAATAAGCATGCGGAGGGTGAGAGGGGGAGGGTCCCTTTGGTCTCCCTTTCAAAGCAAGGAACAGGGGTCCACCGTTTTGAGAAACTCACTTGGGCATGCGTGTGCCTCGTGCCACAATGTGCCACACAGCTGTTTCAGCTTCTTGGCCTTTCAGGGAGAGACAGGGCCCAACACAAAATCAGGCACTTGGCCCTCACGTCAAGCAAACATCAGCCACCTCAACAAGAAATATCCTCTGTCCAACATGGAAGCTGAGAACACGAAGCCTTCTTTTGAGCCAGCGTTTTGGATCCCCTTTTGGTTGCTGGGGAAGGTGGGGGGGGGGTTCCCGAAAGAAAGCTCCACCACGGGGTCTAAGTTGGCCATCAACCAATAGCAAACCACCAAACTATATTTAATATCAGGGAAACAAACCTATAAAGCAGCTTCAGCTTCAACAAGACTATAAAACCAATAGAAGCAAAACAAATAGAACATGCCATGGCTGCGCTGGCCTTCAGAGGATAGGGGTGGGGGGGGGGGCAGAGCCTCAGGAAGGCCTGAGGCAACATCTGGATGTGTAATCCACTTGGGTATGTCAACAAAAAGGGACCCAGGACCCCAAACCAAGAAACCAATTCCGGTGTCTTTCATTAAGGGTACCCTCAACCTACCACTTAGTAATCAGGTCAGGACCACATTTTAAGGGGACTAACCCCTGCCCGAATCAATTTCAGGCAAAACGTCGTGGCCAAGTGACGTCTTAAACAAATTGGAGTTGAGATCCACAGCCCCAAGGGTCGCCAACTAAGGTTCATGCCCAGATGCTCACAAAACAGGTTCTGTTGCAAGATGATTGGCCTTACGATTTTGAGACCTGCACCTTGCCTTCCTTGTCCCCCCCCGGTTTTGTTCCCATGGTCAACTGCTGGGACATGGCTGTTGGTCAAAACCCTGTACCCCTGGTGAACATCAAAATAGGTGGCAAATGGATGTTCATCCAGCCTAAAATGGAGCCATTGGTTATGCCCCATGGCCACATGTTTGGACATTTTGCACACGGTCTATGGTGCAGATGGCTTGGTTGGGCGTAGCTACGCCACCCAAACCCGGCGCAGGCGCACAGCTCTTCCCGCGGCTCGTGCGGCACTGCGGAGGCGGGTGAGCCGACGGCGGTCTTTTTCGCGCGTCCCTTGCGTGCTCAGATTTTGGCAGGGTCCTTTTTGGTTGATCTGGTTGAACAATAGAGGCCGATTCCTGGTTTACCTGGTGGTTCAATCAACTACCAGGGCCATCTATTTTCCCAAGAAGGACAATGCTGAGAAAGCTGAGGCTATGATTTTCGGATCCCTTTTGAAGGCGCAACAACTCAACGAAGCAGGATCCGGTTGGTTTTTGACAGCCTCGGCCAATATGTATTGTCATTTGCTGTGGTCAATTGGATGACATGGCGCACTCACGTTGCCGCCAGGAAATGGGAGCCCACCGAAGTTCCACGCGGTCCAACCTAAAATTTGGACGCATCGCCAAAAGCGGGTTTCCAGTATTTCTCCCCAAAGGTTCCGTTGGGGTGATGTTTACTTTGGTGCATTTTGCCAAGGGATGTTCGGACTGAACAACTTTTTGCCAACTAACGGGTTTTCCGTATTAACCCATTCAAAGTCAAACAACTTTAGCGGAGCAGAAAGGCAACCAAGCATGGATACGGCCTCGGATGGAATGCGTCCTCGACTTCTTGGGTTGTCCAGCGGAAACCGAAGCCAATGGTGACCTTTTGATTTGGATGGTGTCCGAGTTTAAAGAGGAGCTCTGAGGAATTTTCGGAGGTATGGCCCATCCCCACGTGGACATGAGCCAGATTATGGCTCCGCACCCGAAGCGCGCCGTCGCCTTGGCGCAGACGCTCGGACGAAAGGAGCCCTCGGCGTGGTGTGAATCTGAGTTAGGGACCCGAAACTCTGTTGCCCAGTGGTGCCCTTTTTCCTTTTTGTTGGATAAACTCAACCAGCAAAAAAAGGGGTGTCCGTTTTTCCTCATAGCTACTGGGCATCTGAGGAAACGGACATCAGAATGCGGTGCATGTATGTCCGCCACAAGAATCATAGCGATTTGAGGGCTTCTCAAATGGCGGACCAGCTTTCGGTGGGTGGTTAAAGCGAAGCCAAGAGGACACCGGCCACTTTAGAAGCCCCCGTTGAGCTGCGATATGTGTTTCTTGGGTGGTTTAAACATCTTTTTTTTTGGCAAGATAGTGTTGATGTCGCCCGGTTTTGGTGGGTTTAGCCATCGCGTGTCTGCTTGTTTGCAGATCATTGCCAGATCACGGTCCCAGAGATTTGGTTAAGCATCTGCTCCCTGGTAGGCAAGATCATCTGGTTGCCAATGTTGAGGGGACAAACAGGAACCCATAGCAAAGCATCACTGGTGCTGGCGCTGGAAATTGCTTGTTTGTTTGTTTGTTTGTTTGTGTGTTTGTGTTTGTGTTTGTGTGTCAATTGTGTTTGCTTGTGTACGTGTAATCGCAGGTTTTTTCTTTTTTTTCTATGTTCTTGATCTTGCATTTGCTGTGCTTGTCAGGTCGGCCACAGCAGGCTTGTTCTTAGGGCTGTTTCCTGTCGGCTTCCTCTACGGGGTCCGAGATCCATTTTGAGAAACTCCCAGAGCGCACTCCATGGGTCATGTGCTCAGCTACGTATGTTGGTGAGTACGGAAAATCGAGATCCCCCCCATTTTGAACAAAACATCACAACCTGAGCCATAGTCGAAGCTCAGGCAATTGGAGGATAGTAACCGACACTCCCAACCATAGATAGGTCCGGCTATCCGCCCTTTAAATTCTTAACCTTGGCTTGGGTCGACCCATTTTGTGCCAAGTTTTGATTATGGTGTTTTCTTTTACGGGTACCCTCTTCGGGGTAGGTTTCCAGGGACACCGGTGCGATTGTGACTCGCTCGTTTCTTCGTTTCGTGTGCCGTAGGATGAGGGAGGCGCTGACGGAACGGGGCTATTTCTATGCCAGCAACGTGGATTGCCTCCCGCAGGAGTACATCCAGAGCGCGGGGTCCCCGGTTGCGCACGAATGCACCTACTGAGTTGGGGTAGTTCTCAAAATCAGTGGACGCCAATTGGGTGTGCCAGAAGGAAAACCGCAATTTTGGGGGGTCCCCCAAAAAAGACATCCAATTTCCTTTAGTTTCCCTTTGAAACTACGTGCACAATAAGGGTCCCCGCCAGTTTGAGCAACCAGGTTGTAATCATTTGTAGTCTACTTACCACGGGCCCTTGTTGGGTACTCCGTTGGGAGCCCCGGTAACAACTCCCTACGCCTTGAAGCCGCCCGGTCCGGTCGCGAGCGAGGTCTACGCCTACGCGGGGCAGCTGCACGCCTTGCCGGCGCAGGAGAAGCAGCGGTGTGCGCGGCCAAAGGGCACCTATTCGGGCGCCGACGCGGCCTGTCTGATGTTTGGAGGTTTGGATTGGTCTTGGGTCTGTCTTGTTTTTGGTGGTTTCCCCCAAACTGGGCGGTGTTCCTTCAGACCAGTCAAAAAGGCAGAACCACATAGCAATGAATTTTAATACGCAAAAACCCTCCAAAATGGTTGGTGGACATGGATTACCTAAATGATGTCTTTGCCAAAGGGTCCCTAATTAAAATTTAGGTCTTATATGGGTTTGTCTTGTTTTGGGGGGCTCTCCGAAAATAGGCGATTTTCCTTCAGACCAACACGGGGTCCATCAAAGAAACAGACCCATATATGGATATCAATTTGCTTGGGGAACCAGCTCAAAAGACGTTTGGTCTGACTATTTGTTTCTATGGGACGAGCAAATTTGGTTTGGGGTTATCTATTTTGCCCCACAAGGAGCAAACGAGGAAATCGGAGGTTTCCGAGCACCAGCTAGTTAGGATCCGCAAGAGTTGCCGAAAGTCCCCAAACCAAAGGACCCCCCCAGAATTCACATCCATACTCATTTTGGAAGGATTCAACGGGCTTTCTCTGAACTGGTATGGGGGGAATATCACATGTCTCATTGATGCAATTCGCTCCTAAGGAAACCAAAGTCGTTCGGTTTGGAAAATGATGGATTCGGCTTAGCTGGGCCAAGCCAATCCCAACAGATGATCAGTTGTTTGTTTGGTTTCCCTGTTCTGCCCGGTCTTAGCCACCGGCAGCCCTTCAAGCGACAGCCGAGGGTCACTTTGGCGGAACAGGACTTAGTGCCCAGCCACCTACTCATTCCAGGCTAGTCCGACCATCAGTTTCCTGATGTGAGCAACTGACATGGTAGCCCGTGATGTTTAGGTCAAGAAGGTTGCTCGGAATCTCCTTTGAGATGATGCTGATGCTACATGTTCAGGTTCACGAAGTAAGGACATACCTTTCTGGCTGGGGAGAAAAAAGCCGAGGTTAATCCTTTTTATCAGATACTGAATTCTCGTAATATGCGCAGACAACGTAGGCCAACAGAGCTGCCCTCTCCATCTGACCTGAGCAGCTGGGAGTTCCCCTGAGTTGTAGGGGTACCTTCTTGGCCCATTTTGCAATGAATCTGTGGGTTTCTATTCGACCTCAGTTGGGCGTGTCTTTTTGATGCCACCCTTCTTGGGGTGGGGTTTAAAGGGAAACAGAAGGACACCCATTGAACGATGGTTGAAAAGAGCGGGGAATCACCCTCCAAAAATGGTGGACCCCAACTGCTTGTAGTACAGCACTTGGTGGAATGCATGGTTTTCCCAAGGCAAGCGTGAATGAGCTCGCCTATGAAGCTGCTTGGCAGTTTGGGACAGCATAATGTTGGGTATGCGGGCAAATGAGCAAGGCAAACAAGAAATATGAACTGCCCAATCTTGAGCATCTATTGTACTACCTGATTTCAAGCGCCAGGATATTCAGCATCACGTACTTGTTTTTTATGAATTTGACCACACTCGGATTTGCATTGCAACCATCCAGTTCGACGCTGCCCGCTGCGGCTGGCCGTGAGTCAAGTTGCAGTTGATTGTCACGGCCGTTTCTTGTAGTAGAGGACGCAGGGTGGTGAGTCGCTGCGCCTCAATTTACATTTTGAGGTGCAGTACGTGTGGACCAAACATGTTCCCCCAGCCCCCCGACACCCACCCCCCACCCACCCCCCACCCACCCGCACCCCCCACCCACCCCCCACCCACTCCCACCCCCCACCCACCCCCACCCCCACCCCCCACCCACCCCCATCCACCCCCACCCACCCCCACCCACCCATGCAACCCTGTTTTGGCTTGTTTCAATGGACAGCAGGAACCAGTCACATGGAAGCATTGTGGGGCAGTCTAGGAAGTGTATAGGCCTGACACTGATTGTTTTCCTACTGCTTAGATCTTCCCTGGCATCCATGGCTAGGTCCCCAGTAGTGCCCTTTCTCACCCCTTTTTTGGTTGGGAGGGTTCCCCCTACTAAAATAGTCCAGAAAGAACAATCGGGTACCAAATTATTCTAACCTCTCAAATCTGGAGGACCTAGATGGTTGTAGCCTACTTGACACTCCTGTCAGGGCTGTCTCGCGCGAGTCGCATGCATTTCGCGAGCGAAGAAGCGAAGGTGGGGAGCACGGCGAGCGTGCGCGCCTTCGACTACAGCCGGGTACGCTTCCCCACCTCCGGCCACGTCTTCCCGGAGGCGGTTTTTCAGCCTGTCTGCCAGCCACCAGGTGACCACGGGTGGAAACTTCTCCCAGCTCAGAGGATACCTTCGATTTGGTTAAGAATACTTTTCTTTTCCCCTGTTGGTTTTCAAGGGAATCTATGACTACTGTGTGTGTGTTTGTTTTCAGGGGACTTAAGCAAATGGAAGATACCCTGAAAAGTCCTTAAGAGAAAAGCTCCCGGCATGCTTTTATATGGATTCTATTGTTCTTGGCGCTTTTTGAGTTTTGTGGGAGTTTCATTCTGCCAGTCACTCAATTGCTATGATGACGCTCGGATCTTTGGAGCAACCCTGCTCAACGTTCGGAACGAGCGTTGGGATCGCGGAAAGAGCAACCCTGCTCAGGAAACTGATCATGCAAGGTGCCTCCCACGAGTGCCTGCTGGCGTTGTGGCTTTTTGAGCACTCCTGCGAAGAAATTTCAGGGGTCAAACCTTCTTGATCCCTTGAAAGTAGCAATCCTTTCCGGGCTTCCAAAGCCGCATCGTTTGTTTTCTCCTTTTTCAGAGTAGCCTTGGGTTCGTTTAAAGGGCCATTGTGGGGTCCCAAATCCCGATTTTGACATCTACCCATATTTTCCTCCCTTTTGTTAAGCTTCGTCTTCTGGACCCCGAGGCCAGTTTCCTTTGGTAGTGATGTGTTGGGACATCATCTTGGGCATTGATCAGATCCCTCCTGTTTCACCAAGACCTCAGGCAATGCGGCCTTATGGCATTGTTTGGAGCAAGGGGTAGGGTGGGTTGGGTGGCTTGGAAGCCCGGAATCCCGTCCACTGGGCAGGCGACCTGCTCCGAGACTGGCCAAACCTTTGTGGAGCTTTTGGATGTCGCTCGGCGCAGAAAAGTCTCGGGCGGGAAAATGCCGGCGAAGGGGGAACCACACACACAAACTCACACAACCCAGGGAAGTTATGATGTGGATCTGTCGTGCTTTGGGTTAGCTGCAAGTTTCAACATGAGCCACGCTTGCCAGTGCGTTGATTCCTCTTGATGCATCCCGATATTTTTGGAATCTTGTCCCCATCTCCAAACGTGGTTGCATTTTGGCGGCGATCCAACACTGGCAAAGCTATCGGTGCCGCACACTAGGCGTGGGATTTCTGAAGGATAGAGCTGCGTGTCTCCTATGGGTAACTTGAAGCATAGGAACTCGTCTAAGCGGTGAACGCCTGAGTCTATCACGAGCTCACTCACAAAAACCAGTAAATCGGGGGGGGGGGGGATCCCTATTTCCAAATTATGAATGTGTGTGTGTGTGTGTGGGTTGGTGGGTGGGTGGGTGAGTGGGCGTCGGGGTGTGTATGTGTGTATGTGTGTCTGTGTGTGTGTGTGTGCCGAGACCCTGATTTACCCCAGGACCAACCTTTTTCATGCAGGGGGGGTGGCAGCACAAAGACAGTCTCGTGACCCTAGTGGCGGGGAGCAGTTGGAGACGTCCAGTTGTGTACCTGCCGGTGCTATTGCAGGGCTTGGTTCCCCGCAAGGCCGTGGGTGCTTCGCCCTTGCTCAACCTTAGGTGATTCTCTTCCCCTGAAGCCACTCGGACTTGTCCAGAATGACACGGCTCTCTCTCGATATGTCTCACTCGACATGATAGCACTCGACATGATCTAAATTCAAATTCTGATTGGATCGCTCCCTTGGGAGTTGAAGTAAGTGTGTTTGTTGCTTTGTTTGTTTGTTTTTGAAGGTACCGTTGTCCGGTCGGCTTGAGTATTGTAAATGGGAACCATTAGGATTCTGGCCATTTTGGGTCCAACCCCCCCCCTCCCCCGACACCTAGATCAAAGGATCCCCTCGTTTTGAGCCAACCGTCACCTGTCAGCCGGGGAAAGATCCCTTAACCCCACCCGGTCAGTTTGCGGGCGCGTTTTCCCCCCTTTTTCTTCGCGTTAGGGCGTCCCTTTCTAGCCACGGCCACCGGCTGCCTGGGAAACCATGATTGTTCAAAGAGCCTCCTTTGGGCTTTCCTCTAAACAGGGCCTGTAGTCTGCTTGTTCAAACACATTTGTGCAACCCTGGCCAATCCGCATCATCAGGTCGCCAAATACCATACCCTGCAAAGGCAGGGCTGTTGACTCACTTCCTGAACTTGCGCCGATTTCTTAGATGCTTGGTACAAAACACATATATCAAGAAGCTGAACAAGGTACAATTCTCACTCCCTGAGTTTATGGCCGGACTTTCTACCATTTTGGACCATTTCCGTGATACACCTAAAAATCCGTTTGCGTTTTTCCGCCCCCCCACTTAGGACTCCTGATCCCCTGGAGCCACCCGAAGAAAAATACAAACGAAAAGCCAAAAAGAAAAAGCATCCGGAGTGATGCAACTAACAAAACCCGTTTTTTCTTCCCCACTTTGGACTCCTGATTTTCTGGGGGCCACCGGAAAAAAGTCCGATCGGAGACTCCAGCCAAATCGACTCCGAGAGGAGCTCTACGAGCGCCAGGACCAGCTGGCAGTCTCGCTGATGACGGCCTTTGAGGAGACCTGGGGGGGGTGGCTCGCTTGGGCGGCTGGGTAATCCCCTGGGAGAGCCATCGCCAAACGGCGCCTGGTGGGGCGAGATTCCTCCCACAAAAGACATTTAGAACTTATCTTTGGAGCGTTTTGCCAAGGGATGTTAGGACTGAACAACTTTTTGCCAACAAAGGAGCTTTCCGTGTTAAACCACTGAACGTTCAACTTTTAGCAGGGGAGCAGAAAGCAACCGAGTTTCAGCGCCTACGCGAGATTCCTCCAAATAAGACATTTAGAACTTGTAAGGCCATGTTACGGCCTTGTTTGGAGCAAACAGGGAGGAAATGGCAACGGTACGGCGGTGTGAAATCTGAATGAAACTTACGCATTCAGTTGGCAAGCTTTGTTGCTAGATCTGTCAAGGGCAAGCAAACATGACTCACTTGATGTGTTTCGTTTGGCTCAACTAACTCCGCAGGGCAGCCAGTCGATTCTGCAGGTCAGCCAGTCAACTCAGCAGGTCAGCCATTTGGATTTGAACTCCTGTTTCTTGTGGGAAAATGGGACACCCCTCCTCAACCACCACCAAACCACCGGGCTCCAAACCTTAGAGCGAAGCCAGCTGTTGTCGAAACTTTTTTGTTGTTGTTGGAAATGGAATCCACTTCTGTGATACAACAGAAAGGGCCTAACCCCAAAGACTAACCCCCATGTAAGGGCGGAGATTCTCGAAGATATCACAGAAGTGGCTGGATAAACCTTGAGTGATCAACCACAACCCTGCTTTGAGTACCGAACCGAACTGGGCGTGAAACTGGCGCAGAGGAGATGTTTGCCTTAGCCCCTGGCACTTTCAGCAACTGCTTCTCCGGCGCAGGCCAGCTGGGGAGGTCTGTTCCGATTTCCAGCAACTATTTGCGTGCGTTTGTTTGTTTGTGTGTTTGTTTGTTTGTTTGTTTGTTTGTTTGTTTGTTTGTTTGTTTGTTTGTTTGATTTGATTTGATTTGATTTGATCTGATTTGATCTGATTGATTGCTTGCTTGCTTGCTTGCTTGCTTGCTTGCTTGCTTGCTTGCTTGCTTGCTTGCTTGCTTGCTTGCTTGCTTGCTTGCTTGCTTGCTTGCTTGCTTGCTTGGCTTGCTTGGCTTGCTTGGCTTGCTTGGCTTGCTTGGCTTGCTTGGCTTGCTTGGCTTGCTTGGCTTGC
>CAUJNA010002624.1:485539-533039 GCA_963377175.1 Effrenium voratum | reverse complement strand
GACTTTGCGTGAAGGGTGGTTTCTTACTGGCCGCCAACAGTTTTCGCAATTCTTCTGACAACCCCCAGGCGATCCATGCTGGAGCTTGTGTTCGGAGTTACCCCAAGAACTTGGATGTTCAACCCACTTAGGTATATTATGACTGGGGTTTGTTCTCTTGCCATGGTGCTCGTAACCTGCTAAGTCCACGGGTTGAACATCCAAACAAATCCACCAAAGGGTCTCTTGAGAAAGTTTCTGAGCCTATCACAATCTTGGGTTTCCCTTGAGGCCTCGCAGTGATTCCTAAGCCGATGCCATCCCTCGAACCAGATGATTTCTGAGGGGTTTCCATTTTGGGGGTTGCAAGGGTAGAACTCGTCTGCTTCAGGCAGCTACTTGGCAACTCGGAATTGGTTTGTGTTGGGTATGCAGTCTGACTGAGGAATGTTCAAACCCGGCCTCTTTTCCACAAGAAGTCTTTGCATCTGCGGCTTCTTGTGAGCCGTTTTTTTTTGGATCAAAAGCAGATGACAATGACTTCCGCAGACGTTTAGTCTCAAACAACTTGTCTCTGCGGGATGGCGTTTCTCTAATGCCGCATCTACCAGCTGCCATGGATTTGGAGGCTCACCCGGACAAAGCTTCGATCAGCTCCGAGCAGATCAGCGAGATCCCAGGTGATGGCTTCTGTGCACTGCGCCTCATCGAGTTGGCGCGCTTTATGCTATCCATCGCGGGCTGGGCAGGTGCGTACTACTTTTACGTGAGCCAGAACCTTGTGCCTTGGCTCTGAGGCCTCTCCTGCTGTAAATTAGCTGTGCCGCACAGGACACGCAAATGGTACCTTGACTCCCTCTTGTTTCAAAGGGCGGTGAGGGTAGGGGTCTGAGTGAAAATGGTCCCTTTGCCTTTCAACCTCCTGAAGATGTTTTAACATACCGGCCTGTGGGCAAGGCCTTAAAGAAAAATAACATCCAACCGGGTCTCAATTTGGGAAGGACCCAGAAATACCCAGAAGTGGCAAATTGTAGCGTTGGTCCCCATGTTGATTTCCTTGTCACACACAAAGATGGGTTCCATCCCCAAACCACCCCAGGGTCAAGGGGTGGTTGTTGAATCCTGGGCCCTGGTGGTTTGGGTGTAGTGCACACCATTTTTCCATGAACCCAGCTGCAGCAATTCTCCTGGTTCGCTGTCGCTAACATGAATCTTAGACATTCGAACACTAAGACCACAACAACCGGAGCGAGTGCCGCGGCTTGGGGTACTGACTGGGTTCATTTTCTTCCATCTGTTTAAAAATATGTTTTTGCTCCCTTGTTGATTTTAAAGGGATCTATCACTACTAGAACAGATTTCCATATATTTTTTCGGGGAGCTTACGCAGATGGGTTTCCATTTTTGGGGCTCGGCGGGATCGCTCGGCGCCTCGTTTCGGCAGGTGCCGGCGGTCGCCACGCTGCAGCTTTGCTTCAGTGCGGTGAGCGGCACCCGCGCCATGGAGCCTCAGACTCGACTGCTGTTCGGTGGGATCTTTAGACTTTTTCACTTGGTTGAAATCAAGAGCTATTGGGGGTTAGAATTGACTTTAAAACTTTTTGGATGAAATCAAGTTGGGCTTTCCGTATTAAACCCCCAAACAGTTTGATTCACTTGTTGCAGGGGCGGCGTTGCAGCAACCAAGTCAGAGGAGAAACGGACGGGGTCGGGTGTGTTGCGGAAAGGAACATGGGACGAGGTTGACGTGGTGAATTTCTGGACGGGTTGCCCATTTGTTCACCCTGTTTTGCCGTGTTTTTTTTTTGGTTAAACCTGGGTTTGAAGGGGCAAGGAACACTGATGCCGATTTGGGGTTGCGCTCCCATTTTGACATGCGCACATATTGCTCAGATGAGATTGGTAGGTAGGTTGGTAAGTTGGTTGGTAGCTTCTTCTCAAGTCAACTCGCGTTGAGAGGAAGTTGCTCAAACGGATTTCAGTTGAATCATTTGCCAATTCTCTCGCGAGCTCACTGATTGGGCAACCCTAACAAATTCGACAGGTTCTTGGATCTGCGGATAGCAGTAACCCCTGGGTGAGGCATCCTTTGGCGTCTCTTTGGTAATTCTTTGGGGCAATCTGGGTTTTGGGTTGGCGCTTTCTGTTGGCCAGAGAATCCCTGGAAGAAAAACGGCTCAACGAATGGCATTTTTCCTTTGTTTTCTTTTTTCACCGGCCTCAACATGGTACCCTCGAAAAAAGCATACCCACACACACACACGCATGCACCTTTCAAGCAATAAAGCAGTCTCGCTTTCTCGCTGTCTTCTTTTTCAAGTTGGCACCTCCAGCAGTTTTCAGCCAAAAGCGGAAAGGGCGAATCAAGCCCATCCAAAAGGAAGGAGAATCATAAGCCATGTTGAGAAAGTCCCATCTCCTCCGTGCCACCTGGCTGCACTGAGGAGGGGATTTTTTGCCACGAGGCGGCCGCCAAGGTGAAAGGCTACGATCGAGGACGCGGCGCAAAAACAAAAACCGTCGAGGAAGCCCATTCCAAGAACGGGGCCCATGTGTCCGAGGGCGTCTTTTTGTCGGGTGGGGGGCCGGGGAGTGGGTTCATCCATCTAGATGCAACTAGGCTTTTGGAAGGGAGAACGCTGGGTGCCAGTGGGAGTTGAAGGCTCAGGGAAGTGGCTTCGGAAGTGGATCCGCAGTTTTGGCGAACTTTCGAACCAATCCAGAGCAAAGGGTGAGGGTCCAAGTAAAACGTGTCTGGAAGAAATGGGCCGGAGTGGTCTTGAAAGACCGCACAGTCAAGACACATTGAATCACCTTTCTGAACCAATACGTCAATAGAACGGTGATTTGACTTGATGCTTTCAACATTATCAGAGTTATTTAAAAATTGGCGAATAGCCCAGAAAAACAACATTTTGAGAGCCCTTGAAACGTGTGCTTTGAAACGCAAATTGTTGGCCTTCAAAGTCAACCAGCAAGAGGGGTGTCTGATTATTTTGTTGCCCCTATGGCCATCGACCAAGACAGGATTCGACTACTCCACGGGGCGCAACCCCTACGCGACACAGAGCACGCTTTGGTTCGTGTCCACGGCTGTGGTGGGGGTTGCCGGCTCAGTTTGGCAACATGTTCCGCTTTTTTGTGTTGTTGTTTTTTGTTTGTTTGTGTCTTATGTGTGTTTCTTCGTTGGTTCTGCACATTTGAGTGGGGTCGGCTGCAACAAACCACACCATGCTGTGTTCAAATACCTAGACGATATGTTGTTTGCTTCCACAATGCTGCCATATGATGCCGTTTCCATTTTCACCATCAATTCCTTCTACTTTGTCAGGCTTGAACAAGAGACCAACATGAGGATTGTTTAGCTTCAAAAGGAACCTCCCCCGCCAATTTGACTGGTTTAAGAGGGACATTGAGGTAAGAGGGTGGATTAATAGGGAAGCCTGATTTCAGAAGCTACTCCTGCTGAATGGTTTGGAAGGAAAGCTGAGTTGCTGGCAGTTCTATTTTCTGAATCAAAGGCAGGATTCTGTTTGTTGCTGGTTGATTAACAATCCTGACTTGAAATAAGCAAATCATAAACATAACAGCTTGAATCGTACTTGTGCACAAAAACACGGCGTATGCACAACCCGTAAAACATGTTGCTTTTGTCCTTGTGGGCGTTTCCGAACACGGCCATATTCCCTGAGGCACCGGATATTGCGTCTTTGCGACTGGCCCTATTTGTGGTTGGTGTCAAGGGAAACCCAACGGAACCAAAGCCATTCGGTGGGCCAAAGAATGCCGTTTTGACATATACCCCATATTTTCCTTTTGGCGATCTTCATCACCTTTTCAGCTGCAGATCAGTGTTTTTGGGGTGTCTCGGAATCCCCGTCGACCTGAGGTTGTGGCCTTCATCGCATATCCTTCAGAGGTACTTGTCCAGAGCCTTCTGCTGGCACTGCAGGCGCTGTTTCTGCGCCTTTCCAAAGCCAAAAAACGGGGAAATCGGCTTCGTCGAGTGCGGTCTTTTCTTTTCTTTTTTCTCCGGCGTGTTCAACTGTAACACCAGCTCAAAGGGGCTGTTGAGGTGAAGGTTTCCAGCAAACCCAACAGGGCCCAGGGCCCAACAAGGAGGTTTCCGTGGCCATGCAACGGAGTTTGGAAGATCCCTGGTTTCCCCCTCAAGCGGCATCGGGGGGTGTTGTTTTGTGGAAACAGGGGGAGATTTGGCGGCAGGGGTTAGGGGGGGGGCAGGGGTGTTGTCCCTTTAACATAATGTGTCTCTTCAAAGAAGAAAAACAGTTTGACTTGAACATCAACCTGCCAAAAAAATAGATGGTACCGTTTGTTCCTTGTGGGGTAGGTGGGTAGCTGGGTGGGTGCTTCCCTGTAAATGCTTGTCCATTCTTTTTCAGTGGGTCCCTTCAATCTCTATGACCCTATGAGCACTGTACAGCGGGCTGGGTTGTTCTTGTGTCGTAGCCGAACCAAAGAACACTTTTCCATTGCAAGCCGCGATTAGGGGGGGATACCCCCGCCCCCGCTCCAAGGACTTTGTCCGCCATGAACCACAGCTACGAAGTCATCGCTCATGGCAGCTGCTACTGGCAAAACATCCTTCGCCCCTTGGCAGTTCCCAGCCATATCCTCAGATGAGATGTTTAGAGTTTGGCGGATTTATGACATCTCTCCGCACACTAACATGGCACCTAGAGGGTGTCCCTTGAAACTTGTCCAGGTACCTTCCCACAGGTGCTATGTGGGAAGGATCCCGCAAAACAAATAATTGTGAAGTTGTCATCTAAGAAGCCAGTTCCAGAAGAATCTCCAGAATTTGTGCCTTTCATCATATTTCAGGAGATCGGACTAAGGCCCTGCGTGATGTGGAGTCCATAGCCTGTTTGGGGTGTTCTATTTCCATTTCAGGACATCCAAAATCCTTTCAGTGCCCCTTACAGGTGACACGTGTCCACGTTCAGCCATTTTCACTCGGACCCAGGCCCCGCGTTCACCATTTTGATGTGGCTGGGCGTGTTGCCGGTTCTGAGTGGTGGCCTAAGCGCCGGCTGAGCTTGATGCTCTGAGAGCTGAGCTAACAGGAAGAATTGACCTGGGTGTGCGCGCGTGCGTGCTTTTGCTTTTGGAGTGGCTTGAAGGAAGCACCAACAGGAGGCTGGCCCTTTTTTGCTGGGCACCCCCAGGAAAACACACACACACACACACCCAGCTGCACATTTGGAAGCGCGCCCGGCGGGCGGAATGTGAAGCCCAGTTGTCCAGTGTCACCCTTTGCCTTTTTGGCTTGAACTCAAAACTTCCATTTGCTTGAGATGTTTTTTCCTGTTGGTTTTAAAAGGAATCTAGGACTACTGGAAATATACTTTTTCCAGGGGGCGAAGAAGCAAATGGAAGAAAATGGGTCAAACCCAGAAAGGGCCTCAATTCTTCAGGGTCACTGGTCGCAACTGAAGCGATGCCCTTCATGTTACAAAGTGCACAGGAAGGAAGGCAGTGTACAGCGAGGGTCAAGAGCACCTTGCGAATCCTGGCGCGAGCCAGGCGTTTCTTCGCGGGGTGCCAGCCGGTTGGCTGAGTTCCAGTTCCGACGTTGCGAGAATTATCGCCGGGTGAACAAGGGGGGTGTTCGTGGGCCTTTCAAAAAAGCTCTGGTTTTCAACCACTCACTAGGATTGGTTCATCCGAACAGTTTCTAGGTCCAGCTAGGTGCCCTTTCTCACCCCCTTTTTTGGGGCAGGGTTCCCCTACTAAAATAGACTACAGAAACAAAAGGGCAGCCTTATTCTAACCTCTCCACTGGAGGACCCAGGTTTAACAGGAACAACCCCCGAGGTTGACAAGAACCAGCGAGTCAGCGCTTTGATTAAAGCGACTCGCTCCATGCCTGCGGGCCAGATGCTGGGCTGAAATCTGTACGGAAGCATGCGGATTCTCGAAAGCAAGTGAAACAGGGTTGAGCGTTCCTGGAAGTGAAAAGGGTTGACCAGGGTTGACTCAACCGTTGTTACTTTGCCCATGTTTTGCAACGTAGACCCCTGATTAATAACCTCACCTAACTTATTTGATTAGTGACGGGGGAGGGGCTATCAATCAGAGGTCAACATTGGGCTGGAAGCCGGGTTTCTGTCTTAACAGCCAAACATCACTGGCCTGCTTTGAGAGGCGGGTTGAGACAGCGGAAGAGCCGCCGGTCATGCAACGCACAAAAGCGAGCGACCAAAAGGGGCTGCGGAGGAACCGTTTGGTGGATTCAATTTACTTGGTTGAGATGCTTTCGGGAAAGTCGAACAATGCAACCAACTCCCTGTTTCTGGGGAACCAACCGGTCCTTTTGGTTGGGAAAACCGTTTCTGTTTGGCACCCTTTCTCGATTGCTTGGCTGCGTGCTCGAAAGAAGGGTTTTTCACCAGAGCCGAGCTTCCCGGCCTCGGCACTCTCACCCGGAATTTCATAGGCCCCGTTTTTTGTTTTTGTTTTAAAGCTTGGTGGCAAGCCCAGCCATCCGAGTTCACTGAGCTTTTCAGATCTTCTTATTGTTTAGTGGTGGGTTTCCGAATTTCACCCACTAAATGTTTCACTTTGAGCGAGGGATCTGAGGGCAGCCCAGTTAAGAGTTGCCCATCTTGGCCGCCCTTGTTTTTGTCAGCTTCCCCTTGGGCTGATGTTTCATGCCCAGCATTTGGAAGACCAACTCTGGCCTTTTAAAGACCAACTCTGGCCTGTTTGAGAAAGGTTTTGGAGCAGGTGAATTCAGAACTCGTACCATTGTGCGTGGTTCCCTTGCAACATTTTGGCGAAGCCGTCCGGCCCACGCTGCCATGAAAACCCGCCAGAAGCTTACAGGAAGAATGCCCGAACCGGGAGCCTTTTTTCGACAGGTCCATGTTGGGTGGCGTACGGGGTCGGACCAAATATGACCAACACAATGGGACGCCTGGCTGAAGCCACACATGAGCAACATGCATCCTACTAAAAGCAAAGTCCTGGTTGGATAGAGTGCCAGCTTGGACGGTTGATTCCATAGATGCTGCAAGCAGGAAACAAGTTGAACACCCCGCAATCCGTGAAACATGCCAGGGTTTTGTGGCTGGATGTGATTGGTTCACTTGCTTCATGTGTGGTGGGAGTCAGCCGCAGAAAGTTTCGTCCGCACAACCGCACAACCCATGTTTATAGCTCACGTTTGGCTGGTTGAAGCTAGCACGGGGAAACGCTAAAAGGTAACCTACCTCTGGCAAGCCAACCACAAAGCTATGGCAAATTGGAGACTGCTTGTTCTCTACTTGCATCTGCCGCCTCGATCCCCTTCGGGAAAAAAGCGTTCCCGTTGAATTGCAGGTGTCAAAGGAAACACACACACACACATGTGGTTGGCAGGGTGTCCTCGTAGACACCCTTGGATGATTTGTCGATCTTTTGCAGGGTGTCCTTTTTGCTTGTCCTTGGTGATTCTAAACGCGGTTGCTTTCTGCAGGGTGTCTATGGAAAAACGCAAGTGTGGTTGACCCCCCCGACAAGTCCGAGGATCGTGGGGGACGTCTTGGAGCGGTTCACCAACGGCACGCTCAAAGCCACGCCCCACCGCGTGCTGCAGACCCCCTGGGAGCGTTACTCCATCATCCGCTTCAATGTGCCTCGGAGCTAGGTCCCCCAGTAGTGCCCTAATTAACCCCTTTTTTGGTTGGGAGGGTTCCCCTACTAAAAAAAAATAAAATAGACGACAGAAAAAAAGGGTACCCATATTCTAACCTTTCTACTGGAGGAATTAGAAACGGTGGTTGGCCGTTAAGGCAAACCACTAGGTTCGCCTGGAACCCAGTCGCAAAAGGAACATCTTAGCAATTCGCTACGCCTTTTGAAAAGTCTTTTCCAGCGCTTGCATCCCATGCATGAATAATCCCCTTGAAAGTCACACACGGATCGGAACTGAATGCAAGGAGTGGTCGATGTGTGTATATGTCAAGTTCAGCGAAAAGTTGCTTGATGGCATGTTGGTTTCCCTTTATGGGCCAAAGGCACTACTTTTGAGACTCGGCCATATGTCCTGGTCAGCTACCCCCACACTCTCCTCAGACTCGGGCTAGGCCCCAGGAGCTTACGAGAGGGAAGACGGCCGCTTCACAGGCAATATGGCTGTGTTGCAAAACCAGCCCCTTTTTTGTGTCCATTTTAGTGGGAGACCAACTTGACAACGACCAATTCGAGGTCCGTGGATCCGACATGCAAAAGTCAAATCACCCGTTTACTTGAAGATTGCAGCCTTAATACGGAATTTCGACGCTATGGTAAGGGTGCTTCAGGAACATGACCACGACGTGCGTCATTTAGCCATAACGTAAAATGGGGATTGCCGGTTGATGAATATACATCCCCGCCTACAGGATGTCCACCAAAGGGTCCCCAATGAGAAATCCTACCCATATGTCAAAATACGGGGAAGCCGTAGGGCCATAAATGTTTGTTTTCCGCTTGGAATCCCTTTGAATCAACTGAAAAGGGTAGCAAGCAAGCAAGCAAGCAAGCAAGCAAGCAAGCAAGCAAGCAGGCAGGCAGGCAGGCAGGCAGGCAGGCAGGCAAGCAGCAAGCAAGCACCCAAGAACTCAAGCACACAAGTATGTATAAATAATATGTGTAGATATATACATATAATATAGATATGTGGCCGCAGATTGCGAACCTGCATGTCGCAAGTCAATTCGTCAAAGGCCATGACGCCGGAGACGCTCATCCAACCGCTGCCCCACTTCGTCTCGGCGTCGAAGCCGGCCATGTACACGCCGGCGGGCGCCTCATTGGGTGCTGTGGTTTCGGGATGCAGATATTTTTTCCCCCAAGCCCCGGGTTTTGGAGACCCAAGCGTTTGTGGACCCCGAAAGGTGTGGATTTCTTGGTTTTGGGCTTGGTGCTTCGGGTGGCCCCGAAGCTTGACATGATTTCTGAACCCCAAAAATGGATGAGTGGAATCCGTCCCTTCGTTTTTTGTTCAAGGACCAGCTTTCCAACTCCTAGTTGGGTCGAATGAAGCAACCCTGGGTGAAGGGACAATTTTGGGAAGGTCTTGGCAGACATTCATGGTTGTTGCTGGGAAACATTTTACAGTTTTTCTTATTGTGGTTTAGTGGGAAATCCCTACTTAACTGCTAAAATTTGAATGTTTGCTCCCCCTCCAACGTCAACCCAGCATTGGGGAAGGACTCCTTTTTGAGGGTCCGGAAGCTCCTGGCTGCGTGTCCCGTCCAGTTTTGAGGTACAGCCTCCGGCCCCGAAAGCTAGACCAGCCTTCAAGAACCTGGGAGCATCCTTGCTTGGACCCCGGCAAAAACCCACCCAACCCACCCAACCCCGCCCCAACGGGTCCGGGAGGGCGCCACAAACGCCGCCCCCCACCAAACCCCACCTTTTCCCCACCTTTTTCCCCAGCTTCCCCGTGGCAGGTGACCATGCAGAAGCACATGGACACCACGCTGTCCCGCTTGGAGCAGGGCCTCGGCAGCTGGGAGAAGGCCCCATGGGCCCCCGACCGGGCGATCGGTGACCCAGAGAGACTAGGTCCCCCAGGTCCCCCAGCTAGGTGCCCTAATTAACCATTTTTGTTTGTTGCGAGATTCGGTTCCCCTACTAAAATAGACTACAGAAAAAGTGGGCGCTAAATTATTCTAACCTCTCAAATCTGGAGGACCTAGGAGAGATGCGGGGAATGAGTTGGAAGGAGAACTAAGAGAACCATCGGTTTGCCATCCGTGGTAAAACGACTCATTCCATTTCTCGTTCCCTGCCGGCTGAGCACCAGCCAGAAAACCTGCCAGAATGTGTGGTTTCAAGGGCAAACAGGGTTGGGAAGAACATCTAGTAACAGTATGAATTCGAGACTGTGAGTTTGATGAACCCACCTTTTTTTAGGGTTTTAGGTTTTGACAATTGTTGTGAGGGACCTTTACGACCGCCCCAGATTGGATTGTGTTCAAACATTACTCCTCTTTGTTTTTAGGGGTGTGTCCCTGGTTTTAGTGGGAAATCATCAGGGACCAAGAATACCGGGGTTCTAGGGGTTGATTCTCCATTTGTTTCAACCATCGTTCTTTCAATAACCAGCTGTTTTCCCAGAGTTTGGTGGTTTTCTAGAAAGAAGGATCCCTGGAAAGAATGGGGAAGCTACCCTTTGAGGGGTTGATTAATATGGGGACCTTGTTAACGAAACCGTGTAGGGCACCAAGAAACGCTACGCCCAACTCGGGCTGCACCAGGGCGCGCCTGGCCGCAGCCTCTCCGCCAGCTATGTCTACGATGAGCCCTGAAGCGATCAGGGGCGAAAGGCCAGGGTTCCCACATATTTCCGCCTAAGAGGCGGCTAGAAAACCCCAGGTGGAATTTTAAAACGTGCTCGTTGAACAGTTTGGGGGATACAAACACGATTCTCCAGATCGTGAGGCTCATTCGAATTAGGGCGAGTTTCCTTAGGGAACCATGCTTGAAGCGGCGAAGCGAGCAGACAAAAACAAAGCAATGGCGGTGGAAAAGATCCGCACAATTCCGCACAGGTCAGTTCGCAGGTTTGTTCACAGGTTTGGCGTGGTCCCTTACTTGTAGGTCGTTGGAAAATGCTCGGGCACCCTGACTTTCATTTTCCAGCCTGGGAATCAGAATAGTAATTTCTCAATTTGTCCCCACAAAATTTTAGAATGCATTCCAGGCATCCTCTTGCGCATGTATCCCATCCCCCTGACGCGTCATCCCACCAAAAGGAGTTGTCCAAAAGGAGTTTTAGTTTTGCAACCGAAAGACTCTTGAAACCACTAGTGACGCATAGCGGCCCCTGCAAGCAGGGGTGCGGAATCCTGCAAGGATTGAAGCGGCCCATAGGTTGCTAGCAAGTATCATGACTAGGAGTATGATGAAGCCAACAGAAGCTTGGTCCTATGCGTATGTGCCAAAATAGGGGGTCTTGCAAAAAACGGGCGTTCCTTTTGGTTTCCCTTTAAGCCAGCCTGCGAGCGGGGTGTTTTGACCAAGCAATGAAGATCACTATCCATGCCAGTTTGGACAGTCCTGGCGTCTTTCATCAGCCGAGTGTCATTGTGTGTGTGCGCTGCTCTCTCTTATGACATGCATGTGACATACTGTGTCATCCCACTCCTCATGCATTGAAAGGGAGTCATATCAAGGTGACGTGCCAAAGAAGGGCCTGCGCACCTTCTGATGGCAGAGTGGTCAGACATGAGCAATCTTTTGGATTGGATGGTGCATTTGACCCCATGTGGCTGCGGGTCAAAAAGTATGTACCCAAAATGGAACCCTGGTAAGTGGAAACATGGACCAAAACCCGCGGTCCATTGGTGGTTTAATTTTGACCCACACCCATGTGGCGGCAACAGCTTTCCTGCTCGTCACAGCAGCCCATTTACGCGGCTCCAGAAAGAATCTGAAGTCAGCCAAGACACAAGCTACAACTTAGAGACCTTTGCAGGCCTTAGTTTTGTGAAACATATCTGTCATTGTGGTCGTGGGTATTTGCCCGATTTTCTCTACACCTGCTCTTTGGATTTTCTTGTTGTGGCATGGCGGACGTGTTCTTCAGCTGTCACACTTTCAGACGCGCGCAGCTGTGCGCTATCAGTTGCAGGCTCAACTGTCGCGTATCTCTCGGGCGTTGCCCATTCGCGCGGGCCATGCGACGCACCTTGCTTGCCTTGACGCTGATTCCCGCGCAAGGGCAGGAGCCGAAGTTGCCAGCCATTGCAGGTGCACAAGATACATGGCGTTTGCAGCGTAAGATTGATACATGCCATGGTCGAAAGAGCCGTTTGCTTGGCATGTAGGTGAACCAGCGGTCTTCCAAATCGTGGTGTTTGGGGGGCGTCCAATGTCAGTTTCCCCGTGAAGCGCCCTGTTTTCGGCTCCAAACTCGTTTCCACGGGCAGCCATATTCCGCAACGTGTGCGCAAGTGTCACTGTTGCCGATGCTTTTCGGGTGCGAATCCCAACAGATTCGCGCTCCCGAAAGCTACTAAGAGTGGTTCTACTACCCCAAACCACCAGAGGAAATTTGCTCGCACGTACAGGTAGAAACACCATTTTCACCTAGGGGAGTGGTTTGGGGGTAGTGGACATCCTCGTAGAGTCTTTAGAGCGAAGGGACCCAACAGCGATGACGCTCTCAAAAGGTTCTGTGAGCTTCCGGTAACCATTTGGGTCATATCAAGACTATTGCGTGTTCCATTACTTAGATTTGTGGTGGGTTGTTCGAGAATACCTCTTGCACTTGATTTATTTGCTTGGGCTGAGTTTGTTGATGATTCTACAATGCCAATTAGCATGCATGTCCAAACCAAACAGAACTCCAGGATAAGATAGTTCCTTCAACTGGCGCATGGAATAGATAATGGTTGCCGATGTTCCTTGATACAAAGGAGTTGCCGCTTTTCTCTCACCAAGGGAATCTCCTTTTTATTGTGGGAACATGAGGATGGGAATCGCATTTGGGCATCCCCTCAAAAATACAAATGATTTATTTCATTATTTATTAAATAAAGAAATTACAAATCCACTTGATATCAATGCTGAAATGTTTTGGGAACGGTGTGGGTTTGGTTGGTGTACAATTGGGAATTTATCATGTAAAGCCAGAGACAAGTTCCTGCTGACTTCCTAGAGTGGCACGTGGATCCGCTATGGCCACGAAAAAACAAATCCAACGAAGCCACGGTCAGCGAGGAGACGCTGATCGAGAAGTTGATTGACGCGCACTACCCCACGCAGTACATTGCTGTTGCCTCAGTTGGGTTGACCGCTCGTTTGAGTCCCGTGGCTGTGGCGAGCCAAGGAGCCCTTCCCCATGAAACGGCCAGCCTGTGCCTGGGTCTAGCAAAGGACCCGTTTGACGGTACCATTGGGGTTGTCCGATACATCTGACGTTGTTACATTCTGCCATGTGTTGGGCCTCAACCCTTGTTCATTTCGGGTGAAGATGCTGAAACTAAACAGGCCATATCCTGAGATCAGATGGGAAGTATGTTCAGATCGGAGGTGTGACCTTTCAGCCGTTTGTTTTTCCCTTTTTGATGTGTTTAGTCAAGGTCTCACTGCTTAAAACCTTTATTTCCAGGTCCTCGGGGCAGGCGAGGGCCGCTTTCTTGCGAACATTCGCAAGGCAAGGGATAGTCTCAACACGTCGCTACGGATCCGCCGTTGGAAGGAGCCTCACTACAAGCCACAAGCTACGGTTACATAGAGACCATGGCAAATTCGCAAGTTTGTGCACCAGAGTGGATAGACATGGCTGTGGTTGTCAAAACCGTTTTGGGATCCCATTTTGGTTGGATTAGGTGAGTTCACCACCCATTTTAGAACCTATTTTAGTGGGGTTTGGGATGTTCGCTGAAATTACGATTCGGATTTTGACCCATGGCCACATGTGCATAGCAGCGTGTTTCGCCAAGTGGGTCACGCAGAACATTTGCAAGCACACATGACCCCTCTAATTGGGGGGTGGTATGTGTGGTCATCAACCCTTCCTGGGGATTTAGACATCCCTTGCGCGTTTTTTTTTTGGGGGGGGGGTAATTTCCGGGGAAGCATGTTTTGACCATGGCTCACATTTTCCCTCCACCCACTATTGTGGAACCTGGGGGGTTTCGCATGCTGGAATATCATTTCGAGTTGAAACATGGCATTTCGCAAACTGGAATTACACGGTGGATGGGCGCTAAGCATGCTGTCATGGTGTTGCCTGCTCCACTCATCGCTCCACGGTTCTGGCTTATTGTGTTTCTTGTCGCTTGTGCTTCTGTACTGTCCATTTCACAGTTTCTTTTGGGGAAGGGGGCCGCATCAAGGACGCAAAAACACCTGTTGAGTGGCACATCATTGTTGATTTCTCCACCGAAGGACGGACATTTCACTGATTTTCCCAGGCCGATCCAGAATCCGTAGCATCTCCCAGCAACATGGAACCTGACTGGAGGCCCCAATAGCATTTTCCTCAAGTTGATTCCATGGTGGGGGTGCGACCTGGTTTCCTCATATGGCTGTGGGTCAAAACTAATGGTACCATCTTGGGGTAGGTGAATTCACCACCCAAATGAGGACATATTTTAGTGGTTGGATTGGGATGTTCACGAACAATTTGGATTTTGACCCATGGCCAAACTGTTTGTTTGTTGAACCAATCTGTTTAGGGTACCCTCAAGAAACACAGCCCCATTTGTGGACCCCAAGATGAAACCTTTCAGAACTGCATCCTGGGTCGTATCGACTGTCCTTTCGTTTCCGAGGTGCAGCAGGTGCAGCCGGGGCAGATCGACATCGACGGCCGCCTGGAGGAAGATGCCTGGTCGGAGGTGGGGGGCGTGGGGGGTGCAAGCCGGCGATGTTCCGTTTGCTTGTTCGGGCTGTGTTCCTTAGCAACAACAACCATTCGCGGAAAATAACAGCAGCCATTCGTAGAGGGCATTTCTCATCGAGGGGAGGTTCTTTTCTAGGGCTTTGGGTTTGTTTGGTGAGTTCCCGTGGAAATCTGCAGGACCCGTCATGCAAGTGAGGAAACTTTGGTGGGCCTGCGTCCACAGTTTTGGAGGGTCCAACCAAGAGCAAGGGAAGCTATGGCCGTAACTATGGCACGATCGAGGGAACACAGCACCAAAAAGAGGGTTCCCCAAAGCGAGACTCTAGGAATGAGTTTTGTTCGGATTCCATGTTAGTCTGATGACTGATTTGAAGGGAGGCCAGAAGTGGAATAGTGTTTTGTCAGGTTATGCAGACCCTTTCTTCAATACCTACCTGGCCAGAGAGGCGAAAGTTGAGACTCGACCAGATGTTCAACTGTCGGGCCTGGAGGGATAGCCATGAAGTTGGGGCGTGTGTTTGCGTCCAACGTTTACGCGTGAGTAATAGTAGAACTGACCCTGCATTCTTCTTGGAAAGCTACTGGGACCTGTACGGCATCGGAGTCGCAGTAGTTTTTTGAACTCTAATTGACGCCTTCAGGATCCCTAGATGTTTCAGTTCACTTGACGTGAACTCCTTTGCTAGCCTGTGTAAACTTGAGCCAGCTCGCAGCAGGGGGTTATGGCCTCTCAAGATGGCCTGGTTGCACTTGGCGGTATCTTGAAGGCTGCGACCGATGCATATACCACCTCAGAGCGCGAGAGGGGAGAAGAGGTGAAACGCCTGAGGGAGGAGTTTGTGCCCCGGGCTGAGCTAGGAAGCCTTGACCAAGCGCTTGCGGCTGGAGTTAGTGCCCCGCAATGAGCTTGAGGCACTTAAGGCATGTATAGAGGGCAAGGCCTTGGCTCAAGTTCTCATTGCGTGACATTGCTGGAGCCTGGTTTGAGACAAATTCAAAATGCCGAGTGCGGGTGTCGGAGGATGGCACATGCATGTTCGACAATGGCAGCAGCAAGCAGGCTACAGCGCTGCAGAATGGGAACATTCAGCTGGAAGGAGGTTTTTCGTCGTCAATGCAGAAGAGTTCCCGCAAAACACTGATTTGGGAGAAAGATGGTAAGCAAGCAGCTGAATGGGTGTACGAGATGCCTGGGGGATCCAGACGAGTTGCCTTGAAGCTTGACTTGCGTGCGTTGATTGATGGAGAGCGACATGATTATCGCAAGGGGGAATATCACTACCAGTTCTCTTTGATTGGCTGCGAGGTGAATTTACTTCTTTCCAGGAATGCCGCGGACTCTGGTGAGCCTGGTCACCAGAACCTGCGGGTCTATTTGGGCCTACGCGAATCCACCACAAGGAGTAATCCGCCTGGGCCTACAAACAGCGTGGATACAATTACTTGTCGTGCGCAAGTCGAAGTATGGGACGCACAGAAGAAGACATGGGTTCTTTTGTGGCGGTCTGCCATTCGCCGGTACCCGGCTGGTTCATCAAGTGGAACTCATTCCGCAGTCTCGCTGGCCTGCTTGAAAGAGATTATTCCTCCACAAAGAAGCTATGGAGAACTGCCAGCACACTTTCGTGTCACCATAACAGATATCGGCTTGCTTGAATTGTCCAGGGAGCATGTCATAGGGCCTTCCTGAGCAAGGCAAGTATGATCCAGGGAGAAGTTCGCTCGCGAGCAAACCACGTTACCCTCGCTACGATACACAATTAATTTGCGTGGTGACATACTAGTGGATACGACATGTGTTCAATGCTAGTTTTCACCGACTGCAAGTCAAGCTAAAAGCTAGAAAGCGTTAGCCGCTTATAAGAAATAATATGATTGAGAGACTGCGCAATGGCATGCGTGCATAATTGCTATTTGTCCGTGGCTTGAATTCAACCCCAGCACAGCCTGTATTTTTTGACAGCAAATGGTTTGCTGTGATTTGTTTGGCCGATTCCGGGGAGGTTTGAGAAAATAATCTATACGCCGTGTGTGATGCATGTTTACTGAAGGTTGACGGGAGGGCGCGTGTTTGATAAGTCACTAGTGTGTAGTGGCACCTCACTACTGTATCAGTACTAGCATGGCCACAGACATTGTTTTAGAGTGTGTTTGACGCGTCATTGCGCACATGTATGTCACACACACACAGACACAGACACGGACGCAGGCACTGACACTGACAAACAGACACAGACACACAGACACAGACACAGACACACAGACACAGACACAGACACAGACACACACACACCGACACACACAGACACACAGACACAGAGACACAGACACACACACACACAGACACAGACGCAGATACAGACACAGACACAGACACAGACACAGACACACACACACACAGACACAGACACAGACACAGACACAGACACACACACACACACACAGACACAGACACAGACACAGACACAGACACAGACTCACCGACACACAGACACACAGACACACAGACACACAGACACACAGACACACAGACACACAGACACACAGACACACAGACACACAGACGCACAGACGCAGAGACACACACACACACAGACACAGAAACACACACAGACAGGCACAGACACAGACACAGACACAGACACACAGACACAGACACACACAGCGACACACACACACAGACACACAGACGCAGAGACACAGACACACAGACACAGACCCAGACACAGACACAGACACACACAGACACAGACACAAACACAGACACAGGCACACAGACAGACACAGACAGACACAGACACACATAGACAGACACAGACACACAGACACAGACACAGACACACAGACACAGACACTGACACAGACACAAACGGACACAGACACAGACAGACACAGACACAGACACAGACATACAGAGACACAGAGAGACAGACACAGACACAGACACAGACACAGACACAGACACAGACACAGACACACACACAGACACAGACACAGACACAGACACACAGACACAGACACACACCGACACACACAGACACACAGACGCAGAGACACAGACACAGACACGCACCGACACACACAGACACACAGACGCAGAGACACAGACACAGACACAAGACACACACACAGACACAGACACAGACACAGACAGAGACACACAGACACCGACACAGACACACAGACACAGACACAGAGACACAGACACAGACACACAGACACAGACACAGACACACAAACACACAGACACAGACACACAGACACGCAGACACAGACACAGACACAGACACAGGCACGGACGCAGACACTGACACTGACACAGACGCAGAGACACTGACACAGACACACACGGACACAGACACAGACAGACGTCAGACACAGACACAGACACAGACACTGGCATACACACAGACCAGACACAGACACAGACACAGACACACACACACAGACACAGACACAGACGCAGAGACACAGACACACACAGACACAGACACAGACGCAGAGACACAGACACACACACAGGCACAGAAACAGACACAGACAGACACAGACACAGACACAGACACACAGACACAGACACACACCGACACACACAGACACACAGACGCAGAGACGCAGGCACACACAGAGACAGACGCAGACACAGACACAGACACGGACAGAGACACAGACAGAGACACACAGACACTGACACAGACACACAGACACAGACACACAGACACACACACAGGCACACGCCGACACACACAGACACACAGACGCAGAGACACAGACACACACAGACACAGACACAGACACAGGCACACGCCGACACACACAGACACAGACACAGAGACACAGACACAGACACAGACACAGACACAGACACAGACACAGACACAGACACAGACACCGACACAGACACAGACACACAGACGCAGACACACACCGACACACACACACACACACAGACACACAGACACGCAGACGCAGAGACACAGACACACACACACAGACACAGACACAGACACAGAGACACAGACACACACCGACACACACACACACACAGACACACAGACGCAGAGACACAGACACACACAGACACAGACCCAGACACAGACACAGACACAGACACAGACACAGACACAGACACAGACACAGACACACAGACACAGACTCACACCGACACACACAGACACACAGACGCAGAGACACAGACACACACAGACACAGAAACAGACACAGACAGACACGGACACACACACACACACAGACACACACCGACACAAAGACAAAGACACGCAGACACACAGACACACAGCCTTTTGGGCAGCGCTTGGGGTTGGGACATGGGGGCTGCTGGGGGGGCTGGCCGGGGCACCTTGATGTGACGGAACCCCGTGACTGTGGAAAGCTTGTCTTTAGGGCCAGCTTCCAATTTGATTTTGCAGTGATGAATCTGTTCTGGGGATGGGTGATGTCACAGAAAGGGGCGAGTTACCACAACCCAACCCCTGCCTTGTGGGATGGGCTGGGCGTGGGAGGTGCCCTGGTTGGACAACTTCCTGGACCTCGCGGGGCCTCGCTTTGGCCAAAGATGGCAGGAGGCCTCACGAGACTATGCCAGGCGGAGGGGGAGGGTTTGGTCGGGCACCCGGCAAGGGGAGGAGGGCTTGAAACTTGTTGGGGCTCCGAGTAAGCGACCCCAAGCACCCTATGACCAGAGTTTCGCCCTTAGGCGTCGAAAGATCGGCAGCGCCGCTGCTAGGCGCTTCACGGGCTCGGAGAACCCCACGCGCGTGAAGCTCCGCTGGGACGAGGAGTTCCTCTACGTCGGGGCGGAGCTCACCTCCAGGACGGCCAGCCTCCCTGGGACGCAACCCACTGTGGGGATGGAGGAAAACCCATGGAACATGGGGCTATTTAGAGAAAGCCGTGGAAAAGCTGGAGTGGGGTTTGTGGTTTCTCGGAGGCTCGAATCAGAATGTGCTTTTTGTTTGAAGGGTTGGAACAACCTTCAGAATGGATTGATGGATAGGGCCCCCATTCAAAAAGGTATGGAGTTCATTCCGCGTGTGAGTTTCCATCAGGGGATGTGCCAACCTTGCGACAGAAAGGCAAGGCAAAGGACCAAGAGTTCAGCATCATGTCGCGACGTCACTTTTGCAGTTGCCGGACTTGATATTATTTGGAGATATTATGTGGTGGGAGGTGTGAGGTTCAAGATGATCCAGGCAAATTTCCTCATCCGTTCGAAGTCGAGTTGACGTCAAACTCGTCCAGTTGGGGGCTCCCCAAAATGCTGGTCGTCGTTTTTTGTACCCACAAACACACAAACCAATAATATCTTGTCTGATGTTTTACATTTAAAGCAGCGGTGCCTGGCTATGCTGAAGGAAGTACGGCTAGCGCGCATGCTGTGCACAACTTTTAGAGTTGTTACAGTTTAGACGAATATCACGAAGCCGGTGTGTCTTTTTAGGGGGACTCCCCCCCCCCTGACACCACCAAACAAGAGGTACCTTCAAAGAATGACACGCCCATATCCTACTTGAACAACATATTTTGGCAGATAGCACAAATCGGCTAGCATGAGGAGACAGGCATCGTCTTTGCAAGGCCAAAGCGGGCCGCAAGCAGATTCCGCTAAGAGACTGGTCTGTTTGCTCAACAGAGACTGGGCTGTTTTAGCGAGAATCTACATGAACAACGGCCATTTAGAGGGTCCCACATGCTTCAAATGTGCGGAGCTATCCCACTGTTATGCAAGGAAGTATTAATTTTCAGCATCCGAATCATGTTTGGATTCTCATTGCTGGGTTGCCCCCACTGGTTACAATCACCCTTGCTGGGTTGAGGTCAGGGGCATAATGGCATTTTGGGGTGAGTGCGTGGCAATGTGCATGCAATCCAACCATATTCACAGGTGCTTCATTTGGCGTTTGGGCTGGCAGTCTTGATTTTGTACCCTGAATCTATTGATCGCACTGTAATGGGAACTCAGGATTGACAAACCACTAGTTTGCCTTCATTGCGTGTGCAACCCGCTGTTGGGAGCTGCACCCCCCATGTACCTGCCAAGCTGACAAATCTGGGGTCTACATTGAGTGGGCCGAACATGCCTTCCATGGATTAAAGGGGCTTTAATAGCTTCAGATGCACCGCTTCAATAGTTGGGCGGACTTCGCGCTGATTGCTAAATATTTGTTTGCGCCTATCATGTTTCGCGTGATGGATGAATTATCCATCTTCCCATGGTGCCGCGTTCAGCGCGTTTCCTTTGGCGGGGCAACTATTGATGATTTGTTGCGGGAAACGACATAATAGGAAGGCCCATCATGGGCTGTCGTAAGGCCAGTTTCTGCTGGAACATCTTCCCTTGAATCCGCTTCCGTCAGGGCGGTGGCCGCTTCGGTGTCCGGCCACTGCGAGAACTTGAGCAGCACGGTATGGCAGAACCCAGTGCTGTCGGGCGGCCCAGCCTCCGAGGCTTGGTGAAACTTCCGATCTTGAGAGAAACCCACAGATTGTTCGGGTATTCGGTTTTGATGGTCTATCGCTTTGCACTCTGGGGGCTAGCGGGTTGCAATGGTTGCAGGGTTTGTGGCGGTCATTTTGTTGGGCACACCCATGGAACATAGCAAGGACGTTCTCACCCATAGCTGCCGTTCGACCACTTTGGGCTTAAGTTATGCCTCAGGTCATGTCGGAATGAAACATGCATTTGGTCCAACCGGCTGGATGCAGCAATCCCAGTAGTTAGTTTGCCTGATGTGCAGCCTGCAAGACGGGGTGAATGAAAGGTTGCTTGTTTTGCCTGTAAATTTCCCTTGCTTGTTTGGCGCAGCTTGACCAGGACCACTTTTGCAATCGCACCATCCCATTTTTGTCATGTACCCTTTTTTAATTCTTGCTTGCTGTCACGGGTATGCGGTCAATTTGCTTGTTTGGTGTCACTGATGAAATTGCACCATCTTTTGTCATGAACCCTTTTTCTTATGTACCTCTTTTTGTGTTCCCAGTGTACCATCCCCTTTTTGTCTTTTTGTTTTTTTGTTTGTAGGACACTGGGACAGGGTTGGAAGGCTACGGTCCTGAAACCGTCGTCCCCCATGGCTTGGGATCAAACAGTTAAGCTGGGTTCCGTTTCCGAAGGCGACGGTCAAAGGTGCGAGTAAAAAAAACAGGGATCCCAGGCCCAAAAATGGGTTACCTTTCTCTACCACTGGGCAGAAGCTCATTGTCAAACATCCGTTTCATTCGGTGATATTCTTTGCTTGCAGCATCGTTTTTCTCTTTTGGCAGCATCCCGGGGAATCCCTGACCCAAAGCGGGAGCGATGCCAGACAAGGGAATTCACCTTTTCTTGGACATCACAGACCAGTAAATATTGCTTCAAGAGGTTTGGTCGCAGGACTCAGGAAGATAGACGGCATGTACAGAGTGCTCCATTTTTGAGGCCCTACTTTGACGACGACTTCGAGGTCTTCATCGATGCTTCCCAGAGCAACTACTTCTATGTGGAGTTTGAGATGAATGCTAGGAGCGGAACTGTGAACATGCGATTTGGTTTTGTTTGTAAAGTCATTTGACTAGCAAGTGCGGGCCACGGTGCCTGTTTCTGTTTCGGTAGGTTGGGGCAAGACGTGGTGGCCTGCAGAAATTGAGTAATTGTGAGCACGATGCAAAGCCTCATTGCCGCTTCCAGCTGTGCTTTGTGCATGTGGGTGTGTGATTTGCAAGTGTAATTACCCTTTTCAGGTTGATTCAAAGGGAAACCAAAAGGGAAACAAAACCACAGCTTTTTCTTTTTTCCCCCGTGTGTATGTTGAAATTCCTCATTTTGGATTCTCATTTTTTTTTTTCACAAACGAAGCGAGCAAGTAAGTGAGTGAGCGACTGGTGGTTGCAAAGAACAAAACACCTCGGTCCCCCAGTAGTGCCCTTTCTCACCTTTTTTTGTTGGGAGGGTTCCCCTACTAGAATAAACTACAGAAATAAAAATCGGGTACCCTTAGTCTAACCTCTCCACTGGAGGAAATAGGAAGCCTGTATTTTGGGTTTCCCCTCTGATCCATCCCCATGTGGTGTGGCCCGTGCTTACTTCGAGCTGGGTAAAAAAGACCGAGGCGAAGCGAGCAGCATGCGAGCAGCTTGCGGTTCATTCAATGATGGTTAACTTTCATTTGCTGAAATGAATATTTTTCCCTGTTGGTTTTAAAGGGAATCTATGACTACTGAAATTATTATTTTTTCCAGGGGGCTTGAGCAAATGGAAGTTGATTGATGATGTCTTACCCGTTGAGTTGGCAACCCGTGATTTTAGCTCTGGAGATGTCTACACTTTTTGAGTGAAGGGCTGGGGGGCAAAGCGCTGCACGTTCAAAGTTCGAAACTGATTTCAGTTTGGCTCTATTGGTTTACCAGTGCCATCTATTTTTTCCAAATATCTAGGTGCAAGCACAAGTGAAGAACAAAAACACAAGAAGGGGATTTGCTGTGCATGCTGGAGGGAAGGTCTCACAGCAAGTGGTGGGATCAGTTGAACAGTGCTTCGAGAATCAACTTCTGCGTCACGCGAGCGACGCGTTGTTTTTCGCCCGATGGGAAAGTGGTCAACGCATTCCTTTGTTGGGCGGACATCGTGAAACCAGCACATGACCAACTCGCACGGGCAAACTGCTTTCAAGGAGTTTGCTTCCACGTGGGAAATTACATCTCTTGGGTCCCATGCTTGCAAATATACATGTATTCCCCTTACCCACAGGGTCACCCCAACAGGAAACTCACTTGGGACCAGCTGAACGTGAGCTGACTTGTGGTTCTACATGTTCTTTTGTTGTTAACGTTTTGCATAAGCCACATTGAGTATTCACTATGTCCCGATCTGACATGGGACCTTGGTGAGTAAACCCAAATTCCTCATGCTAGTTTGGTGAGTGTAGCCCATGCCATTCGCCCTTACTAAAGTAAATGACGGACGGTAAAGATTGACAGTGCTCATATTTGTTATAATCCCAGTTAAGCCAAATAGTAGAGCTATCTACTAAGATGGCCATTCTAGCTTCTCACATTGCAGGTAACCCAACCACATCCAAATACAACACCTCCAATAAAATACGTGGAGATTGCAATGTTATCATTGTGTCCCTACTTGTAATGATTATGAAGTTGGCATCCACTGCAGGCTTCAGGGACACAACCATGATCAGGAAGTAACTTGCCTTAATTGTACCCCACCCCCAGTTTGATAATTCAACAGGTGCACACTATTGCGATGCTACTGGACAAACGCGCGCAGTTCTCACATTCCTGCAGACCTTGGAGTTTCGCTTGGATGTTCCTTGCCAGTGATCTCGCTGTCACAGAGCGGGTAAGGAAGTAACTCCACAAATGAACGGCAGGAACCCCCAAAAGGAATTCCTGCATGGGTGTTTCTGTTGAGTTAACTATAGATATAAGCACAAGTCTAAACATACACCAACCATCATTTTCCGCAAGCTACCTTTCGAGTTTCGTTTGGGCCTTTTTTTGGATCAAATCCAAGTAAGCTATCAGTACATCTCGTTTTGTGCGAATCGCCTTCCGAGAATCTGCAGGGCCTACTTAAAGGGGGCAGTGTACTTAATGAGTGGTTAGTAAGCCTGGTTATAACCCACTTAGGATACTTATAACCATGGCTTCTGTGGGTTGTAACCATGGTTACTGACCACTTGCCTGACGTACCCCATCGCCCCTTTAAGTAGGTGTTCCCCTTGAAACATCACCCCAATGGAAAGTCTCCACTGTTTCAACCACTCGGGAAATTATAGGAAACGCCGCTGTCAGGGTCAATGTTTGTAGGATCCCCCTGGGATTTTGGTGAGCCTTGCAACCCTTGAAACCAATCCCTAAAAGGGTAACCTCACAAAAACCCGCCCTTGTTCATTAACCGACATTTCAGGCGCAGATCAGTAGGGTTTCGATCAGGAGGGTTTCCAAGCACAAGTTGTGGCTGTGGCTCAGAACAATGTGCCAAAATGGCCCCTTGGTAAATGGAACCCAAGACTAAAACCTGCGTTACCCCTGCTGGTCGAAAAAAATGAGCCACACCCTGGTGGCGCAGCAGCTCGTGTTTTTCTTCGCCCGAGAACCGCAGGAACGCGAGCTACTGCACTTTGTGGTCGCTGCCCCAGGCGGGCCTCGGCTCCGTGGCCCCGGAGTGCGGGGCGCCGGGGACGCAGCCGGGAGGGGTCTGCTGCAACAGCAGCTGGAACGGAGGACGGGGTTTGGGGGGTGGCTGGGGGGGTTTGGGGGTTTGGGGGTTTGGGGGGGGGGGTGCGCTTTGGGCTGGGTTTGGGGGGGGGGGGATTTGTTGCCCAGTGGATCTGTTGTCATTTTTTTTCTGGGATTGTCAAGTGGCTCTTGGGTGAGCGAGGGGCATTGTGCAGGCTCAAATTGGTCAGGTCGTATTGCAATGTAAGATGAAGGGGTAGAATTGCCAAAAATTGGTTCATCTTTCGACCCTTTAGTTTCTTTACCGTGGGTTTTCAGTAGACTCGTTTCGTATCTTTCATACCAGACCAGTGCTTCCAGACGTGCCAGCATAACAAGTAATCAGCGATAACCATGATATAAGCCTAGAGGTAAAGCACCCTGGATACGTGGATATGTACGCGCTATTGGAGCTGTCAGCATCGACCCCCTCTCGGCCAGGAAAGGGCCTTTGCGACCACGGAGTTGAGCGCGAAGGCGGGGGCTTTCTGTGGGTGGTGTGTGGAAACGGTAGAGTATGCACTTCGATGTTTAGCCGACTGAGTGGGTGATAGCCGTGGCTCCAGCAGAGCCATTATATCCATGTTTGTCACCTACTTACTGACCAAGCAGATAATTACCACCGGATGAATCGTTGGTAGTTCAACGAGCCATGCAGAAGAGCAACGCCACAACGGACCAGGGCTGTTTGATGCAGTTGTTGATGCATCCACTAGCTTTATCATTGGATCAGCCGATCCAGTTGTCACTTGTTTTGTCACAACATGACGAGCTCATCCACAGGTCCAACTGGTTTGAAAGCCAGCGGTCTCCTCGCAACTCCTTGCTTCAGCAATCGCTTCTGACCAGAGGATTCCAGACCGTTTTCAAAGGGGTTTCCACGCGTGTCCTACTGAGTACTCTTTGGGAGCTTCTTTGAGATGGCCCTTTAAGGTGTCACAGATGAAGGGGGACGAAATCTTTTGTTCAGCCTGCCGATTTTTGGGCCAGAGGTAAAATGGAGGTTAACACTGCATCTTCTTGTTGTTTTTTTGTTTTGTTTTTTGCGGGGATGTGGTTTCCCCCCTGGTTTGCCTTGAACATCAACCAACAAGGGCTACCCTGAAAAGCGACACACCCGGTTGGCCGCGCAAATCATATCACTCTAGGGGTTGATTCCCCATTCTTTTCAACCATCTTTCTTTTCAAAAACCGGCTGTTTCGTAATGGTTTCCTGAAAAGAAGAATGCCTGAACAGAATGGGCATGTGGTGAGGAACCATATGGTTGTCCACTTGGTTTCCCTTTAAAATCAACCCAAAAAGGGGGTACCCTCAACAAGAAACACCCGATCCGGAAAAGTCCGCATCACCCCGAGGCACCGCCTGGACCATGGAGATGTTTGCGCCCCTCCAGCGGCCTGGACGGGGCATGATGTCGGCGGCGCCGCTGGGCTCGAAGTGGTTGCCGTCGGAACAAGTGGGGTCGGGCGAAGTCAATTTGGGCGTGGGGGAAATGGGAGGTCGGGGGTCAAATGGGATTTGGACCCCCGCAAAGATGGGTGATTTCCTTTTGTCTAGGTCCCCCAGTAGTGCCCTTTTACCCTCTTGTTGAACACTTCATGGTTGTTGGGGCACATGTTACATCTTTGCTTGTGGTTTAGTGGTTAAGATCCAACCACTGAACTGCTAAAATTGATTTTTTTTTTGCTCCCCTTCCAACGCCAACCAAGTTTGGACCCCCCGCAAAGCTGGGCGGTTTCCTTTTGTAGTGCGCAGTGCGCATCACTGGAGTGGGTGCGGGGCCGGGGCTTGAGGGTTTGGCTTCTCTGTGAAGGGCATCCGGATAAAGAAGATTTGTTCGGTGAGAGGTTCCTTGACAGACACGGGGTGAAAGAAGTTTCCATGTTTTGCCAGAAAAGAAGCTTACAGGCAAAACTCTGCAACAGAGGAAGATGAGTGGTCAAGGGCTCAGTTTGTGTACCCGTACGTACAGTGTACTTGCTGGGATTGGGGCCTGTTTGTTGTGATTTTAAGATCATGGTTGTGGAAAATCGAGCCATGGGGATGGGAATCCCACTTTCGAATCACGGAAAGGGTTACTCCCACAACAGTGCTTGGAACTTTTTTTCTGGATCCATCCATTCCACATGAAGAAACCAACAAGAAACTAACCAGCCTTTTGAAGCGAAGTAGAAACGGTGCAAGGAGTGTTTTTTTGGCTCGGGCGACTGGCAAAAACACATGTAGATTTCAAGTAGTTGACATAGCGCTGGGTCATTGTTGTGGAAAATTGGGGTTTAAAGCGCATCACCTTTAAAGTGCAAGAACAAGTCATAAGGGTTTGAGTTTGTGCTACCTAGGACGCAACTCCTAGGTCAGGGCTTGCCTGCCAATTGCTGCACCCAGGACCAACAGCACGGAGAAGTGGACGCTGGAAATCCGCTTTCCCATACTTTCCAGCCACCTGGCAGAGGGACTGCACGATGGTTTCCACTGCGCCATTCTGGAAAAGCGGGTATGTACCTTTAGAAATGTAGATAGTGGGTATAGAGTTGTCGTATATCCCATCCCACTGGAGGGACGCCTTCAAGGCGCAACAAGTGATAGTGGTACGGGCGCCTATGACGCTTTGTGAATAGGGACATAGTGAGGCACTAAGGGCCAAGCGCCTCCAGGAGTTTTAACTCATAGCTTGCCGTATGTGAAACTTGTCATAGGGACCCTTGGAACGCACATCGCGCAGTCGCTTGCGGTACACTCTTGGCATTGCTTTGTTCCGTTTCCATTTGGCATCTGTGCCAGACAATTCATTTTGTCACAACCGGTTGACCACCTCGAAACCACGCCTTGGACAGTCAACCGACTCTTCAGAGTAATTGTGCCTGCGTTTGGTTTGCAAGACGTGGCTCTCTCGAGATGCGGTGACTAAACATGTGCCTGAGCTGCAAGAGCAACTTGCACCTGCCTGAGCTTGGGCTGAGCTTAGGCCCCTTTTCATTGAGCTGTGCAGGTAGCTCGGTCCTCAGCTCTCAGGAGCTCTCTGCGGCTCGAGTCAAAAGCCGTGGCTTAGCGAATGAGAATTCTTGGAATATCCCTCGCTGGGTCTTGAAAAACCGAATGGCCACGGTGCGAATTCGCAGGCTCTGACGGATGGATCCGAGGGCCCTACATCCACTTTTTCTCATTGCCAGGCATGATCTTGTGGAAGTGGCAGACGCAAGAAAACGTCCTCTCCGTCCAGTCACGCAGCCGCCCACCGCACGGTCCTGCCTTCAACACTGCCAAAGAGGCGCGGTACCCACGGCCCATGTGCACAGCACTGTGCGACGTTCTGGACACAGTTGCGCAAGAAAACGTACGCACGCTGGGACGTCCCAATACGTGCTCTCAGCTTGTCAGTGAATGCTTGCCCGTCACTTGTGTGTGCTTGCCAGCAGTGCCGCCCCTTGACGGCAAGCGCTGCTTGAGCTGCAGCGTTCCGAATTTGCCTTGGCCCAGCTCCCTGATTGCCGAGCAGCTCACCCTGTCCGCGCTCGCAATGGCTCGGGCGGGTTGCAGAGCTCCTGCACCGAGAGAAGGAGCTGAAGGTCAAACTTCACCCGTCTGTGAGGCAGATTGTGTGTGGCAAGCACCTTGCTCTCGTGCAACGTTTCATGAATGGGTCTTTTTAAAAGACTGAGTTCGTGGACGCCGGCCTTCCCGAGGGAGCGCTTGCTGAACTTGCCCTCATGGAGACCTAGGCTGGCGAACATTGTGCCCGCAGAATTGCCATCCTTTGTTGGGAAGCTGCAATGGCTGATGCCCAGGCAGTAGAATCGGGGCCTTGGACATGCGTCGCAGGCGCTTGCAGCAAGCGCTTCTCAGTCCTCAAAGCATTGCCGCGCTCGAGAAGGATCCTCCATGGTACAACTCTCAGCCGCTTGGAGAATCTCTGGATTTATTTTCATTGACTGAAGAAGCTTTTCCCATCCGAGGATGGTGCGCATCACGTCATAGGCTGTAAGAGTTGCTCTCAGCCTTGTCGCGCTGGAAGCACATTGACCCCAGGCGAATTTTGCTTTTCGTTGCGCTGGGCAACGTGTGTGAGTGTGCGTGTGTGTGAAAAGGAACATCGGAAGTTGACGCTTGGAGGGAACTCCTCTTGAGCGGCCACGAGACCGCAGACCGCCATCCAAGTTCAACATCAGTATGGCCCCAGCCGTGCCTGCCTCAAGGAGCGCTGTCAGTTTTCTCCTTCGGGTCGTTTACCCACTCTGCCCAATCACGGCCCACATGCTGAAGAGTCGATCTTGTCTAAAGCGGACGGCAAAGTGACAAGATGTTGTCTAAGATAAGCTTTGTGGAGCTGGCGCCGATGGGTGCAGACATGCATGGGTGGGAATAGCATGGAGTCTCACCACTTCCCCCGTTGGCAGCTTGACGAAATAACAGGAGCGTCTGAGTGAGTCAGGGACTTGCATTCATTTGATGTCAATGCTTCAAGATTTCGAGTCGTTCGGTTTCATTCGCAAACTCCATAAATGGACTTTCTGTTTGAGCACACGTTCAACGTGCTCCCATCTGCGTTCTGGGTCCTGAGGACACGTGTGGACTTTGATGATTTGAGGGGCCACGCGTTTGCGTAAGAGCTTCTCTGAAGTCTTGTGAGGCAGCCCCTAGAGGTGTCCCGGCTTTATAAGGATGTTTTGTTAAACAACAAGGCTTTCATCACCGAAGCATAGAGCCTCAAAAATGCAGTTGTTTTTCTTCCTTTTTTTTTTTTCGGGGGCACGGGGGGACAACAGCGGACCGGGCCATGTCCCCTAGAGGCAGATGAGCGAGGATAAAAAACAATCCCCTTATGCCATACGTGGCATATCGACCGCTGTCAAAAGTCTTCTTACAAAACGCTGCAAGTTCTGCTGGGATTGTTCGATTTAGGATATCTAGCTACAGCGCAAGCAAAGCAGGGTTGCAAAACCAACTCGGTGAATCTGCTGTTTTTGTGGCCAGGGATTCCGCCTGGTAAAACGAGCTCGCTCAAGAGGAGTGATCTTTTGAGGTTGGTTGCCTTTGCGAAACTGGTTATGGAACACGTTTAGAAGTGGCCCCCTATCCAGTTGTCATTGCCGGTTGGTGAGTTATTCTAGCTCAAAACAAACTGTAGGTGTCCTCTTGAGGGTATGCCATAACTCAGTGTTCTCGAAAAGTTTCTCCAAGAAAGTCGGAGAACCAATCTGGGGAGCTGGTTTGTTGACTGCAGCTCCTGGTTTCAACCACCAGTGTTGGTTCATTACAAGCCTCACAAATCCAGCTGACATGCTGACAGGCCAGGTTGTTTTTTTGTGTTTTTTTTTTCTTCCTTTTTTGTCCGAAGCCATCCCAGGCCCGGAGCACGGGGGCCTGCTGAACCTGCCAACCGCGCAGCGCCTGCCCCACGTTCCGGTGGCACGGGGGCCCATTGAAGATGCGGGGGCTAGGGGCGCTGAGGGTTCCAGTTTTGTTTTTTTCTTTTTCGAGGGGTTTCTACCGAAAAGCGACCGGGCGTATTTTCCCAAGGAGGAGCCTCCAGCTGCACATGCTGTCCTCACAATGTGGGTGACAGTTGTTTCAATCAGAGGCGCGAAAGAGCGATTTTGCCCATGAAGAAGGTTCCTCTCGATTCCTGAATTCTGGATTCTAGTGATGAATTACAGTAAATTGCCCAGATGAGCAGACTTGGTTAATGCAACTGACCCCCCGCACAAGGGCAATCTTTTTGCGGGTGAGTGGAGAAAGCTTTGTCATTTTCGAACGAGTAAAACAAGGCTGCCCCAAAAGAAGGTTTTGCGGTTCTGCAATAAGCTGTGGGGGTCTCATGATGCTCAGAATGCGCACCATGCTCAAAGGTGAAGCTACACATTACATCACTGGCAGAAGCTGATATGACATACATCACGTAGCATTCCAAGGCCTGTCCAACATCTATTCGGCGGATTGACATATCGTTGGTAGAGGAATCGGAATCTTCTTTTGCCGGACCCCCTTCTTTGAGTTCCATGTCAACTTGCAGGGACGTACAATGATCACCCCCTTAAGGGTCCCCTTCTCCCACCATTGCTCCTCAGGCTCCCGATAATCCCCCTTTTCCTTTCTTTATACGTTTCCCCATAAACTCAACTACCGAAGCTTTTTGCCCATGGACGCCGCCTGGGGGCAGTTCACATGGAACGCGAGGTTCGGGGGGTTCTGGTCTGGACCATTTTCCTTCTAACGGGACCCTCGAACGTCAGGTTCCATGTGGAAATTGGTGGGAGGGTACCTCCAGCATATGCCTTGCGCTGCTCGCGCAGCGTCAGTCGGGCGGTCGGGGGGTTTGTTCGGTCCGAGGAGGATCTGCATCCGGCGAATGGCCAGCGATTCTGGTGGGCCACGCTCCTTTGGCAGACAAAAGGCCGTAGATTTCGTCTAGGGCTCCTCAAAAAGATACATTTTGGAACCATTTGAAACACGTTGCTTTTTCAACAAAATACAGGGAAGCCACCATTTACAAGGCAATGCTCAGGTGTATAATGTAAGGATCCCTGTGCAAATCATAGCCGAAGAAACCGTCCACTGGTGCACTCTCTACCCAAGGAAGCCAGAAGGGAACCAGTCTGAATTGACCTTTTCTCTTTTAGGCTAAAGAAGCCGTCAGGACATTCTCCAGATAATTCGCCAAACAACTGCTAACTTCCTGGAGATGGTTTCTTGGAGACAATGGTTTGGAGCACCGCCTGTTGGAAGAATACGTTCCTTGTAGTCCAAAGACGAAACCCGCCAAAGGGGTCCGTTTTCGAAGCAGATCGGCGGGTCGTCTTCCAGACAGGCCAGGTTCCATGATGGGAGGCTACTTTAGGTCCCCTAGCTAGGTGCACGACCTCTCACCCCCTGTTTTTTGGGGGAGGGTTCCCCTACTAAAATAGACCACAGAAAAAAGTTGGCACCCACTTATTCGAACCTCTCTACTGGAGGACCTAGTACCTTTTTGGGGCTTGAGTTGCAGGAAAACCAAGGGGCGCCTTGCATCCGATTGCATTGGGATTGGGAGGTGAGAAAAAGTCTGTACAAACGCCTTGACAAAATCATTTCAGAGCTAAGGGTTTTGCTTTGCGACCATAGGTGTCCTTTTTAGGTTAGTTTGATTAAACATAGATAGCACTGGTTTAGATGGGGTTTATTCCATTTACCAGGGCCATCTATTTCCAAAAGGCCAGCTATGATGTTTGCGACCGGTTTGGGGGATGCAAGATGAACGTGTTTTGTCTTGGAGGTCCCATTTCATGGTTGTTGTTGGGAAACATTTTACATTTTTGCGTATTATGGTTTAGTGGTTGAAATCCCCACGTAACTGCTAAAATATGATTTGTTGCTCCCCTTCCAACGTCAACCAAGCTTTGGGAGGCTTTTCGAACATGACCTTTTGGTTCTCAGTTTGCCCCGCCCAGCTAACGTGGAGCACCCAAAACACAACAGACATGTCGAGGCTCTGGTTTTGGGCCTCCCATCTCGGTTCCATGCCAACCTGGGAGACCAATTTACTCTCACTTTTGCCTGAACAGTATCTTTTTTTTTTTGTTGTTTTGTTTTCCTCCGTATCGGTTTACAATGGTCTTGGCCGCAAAACAAACAAGTTAAGGGAGGGTCCCTTACATAACGCAAAGGCGCGGGGTTGTTTTTTCAGCCCCACCTGACCAGGGCCAAAACCTCCTCGCCGAGGTTCGCCAATGCGCTGCACGCGCCTTGGTGGCGGGACCTCACGGCGGCGGACACGAAGCATCCGGAGCGTCCTGGTTTGCAAACGGGAGGGTTTTTCCATAACTAGGCCCCCCAGTAATGCCCTTGCTTACCCTTTTTTGGTTGGGAGGGTTCCCCTACTAAAATAGACTACAGAAAAAAGTGTACCCTTATTCTAACCTCTCTACTGGAGGACCTAGGAGTCCTTTGAATCGGTGAGCTTGGTTAGAAATAGATGGGTTCCACTGGTTGATGAAATGGCTGTGGGTCAAGAATATGTACCCAACAAAGGAACTCTGGCAACTGGAGACTTGGACTACAACCTGCGGTCCATATACTGGTGGTTTAATTTTGACCCATACCCTTCAAATATGTTATATTCCATTGACCAGGGCCAATCTACTTTTCCCAAACGTCACCTATGATGTTTTCACGCCTTGGATCTTCATCTCATGTGATTAATGGGCACCCCGGAAGAAGAGATAGACACGGTTGATCAATAGCGGGGCGTGTTCCGATTTAGTGGGATGGATCACTGTTGGAGGGCAACATTGAGTAGGCAGGTTATAACATATGTTCTTGTAAAGGAACTCGCCAAGGTTGTAACTTAGTTGATGTGGGTCAAACACACAAGTACTCGCTTCCCCACCGCTTGACTTACTTCCGCACATTCCTTCGCAGGTCCCCTTAGTAAGGCCTTAGCCTTAGCAAGAAGCTCACTTCCTAAATTGGACTTTGAGCTGGTTTGGAAAGATGATTTTAGTGGCACTCGAATGTATATTTACTTTTGCTGACTAGTCCACTCAGGTAAAGCAAAGTGGGCTTGGAGTCCACTTGTTATCACTTGTTGTTTAGTTCTTTGTTCTTGTGGTCCCTCTTTGAGCCAGTCGCTTGCACTGGAATCGAGGCAGCCGCGAAACAAGGTATGGCCAGACTTCTGAGTTGGGTCAATCAAGTGAGGTCCCCCCATGTGTGGAACGAGTCTTTGTAGGGCCATTAACTGTGATACCACAGTGGCCACCCCCCTCTAGAAGTAAAAAAGTAGTCCGGCGCTGGGAATCCCACTTTGGTTTGGTTCGTGTCATTCTTGGGTAGATTTTTTGAAGGTAGCTTGGCAAACCACACCTTTGCTTGGGTTTCCCCAGTTTTCAGCAGACTAATCTACTTGCAAAGTGGCTTGAGCATGGTAGCTACACACCCTTTAAAACATACTGCGCCTCAAATTCCTACTGGGTACGGGGTTTGATGATATGGCTGGTGGGTCAAAAACAGGTACCCAACAAAGGATCTCTGGTAATGGCAACGTGGACTAAAACCAGCGGTTTCATATCCTGGTGGTTTGATTTTGACCCATGGGTGCCCCAGTGGTGCCCTTTTACCCTTTTGTTGGGAGAGGGTTCCCCTGCTAAAATAGACTACAGAGAAAAGAATCGGGCACCAAACTATTCTAACCTCTTTAGTGGAGGACCTAGAAAAATGGTCAAACCCGGAATTGGCATGTTCACTGGGTACGGGATTTTGACCCATGGCCATATACCGAAATTTTGTCCCATGGGATATCCGGAGCTACCGAACGGCCGGAACTCCGAGGCTCATCAAGCAGCGCTGCGAGGAAGTGATCCGTGCGGATGAGCAACGCTTCGGCTTCACGCAGACGCTCCGGCGGCAGAAGAAGGGAATTTCTAGGGGTTGATTCCTTTTCCATTCTTTCCAACCATCGTTCTTTTGAACAACCAGTTGTTTTCTAGAAAGAAGGATCCCTGGAAAAATGGGACTTTAACTTTTTGCTTGGATGTTAGGACTTTAAGTTTTTGCAAACTCATGGGTTTTTCATTAAACCACTAAAAGTTAAACTTTCAGCAGGGGAGCAGAAAGCAACCGAGTAAGGGAGTTGTCTTTGGAAACCAAAAGGGGGTGAGGGGGGAGGGGGAAAATGGGGGCGGGGGCAGGGGCAAAATGGGGGGCAGGGGGAGGGTCCGGGGGTCTGCATCGGAGGGGTCATGACCCTTAGGGATCCTGCAATAATCGATTTGCTGTTTCCGGCTTGCTGTCTTTGTCGTTTTCGGGAAAAGCAGCCCTTAAGGCTATGAAGGGAGTTGTCAATAGTTTTTGCTTGTTTGGTCCTTCATGTTGTTGGATTTAATTTGGGGGCAAGGAGTGTGGGTGGGTGCCAAAACGGATAAGAGTTGTTTTTTGCCAAACCTTTCGCGCCCTTTAAAGTAATATTGGCTGGCAATCGGGGGTGAAGGGGGTTTATTAGTCAGGGGTCAACATGACTTTAACCCCTGTCGATTTTCAGCTCTAAGAGTCACCTTGGGGGGTGTTCCTCTGAATTTGCATGGGAAAACGCCTGTACATTTCCGGGTTTCGGGCGGGTCTTTGGGGGTGAGAAAACTCAAGGGCACGTATGCTACAACCCCCCCGGAGGTTTGCTTTGGTGCATTTTGCTTGGATGTTAGGACTTTAACCTTTTGCCAGCTAACGGGTTTTCCATGAAACCACTAAAGGTCAAAAACAACTTTTGGCAGCCGAGTCCAATTTGAGGGACGGCGAGATAGGTTTTTGCTGGACGCCAACAACGCGGCGCCCACCTGCTACTACGAGGCCGCCTCCCAAAATCTGGGTGGCCACCAGCCGGGGGCCCCGGCCGAATCGATCGGCTCCGCGGGTGGCTGGGGTGGACGACGTTTGGAGTTGGCGGGGGTTGGTGTGAAGGCAAAGCCAAAAGGAGCCACCGCTTTTTTGTATGCAAGGTCCCCCGTGGTGCCCTTGCTCATCGCTTGTTTGGTTGGGAGGGTTCCCCAACTAGAATAGAGTACGGAACAAAAGGTACCCGTATTCTAACCTCTCGACTGGAGGACCTAGTATGGGTTTGTAGGGAGTTTGACAGGATCTAAGTAGAAGTGGTGATTGGGGGGTAATTATCCCGATGCTTTTGTTGGATGAAGATCATTTTTGAAGGTAGCCGCCCCCCCACCCCAAATAGGAAGGGTTTGTGAATCCAGGGAGAAACACATTACCCTCTTTGGGTTGGTTGACAACTCCACCAAAGTTTGGGTGGTACCGATTCCTATTTTGGGAAGAATCCAAGTAGACGCCCTGACTGATTTTGTTGAATAGTCCGGATCGCTTTGACACCTGCCCAGGATCTCTCTCAACGTTACAAGGTAGACGTCAAGGATTTCCCTTTGGGAAATCCACCTCTGGGTTTAAGTCTACCTAGTCCAAAAAACGCAAAAGGTGCGAAGGAAGGGTTGCTTTGTTCGGCCCTCTCAACTTGTCGCCCTTGTTTTCCCTCAGCTTTTAGCTTTTTCCAAAACAGCAGAAAGTTTGCTTGTTAGCAAGGGGTAAAGGTTCAGCTTAGGTTGCGAGCTTCGGGGTGAAAAAGCGAGCTAGGTCCGATTTACTTGGGGGAAACCACTGAACTTGGGATGTTCGACTCAGAAAAGAAAGTAGGTTTTACCAGTGAGGCGCTGGGGTTGGTCTGCTTAACACCGTGGTTACAAGCTGCTGAGTTGAACATTCAAGTGGAGGTCTTGGTTTCGTTTTGAGCATCTAAGAAAGGGTCCTCCTGAATGTTTTTCCCTGGAAACCCGAACAAGTAAAGGGCTTATTGCCCTGTTCCCTCAAAAGGACTCCTCCAAGATGGCGGGCTGGGGGTTAAGTTAAGTATGGGGCTCTTACTTCTTGCATACTCATATGAATGCATGCGTGAGTGCTGGCCACAATGGAGGACCGCAAAAAAAAAGTGGCTGGTGTTTGCTCGGGAGTGATTCGGGGCTGCCTTCGATGCCGGTGTCTGTGCTTGAGCATCCAAGTTGCAGTCCCCAATTGCAAGTAAGGATGCTCATTCCATTTGGATCAACAAGTGCCTGTGTCAAAGTCGCTTGAGAAACACTTAACATTGTTCTGGGGAATACTTTTAGTGACATTAGTTGTACCGGACTCTTTAAGTGAACATCTTGTTTTAAGTGAATGCAATATTTTTTTCTGACCATGACAAGCCTTTCAAAGGTGGCACTTTGTTGGGATGCTGGCAGTACCATGATTGACATGTTTTCACTTTTGACCCCCCCTGGAAGAGGCGGATTTCGGAGGTTCCCGCTGTTTAGGAGGATCCCTTGGAGCGAAAGGGCAAACTCCACTAGGTCCGCCAGTAGTGCCCGACCTCTCACCCCTTGTTTGGTTGGGAGATTCGGTTCCCCTACTAAAATAGACGTCCTTAAAAAAATCGGGTACCAACTCATTCTAACCTCTCCACAGGAGAACCTAGGCCACTTGTTCCACTGGCCCAGGTACATGCACAACCCGGATGCCTTCGGGTACTTGCAGTTTGCTCCTTTTGGCAGCACCGAGCCCTGCCGCAACGTCTTCTGGCTTGCGCGCTTTGTGCTCGCGCAGGTCTACCAAGCTGAGGCACCAGCTTGGCCATTTTCCATGCAGTTTGGCCCTGGGCTTCGGGGAGCCCACCCTTTGCGTTGTGTTTCAGTACCTCAGATGGGTTTCCCTCCAGCAACGACGGCTAACCTGCAACGGGGTCCAGTTCGTATTTGAGGCGAGTTCATTTGGGTTTGTCAGCACCCCTTGCACAGCCCATTGGATGTGGGTCGACGTGTTCGACAAGGCACCCCGCTTTCTTTTTCACAGCCCGAACCGGTGAGCGCCCATACACCATGGAGCCTCTACTCATGTACGGTTCACGTCTTGCATGGTAAGTTTCTAAGAGCAGGTCTACGGGACGCATCAGCCCAGTCAGGCCACATGAAGCTTACGGAACATACAGAGTTCTGGCAGATGCAAGGCGCAGGCCTAGAAACCAAGTAGCGGACATAAAAGACAGATAATCCAATATCCGGGCCATTCACATGATCTACCGAGATGATGTTTGTGACTTTACCCTGCACTGAATGAGGTTCATTGAATTTCTGAGTGGATTTCTGAGTTGCTTGATAGCTACATGCGTGCTCTGTGTCTTCCGCGTGGCCTATGCACGATATGGGTTGAAATTGTCAAGCAAGGACAAGCCGCCATGTGTCATTGCTACCTGTCTCTCTCTCTCTCTCTCTCTATATATATATATATTTGTATATGTATTTTTATCTATCAGATGTGCATTGCATATCGGCAAACCGCTCTATTGCACTTGTTATTTGATGGTGTGTTTCACATGTGCTGTGTTTGACGGGTGTTCAATCCAATTAAGTGCAAGGTTCCTCAACAAATATAAACCAAGGAATTGCTGATATTAGTTTGATATATTCAAGTTTAAGCCAAGTGGCTTGCCTTTTCGGGATCGCTGTTTGTCTTTCCAGTTGCCACTTATCGCCGAGACTTTGCCTTTGGCAATGCCTGTTGTAGGAGCCTTGGATTTGGAACCACTGCGCGCTGTGACAGACTCAACTTCTGGAGTTGTTGTTTTTTTTGGGCAACTTATACATCCTGAAGCCATTCGTGCAGAAGATTCTAGCAGCTCCCGGCTTTTTGTGACTGCCTTTTGGGCCATACGTCATGCAACCCGTCTCTTGGGTTACACAAGGAGTTGGTCCTCTTGGGGAAACAGTAAATGGCCAGCCTCCTGTTGGGTATCGAGAGATTCCGCACGGGAAGCGTTAAGGGCCTAGGTTTGGGTCAACATTTGGTGACATTTTTTACTTGCCCTCTACCAAGATGATGCGTGAAAAGATTCCAGTCCTAGGGTTGACTGTTGACCTTTTTTTTTCTCTTGGGGGTCCCTACATTCCACTTTGCGGCTTCATCACCTGTTTCCCTAGAACAGATGTGAGAGGAAATATATGGGGAAGTCTGCAACCTGCAAAGAGCGTGCAGGTGCAATTCCTCATGAACGAGCACTTGGGGAACGGCTCGTTCACCTCCAACGTCGCGGACCGGGGGTTACTTTCTCAGGTTCTGCGAGCGCCACAAAAGATGTCACAGCCCCTAGAACCCAGGTGTTTGATGGAGATGTTTGCACATTTGCACCAGGGTCGGGCCAACATCTGTTGAACAACGAAACCTGCGCGCGATCAGCTACTCAGCAAGTGATTAGTGACCAAGTTTACGCCACACTTAGCAAGAGGATTTGGAATAAGGATTCCCGCTATTTAAAACAGCCCAGGGAAATCCGTTTTGAGTTTCTGGTTAAGAGGAATACCCGAGGACATCCTTAAGTATTTGGACGGGGACCCTAGTTTGAGCAGACGGGGAGAGTGGTCATTTCTCCGGGTGTTGCTTTCTCTGGGTGGTTTGGTTGGTTTTCAAAGAGGTGCGACTATTTGTAGGGGCTCTGTTTGTCTAGCCCAGACACCCAGTGGTGCCCACTTCCTCTTTTTTGTTTTGTGTGTGTGTTGGGAGTTCGTGCCCTTGGCTACTGGGGGCTTGGGCTAAGATCCTGCTTACATCCCTTGAACAAGCCGTACAAGCTTGTGCAAGCCACTCATCTGGGTGAATTATAATGACCTCACGCGACCAAATTTACCCCAAATGGTGGTTTATGTGGGGAGTAGCCCCCCAACCACCGCAAGTTTCAGGTTGGTGAAATATTATAATTCACCTAGACTCATGACTGATGTTCAATGGGATATGGCCGCATGTCTGAAGTGAGTGGGATCAGTAAACAGAACCCCTATGGTTTGGAAACACCCCACTTAAGAGGTAGCCAATTTCCTTGCTGGTTCTCAGCAGGGAATGAGGGAGGAGGCCCCTTTTAGCCATTTTCCTTGGCTCCCCGTTAGTTTCCTTTAAGAGGAACCCCTTTTGGTTCGTTCCCAAAATCCCTGTTGATTTCCAGAGAACCCACCTTTGGTGCATTTTGCTTTGATGTTAGGACTGAACAACTTTTTGCCAAGCAATGGGTTTTCCGTATTAAACCCACTAAAAGTTAGTCACTTTTAGCAGGGGAGCAAAAAGCAACCGAGCCACCACGCCGCAAGTGTCCATGAGAAGCTCCCAGGACCTGCTGGGCGCAGCCTGCACCGTGAGCAACGCCTGCCACAGCAAGGCCTTGCTGGCGGCCCTGAGCTACGTGGATCTGCAGATCCGGCAAAAGGAGCCCGGAGCCAGGCACCGGAGCGCGACGAAATCGCCGGTGAATCCTTCCATGTGCTTGAGAATATGTATAAATATACATGTATATATATATATATACACGTTCTTTCTATTTTCCCCTGTTGGTTTTAAAGGGACTCTAGGACCTGGATATATTCTTATTGTTTTCCAGGGGGCATAAGCAATTGAAGATTGCTTCTGGCGCATTCTGGAGTCTGCGGATTCTGGCGGGGGGGTGGACTTGGATACTGATTCCGCGTCAGGTAGGGCTTTTAAGGAATAGATAGACATATCTGGCCTTACGTGATGATCAGAAGCCTTGCGCAAGAGTCACGAGCAGACTAACCTGGGCATGTGGAAAGCTTGCCAATTTGGTCCTGCCGTGCCAGTTCCGAGGATTGTTCCAGGTCTCAGCGAGGTTAGTGCAAGCTATCATGTAAACTCGATTGCTTTGGCCGCTTGCAGCACCAACCGCTGTAAATTAGCCAAGGGGCCTAGTTCCAGCCAAGAACAGCACACGCCACACAAGGCACAATTAACTTTCGTGATATCTATACCATGCCTTTACCATGCCTTTACCATGCCTTAGTGTTTTGAATGTGTTCGGGCTTTTCAACAGATCTCGCATCGGAATGTCCTGGTGGCCAAGCCAAAAGCAGACCTGCCATTTTGCTGAATATTTAATGCCTTTTTGCTTTGGCCGTTTCCGTGGTTTACCACTGTGGGCCCTGAATTGGTTGATGGTTGCAACCAGACATCACACGGTGTTAAAGGCCCCCGCTTTGACGCCTCCCTGGATGTTCAACCATCTTGTAGGTTGTATTTTGATTGTAAGGGAACTAACCTGAGTTAACCCAAATAGCATCCCACTAACCCCAGTTATGACTATGGTTTAGTCTTGGGGTCAAGACTATTCAGGCTAGAATCAGAAAATTACGAATTGTTTTGGGGTATTTCAGTGGGGCAGCGGTACCGTGGCACGCCATAGCCAACTTGGCACGATGGTTCCGCGCTGCGCCGGTTCCGCAGGTCTGGCAGCTGCGTGCGCTACGCCATGCCGGGCATCCAGAACTCCAGCTGGACGGGAGGGCCCTGCTTCCAGGCGCGGAATGTGCGCAGAAAGCGGGCGGCTTCCGAGGAAAGTTTCTAGGGAAAAGCTTCCATGTCCATTCTTTCCATCCCTCCTTACAGGAATCCATCAGAAACTCAGGGGAAACAGGTTTCCTTCGAGATCCTTCTTTTCAGGGATCCATTGAAAAAACTGCAGGGGAAAGAGGTTGTTTCTGAAACGAAGGATGGTGAAAAGAACGGGGCATCAACCCCTAGAATGTTGACCCTCGGATTAATACACCCGTCGTATTACTAGGGGGTCCAAAAAGATCGCCCCCCGATCCAAATCAACCAGCGATTTAACTTCATCCAACGTTCCCATTACTCAGTTGCCGAGTGGTGTCCGTTGTCAATTGGAGGGGGAGCCCTCAAAATTCACGTAGCAAGCAAGTGCGCCGTTTGCCCACGGCCACTGGAGGGGAGTCTGCTCAGTTGTCCAAACCCCACGTTTGGGTAAATGGGACATGGTGTAGAAACACGGGGGCCGCCTCATGACTTTTCCCCTTCGCAAGCTGGATATGTCGAAAACTGCCAACAGTGACTCGCAGATGTTGGCTTCCCCGAGCCTGAAACATATGACAAGGTTGCTTCCAAACTCAGGATGGCCAAATCTGAAGAGTAGAGCACTTGGTTTGGTTTCCTTTGGTCCTTCGGGTTGCCATTTTCGACCCGCAAACGATCGGTATTTGGTCGACTGGGGAGCCTCCCACGCCCCTGACACTCGCCCGGCCCTCACAGTTCAGCGGTCAGCCACATGAAGGGGTCGTCCTCAACGTGTCAAGACCTGAGCGGAAAATCCGGATGGAGAAGACCCGAAACGTGGCAATGGATCCCTCTTGCTATGCCAAACGTGAAATCAACACGGCCAAAGCATCGTAGCTCCTTTTGTTTGGGCTAGGGGGGATGATGGCAACACGCTGAATGTATGAGCCCGCATGATGAATTCATGGTATGAAACTAGCAGAGTTTGCAAACTTATAGCTCAAGTCCAGAGAACTTGCCACAAACTGGGTTCTGATTGCTCAGGTTCAGCACCCGTGCCTCTTCCCACTAGCAATGGCTTTCCTTCCAAAATACCTTCAGGTCACCGGGCAGGGAGCACATCGGTTGACCCCGTCCGATGCAGGCCTTTGTAAGCTACACCATACAGAGCCGCCGCCGGGGGCCTCGCCTCGGCGACCATGGGCTTTCCCGCTTTTGGGACGAAATCGCCGGTGAATCCTTCCATTTGCTTAATGTTTTTGTTGTTTTAATGCATTTTTTTCTTGTTGGGTTGAAAAGGAGTTTATCACTACTGGACATATATTTAGTTTTCGCAGGGTCTTAAACAAATGGAAGTGAATAGGGGGGTTCGGCAAAATCAGGGACCTCATGTGGCTAAACCAAGGCAGCCAACCAGTGAAAGGAGTTCTCGTTGGGCCATGAAATGGACGTGCCGACAAAGCCGCGGACATGTGCGATATAACTCTGGTGTTTTTGAGGTACGACTGATGTTCTCGTTTGTCCAGAACCTCTCAGTTTTGCGTGGATTGGGCGCGATTCCATGGATCCCAGAAGCCCATGTATCTACGTGGAGCATGCAAAAAAAACCGTCCCTCACGTTTGAGTCGGGTCAACAAGAACGTTGGAGGCCGGGCCAACGAGGTACACATCCAGCTCCTTAATGTTGACCCCAGATGAACAAACCCGTCCTGCGAATAGGGGGATGTCACCCAAAGAGAATTCCCACTAAAAGGAATTGGGACACCTCCCTCCATTCAGCCACCAGAAACCGTGTAATCCGGGGTCAACATGGCACCATAGCCTAGGGCCCAACCCGAAAGGAACATCTAGGGCATGGCCGAGCCTGAGTCAGATGCACCGGGAAACACGGCCGTGCCAGGGATGCGAAGACGATTTGAGGGGCCCTTGGCCAGTAAGCTGTGTATCCAACTTCTGGCAAGGCCTTTTTGGGTGTGCCTTTGTTTAGGGGACGCCCAAAAAATAGGTTGGCCTTTTGCTTTCCCTTCAAAACCACAAAGAAGACGTACGCTACAGAAAAGAGACATGCTTCTGAAGAAAGCAATTGTTTAAATGGTCCTCCGGGCATGTGCGACGGTCGATGGGCTGCCGGGGGTGGATTGCCCCGGTCATTGAGGTGATCCGGCAAAGATGCGTTTGATTCAAGGCTCCATTGACGAGGCCGGACGTTGCGCTGATTGATACTCATTCCCTTGGAACCAAACGGATGTATATCAGCCACACAACAGTTTGTAGGTTTTCAGGGTAGCCCTTGTTCCTACTTGCAATATTCCTAGAATCAAGCATAGACACACCGTGCTTTTCGGGCTTATTGCACTGACCCGGTCTTGTGTATTGGGCGATGAGATCCAAAGTTGGCTGACCATGCACTGGCTTTGTGTATTCATTTGAGGACATGACAATTTCTCACTTGTTCCGAAGCAGCTGCTTGGATGTTCAATCCACTTCGTAGCTACGGCCATGTTAAAACTGGGGCTGCTTGGGTCAACGATTAATCACAACCTACTAGGTTGGTTGAACATCTAAATTTGCTTTTCAGAAGGGTTGGATTCTTAGGATCCCCTGTCCGCTTTTTCGACTGCAGCTAGGGGCCTCATGTTTGTGAAAGCCAGTACATCAAGCCGCGGCCCCCGGCAGGCTCGACTCATGTCCTTGCCGGACGTTGGTCAGAGGCAGGGCGAAGGGCAGATGGAAAGAGGCCACAGGCGTTTGCAACCTCAAGCAAAGCTTTGCAACCTTACCCATGAAGGTTGACTTCTTGGGGGGCCCTGAATAGGTTGGTGAGTTCTGACGTTATGACTCATCCACGTGAAGAAGATAATTGTCTTTGCGACACATGACGACACAGTCTGAATGCATGATGCATGAAGGAGGCTTTGCGTGGAGGATTCCCCTCGCTATGACGGCGTAGCTACTGAGCAGACTTGCTCCGAGCCGATAGAAGATCAGATTGCGTAGAAAATAGGTCGGCCGCGGGACTTAGGAATGCATTTGCCTTGACTTGCTTCCTTGGAAAATTGGTCGGGCCCTTTTTCCCTTTACCAGAGACCACACTTCTACCCAGGATCCAAAGGGAGCAACCCCAGCTTCTGAGTTGTGCAGGAAGCGGAGATGGGGAAGTCGCAAAGGAACTCCATGTGGTTCTCACAAGTTTTGGTACGTGACCGGTTTGGCCCAGGTTTCTCTGGGATCCTGTTTTTGGCGTGTAGATCCTAGAACTCCAGAAAGCACTCTGTTTTGGAGGAGTCCCCTCCTTGGCCTAACCCGGTTTCTCAGCCTTGGCAGGTGGAACAGCAAAGATGCGGGCTGGCGACTTGCCCAAAAATGGTTTCCAATTGGAGCTGCTGTGATGCGGGGTGCTCCATGTCCGTAAAAATATGACCCTGTGCTTCATAGAGTCCAACTCCACCCGCCTCCCCCCCGTTTCTTCAAGATAAGACCCGCGCTGCGAGCCTGGATTTGCTATGAAGTTCCAAACGGCTCCAAATGGTTGGTGAGCATGAAGCCATATAAATGCTCAATCATGTCCTACTGTAGATGGACGAAATCCTGCACCACCTAAGAAACCCTGGAATGTTGATTCCCCTGTAAATACCAACCGACCATGGCTTCCCATGGTTTCCCAGTGGTGCAGGATTTCGTCCATCCACAGTAGGTTCAATCTTAAAATGTCCCTGAAATATTCCCGTTGTTTAGGTCAGAGAAGATGGTTGACAGTAGTTATGTGCATTCTGTGCTTCAAAGCACAGAGAGATCCTTATATACAGCTCCAAAAGCGGCAGTTATGGCAGGCCCGCCTTTGAGTGTGGCCTTTTGTGTTTCTTTCCCTGGCTTTGGGTAGGCTTCTCTGTGGGTTCCATTTATTGATTACCCCAAAGTAGACTTATATCCATTGGCTTCCCTCTTGGGGACCTCAACCACCACCCGTGGGTTTAGGTCTACCTGGGGATAAGCAGCACGTGGAACCGAGAGAGCCTCTTTTGATTACAACTTAGAGAGGCCATTCTTTTTCTAACAGAGGCATGTGCAGTCGGCTTGCAGGAATGTTTCCTGCAATACCACTGCATGGGAAACTCTAGTGGCCAAGCCGCCCTTTTTCTTCGTGTTGTGGGCTACATCCACAAACAACTGAAATGTATGTCTGGTCAGCATGTGACGCTGGGCCAGTAGGAAACGTGTTCGTTCTCTTTGTTGCTTATAGGGACTCAGCCCATTCAATCAAGTGTCTTAGAGTCCAACGCTTCCGTTCAGAAGCTTCGACCGGCGCCAAGGTTGTGCCTAGATGAGGTCTACGTGCGCGAGGCAGCCACCTATGTTTGATAGGTGCTCTCGCAAGAGACCAAAGCGTCTCAGTCTCTGGCATGATTTGGTTCCTGGAGTGATAAACGCGCACATGGTCGATAGGATGCGGTGGTGTTAGGGTTCCAGGTTGCCATGATGGTTTCATCGACCATCTTCCTGGCCATTCATGCTTCAGTCATTGTGTCTGTGTGTGTGTCTGAGGGTACCCCTTTGGATTAAAGGGAAGTCAGAAGGAAAAAACAACATTTTGGGGTTTATCCTATTTCGGCACATGGGAGAACATGGTTGCTACCCTTTTGGGCTTCCATCTTGCAATTGCATTGTGGCCCCCCAAGAGGCACGCAAAAGTAGCGCCTAATTCGCGTATTAGTCGCTATTAGCCCTCTTGTTGGGATTAGGGGTTCTCGGAGTGCCCTTGGCAACCATAGGACATTGGGCGGAGCACTGAGGTGACATTGGCACGACCTCTTGTTTCTTGCAGCAGAAAAGGGCGGTAATTTTGGCGTGTCCCCGTACGACGGGCCTTCTGGGAGCTTCCATGTTGAGGGATGTGGCTGCTGTCGGGTGGATCTTGGTCCGCAGCTGGCCAAAGAGCCACATCGCTTGAGCATATTCACATGGAAAGGTCATCCACGGAACGTGCCAGTCGCAGGCCTGTCGCCTCTAGCTATCAAGTCTTGGTCAAACACTGGGTCAAACACGTGTTCTTCAAAGAGATGCGGCGAAACGAGAACGCCAACGCCTCCGCCTGGAGCACCAAACACGCGCGTCCGTGCGGGCGAGAAGAACCATGGCAGCCATGCGAAGCTTCTTGCTGATGGTGGCCGTTGTGGCAGAGGTCCCGCTGGAGGCTCGAAGCCCAAAGCAAAAGAGGAGACCACACAAATGGGCGTGGCTCAAAATTTAGGAGCTATTGTTACGCAGGGTTTGGTCTTTGTTTCCATTTACCTAGGGGCCAGTTTGGGTACATCGTTTTGAGCCACAGCCAAATTGCTGTAGAATCACGGGGTTCCGCTATTTTGACTAGGGTAGAGTTAAACCCGGGGGTAGACTTCATTCCCCCAACAGGAGAACCCCTGGTGTTTTTTCTTGTCTATTTTGGGGTAATCAAAAAGTGGCGAATCCGAATCCGGCCGTAGAAAGTATCAAACACAGCAGGGTATTTAAGAGGGAAAAGGGGAAACCTTCAATCGACGGGGGGGAGGACTAATCTTGCGCTGACGTTAGTGTGCGCACTTGAGGCAAATTGCCGACTAGCATATTGGCCGACAGCTCTGCTTTCCGGAAGCAGAGTTGAGCACTAGATACTTGGCCGAGCCCAGCATTGGTGCTCCGGTACTGTCTGACTGCTAGCATGCAAAGCATGGTGTATATGTCTGGTTGATGGGGTAAGAGGCATGCGCAACTCAGAGTTTGGCCAAGTAGGGCGAATTGGCCAATGGCTGCATTCCCTTCCCTTTTGACAGGGTGACCCATTAGAGGATATTCTGACATCCCCGGGAGAGGGAAGCGTTAGTGTCTAGACAAACTGTGAAGTGTGTGTGAGTGTGTGTGTGTGTGATCATCTGCCTCCAAATCTCTCCCTATCCTATGCTCATGTTATTTTTGCTGGTGTCGTGATGTTGCCCACTGGCACCATAGCACAGGAATGCCTCGAGGAGGTATCGGAGTCGAGCACGGAAGCGCTGATGGCGTTGCAGTTTCGGGCCAATGTGTCCCAGCGCGCCTCGGCGCTTATCCAATTGTCCAGGTCCCCCAGCTAGGTGCCCTTTTACCTTTTTTTTTTTTTCCGGGAGGGTTCCACTACAAAAATCGACTACAGAGCAAAGGGTACCCTTATTCTAACCTCTCTGCTGGAGGACCTAGTTGTGAATTGAGGGGAACCCAGCATGAAAACCAGGAGGCTCTCCAATCATTCCCTTTCATGTTCAACCCACTAACCGAACCCACAGAGTTATAGACTTCCAGGATGCAATATTTGTTTCTCTTGCTTTTGATTGAAACAAACCTCAAACAAGGTGAAGACCTACCATTCAGGGTTGCCAGACCTTGATGCCCAGTTCAGTGGCACCCTCCAACTCCCTCTTTTTGGATATTCTTCCACGAAACATGGTTCGCTTTGGAGAGCCCAGGATTCGAATCCAGAGGACTCTCCCATGGATCGGCTATTCAATAAAGCCCACTTGGATATTCAACCGACTCGCCAGTCTCGTAAGAACTGGGTAGAGGAGCTCACCTGAATCGCCAGGGTTGAACATCCCAGCATGCGGTGGGCTTCTCGTTGCAAGCCGAATCGAGGCATCAGCTTCGACTTCCACTTGGACAAGACGGCTGCTTGACAGGATCAGGGTCGCAACCTCAAATGGCCAAGCCACAATGGTGTAGGCATGGGTCTGTTTCTTTTTAGGGGAGCCCCAAAATGGACGGGTATCCTTTCTTTTTCCCTTTACAAGGGGTACCAAAAAGAAAACCACATTGAACATGTTCGATTTCTCTTTGGAGCTAGGTCAAAACGTTGTGCTTTTCAGTGGGTCATCCAAGCACGACCTCCTAACCTTCCACGGAGATGTGTTGTAATTACACATTTGTGTGTGTGTGTGCGCGTGTCAAAAAGAGTTTTACCTGAAACGGCTAGCCTCAAACACCACAGACAAACCCATCTCTTTTTGCGCTCACAGATCTGGGCAAGTTGCAATTTCGTCCTCACAATTCTATGAGCTGCAATGAAGGGGTGCCTGTCACAGGAAACC
>CAUJNA010002624.1:343039-480539 GCA_963377175.1 Effrenium voratum | reverse complement strand
TTTCAGGCTACCCTTTAGACCCCTGAAACCAACGGGAAAGCAACATTTCACGGAGTCTCTCTATCGTGACTCATACCAAATGGATGGTTTCCTTTTGGTTTCCCCAAAAGGCAAACTGAAAAAGGGATGAATTGGTAGAGCTTTCAGGGTTAGAGCTCAATTCGGTTAGAGCTCAACTTTCTGTTCAGTGAATTCCGCCCTCATCCCTTTGTGCCTGGTGGGCTACGCCAAAGAAAGGGGTTCCCTCTTTTTGCCATGGTAGCTGGGCAACTGAGATATTGCAGGTCGCAACACTTGTTTGTTCGCACCCAGCCCCTGGTCCATCCAGTGGATTCCGCCTTCATCCCTTTTTGCTGGGCAACTGAGATATTGCAAATTGCCCCTGGTAAGCAAAACGAGGTTGTTTCAGCAAATGGTGGTTTCAACATAGTTAAACAAGGGTAGGCCTTTTGCCTACGTTGGGTCGCACCCTTGGCCACTATATAGCAGTCCCCCCTCCTTTCGGACGACCGATTTGGTCGGGGGGCCCACCCACTGAAGTGGTCTCCTGAAGGCCTCGTGATCCAAACAGACCGGCTCACTGAAGAGTGGACCTTAAGATCATGGCTCAGAATTTTAACGAGTTGGAACCTGCTCAAAAGTTGGACGTGAAAATGGGCGCACCTGCGTGACGTCCACCAAAGGGGCCCCCGCAAGTGAAGTTCATATGGTAAGATGATCTTAATGTTAGATAGTCTGGCTGCGTTTTCTGACCAATTCAGGAAGTGAGCGGAATTTCCACACCGCGTTGCTTTTGTCCAAACCTTGGAATGGGTTCTTTTTGGTGATGGGTAAGATGTCCTCTAGGTGCTTGGCTGGTTAGCTGGTTGGTCGGCTGGCTCTCTGGTTGGTTGGGTTGTAGGTTCGTTGGTTGGTACGTTCGTTAGTTGGTTGGTTGGTTGGTTCGTTGACTGGCTGGTTAGCTGGTTGGTTGGTTGGTCGGTCGGTCGGTCGGTCGGTTGGTTGGTTGGTTGGTTGATTCGTAGATTCACTGGTTCCTTGGTTTGGTTGCTTGGCAGGCTGGCTCTCTGTCTGGCTGGCTCGCTGGCGGGTTTGTTGGCTGTTTGGCTTGCTGGCTGGCTGGCTGGCTAGCAAATCAATGAATTATTGAAATATAGACAACTAGTTGGCAAGGCAGCAACATGTATTTGTATGCGATTCCTGTGTGAAACATGATAGGTTCTCCCGCCGTGCACTTCATGGTATTGAGCATGGCTTCACATCCTCAACCGAGTTTTGGGATGCATGGCCACTACACATCTCTCGATGTCGGCTTTGGGACTCTACATCCGGTTTTCCAAGCTCCAATACCTTGGGGGCCCTTCTCATGCTTGTTCTTGGGAACCATTAAAATTTATGAACATTTTTGCTCCCCAAACCCAACGTCAACCATGTTCTCCTTTCGTGTCTCCCAAGGGCAAGGGGGGTGCAAGTTTCCCACAAAAGCCAGGGAAACGCTTGAATTGGTGCAAGTTTCCCGCAAGAGCCGGGGAAACGCTTGAATTCTGAATTGTCCCGTGTCCAGTAGGCTGGCTGAAACATATCACCTGGTTCACAGGATGCTGACACCGTGTAGGCGAAACCAATCTTGGCCCATCAGCTTTTGGGTTCGAAACTTTGAGAGCGCGCCCTTCAAAGGGTTTGCATTTTGAGCCTCAGAGTCTTGGGGGCAAAGGAAGCCCACGCACGCAACACGGGTAGGCTGCGGGGATTCTTTCATGTTCACAAGTTTTTTTTGGTGTGTGTGTGTGTTTTTCTCCGTTTCTTTTGATCCGTATTTACTAGGAACCCGTTTTCATCCCTTGGCAACCCCTTGCTCGTGAGGCCACTTTCCCCTGTCCGCCACGCTCTTTCGCGGGCCGGGCGTCCAGTACGACAGCGACGTCATCACCTTCTCCTCCTGTACCCACGACGTGGTGTGTGCGGACCTTCGCTTTGAGAACAAGGCAGGGGAGTTGGCGGATCAGTGTAGTCAGAATAGGGGTGGGGCCTACAATGGTCACACTGGGCTATACAAACGCGACCCAACCCAAGCCACTCCGGAGGTGGGGCCTGTTAAAGCTTTCCTTGGCTAGTTTACCTTTGGTTTCACGTACAGCCATCCGGTGGTATATCGTCAAAGGGGCCCTTGTCAACAAAGCCCTTTGGCCTCATACCACATGGTTTTGAACGCAAAGCTTGCTTGGCTCGACGAAGGCTCCATTCTCGTTCAACTGGACTGGCTGCCTGAGGCGGGCTGCAACTACAACATTTGGGATGTGAAGACCCGGGCGCGCTCTGAGACGCCCGTGCACATCAACACCCCATGGGTCACCGTGGTCACCAACGCGAGCCTGCTGGAGCGATAGCGATAGGAACAAAAAGGTGCGGGTATGGGTCAAATTAAACAGGGCTCCTTAAACGATACGTTTTGCCCAGTTGAAAGGGACACCACCATTTACAGGCAATGTTCAGGTGTATAATGTGAGGATCCCTGTTAAACCACCAGGAATTGGACCGCAGGTTTTGGACCACGTTTCCACTTACCAGGGGTCCATTTTAAAGGTACATATTTTTGCCCCACAGCCGTGCATCAATTCTCCGGCGTGCCAACTTGAGCTTCTAATCCAACTGGACATTCCTGAATCGTTTCTGAGAGAGAAAGCTTCCAATCCAACTGGACATTCCTCCCTCGTTTCTGAGAGAGAAACCACTTGCTAATTCTGCCTACACCAGTGCTGTTTTGTTTGGCCCTTTGGGGTTAAACCAACATGGAGACCGTGACAGCCTCGGATAGCTTGCACCGCAAGAAAAGGCCTCACACGTGATCACGCATTGTAGGGCCCCCTTGATTGAATTAGGTGAATCGTGTGGATGGATCCCCAGCTGAAACATTGCATCTCTTAGACCAGGTCCCCCAGTAGTGCACTTTCTCACCCCTTTTTTTGGGGGAGGGTTCCCCTACTAAAATAGACTACAGACCTAGTTGAGCATGGTGAAAGTGAGCATCCGCCTCTCTTGCTCGACGTTTCGGGTTTCGACCGTTTCTGCCAGGCGGCCAGTTTCTAACTTGCCTTATGGTACAGGCCTCCTTAAAATACGTTTTGCAACCATTTTGAATCATGTTGAGTGAAACCACCATTTACAAGGCAATGTTCAGGTGTACAATGCATCCGGATCCCTGTGGATGGTAGATGTCTCCAGCGGAGCCATCTGTAGAGAGTGTAAAACAGGTGTTTTTTTTCTTGGTTTTCCCAAAGCAACCCTGGAAAGGGGACCCTAAACAGAAAGGAACCACTTTCACATGGGTGTCGTTTTTTGTGGGGGGACCCCCTTTTTTTGCATGCTTACAGGAAAGCTAAACATGGAAAGCCACATTTTTGGGGCCGTCCCCGGTGTTAAGACACACCCAACTAGCTTGAGGCATTGCCTTTCCCTGGCTTGCTGGCTCACAGCTTAGGGCTTGGCCGAGGGAGCCCATGCGCTGGCTCGATTGGTTTCCAGTGCTTCCAGTGGCAAGAAGTTTGTATTTTTACCTCGAGGTCCCCCAGTAGTGCCCGACCTCTCACCTCTTTGGGGGAGGGTTCCGCTACTAAACTAGACTACCGAAGAAAAAAAAAAGGTACCCTTATTCTAACCTCTCCACTGGAGGACCTAGTCTAGGTGGTGTGTCATGGCCTGTGGCGATTTCCCTGTTTGCTAGATGAGTGGCTTTTCTGGGTACCCTATTTGGGCCTTTGCAGGGAAAACTAAAGGGAACTCCCATTCAGGAACTCCCATTCGCTTTGGGTGTTCCTTTTCGGGTGGTTTAGACCTCGCGTTTTGGGAGAAGAGCCAAGGCTGAGTTTCCAAAAACTTCACTCAGCTGGCATTGTTCAACGCATGATGGGAGCGGTTTTTCGAGTGGAGCTGTGAAACTATGTTGCCCTGCCAACTGTTGCACAAATTGATGAGTTGCCTGTTTTCTCAAACTTGATGTCGACTTGACACATTCAGTTGCCAATTGAGCGGAGAGACTGTGTAAAGACAACTCCTATTTGAAAGTTCTTTGGTTGGCCTTTGGTTTCTTTAAAGTCTTGGACCATGGCTGTGTGCTCCCAAGAAGCTTAGCCTGGGGTCCAAGTGCAACCCGATTGTTTGACACCAGGGCCAAACCCCCCCCGGCTGTTGCGCTTTTGCCCATGCGATGGTGGCAACATGCCCCTGGACAAGGGCACAGTGGAGCACCTTGAAGCGTCAACTCGGCTGGCTTCTGCTGGGGTCATTATTTTGACGGTTTCTGGGGGTGATCAAAGTCAGAACATATTGTTATTTCCCTTTTACTCACCGCTTCGGGGGTGACTTTGATCATGGTAAACTCATGAGGCCAGTTTTTAAGGCCTTGTCCTTGTTTGGAAGAACCCAGAGCCAGGGGGGCTAGGGAGGGTCTAGTGGCCTTCAAGGTATGAAGACCACCGACGATGATCGTTTGCAATGAGTGGTTCGTTGCTCTAGGCATCAGCAGCTAGGTTTGGTATGTGATTACCGAGGAGCTGCAGACCGCAATTGTTTTTTTAAATTGTTTGTAACCGGGGGCTGGGAGATTATGAGCCATTGTTTCATTTTGGTGGGGTAATCTCTCCCAAATCGACCAGCACAAAACTCGTGATTGTTTCACCGAATTCTCTCTTGCACTTGCAGCTTATGCTGTTTCTTGTGACTTTTCAAGCAGGAAAGGGTCATGACCCGCCAGCAGTTGTTATTTCTTGTGGCACAGGAATCGCGACTGGAAGTCCTCACTTCAGAAAGTTTCTGGTGGGGGAGTCTATGCGGCAGTCTCTTGCTAGGAGTCTATGCGCAGTTTTTGGCAGCAATACTGTGGATGGACAAAGTCCTGCACCACATAAGAAACCTGGCAATTAGGCTCTGGACTTGTTTGGAGCCGCTCCGGGTTAGGTACTGGGTTTGGGGTTCCGGAAAGGTTGCAGTGAAGGCTGTTGGATGATGCATATCAGCTGGCCTGTTTGTTGTTGCTTTTTTGTTGTTGAACTTCGAAAAGCCCAAAGGAAACCGTGCCCGTTCGGTTCCCTTAACCCCAGTTTGGAGCCACAACCACAAAGTGTTTCTCGGGTACCCACGTATCCACAGGTTGATTCCAACCATTCTTTTGAAGCATCGTTCTTAAATGAAAAACCGGATGCGTTTTTTTTGTTTTGTTCCCTGGGTTTTTGGATGGTATCCTGAAAAGGTTCGGATCCCTGGCAAAAATGGAAATGGGCCAGGCACCCCTAGAACATAGCTTTTGCGCCTCGGTGGAGTCCGAGGCGGACCTGGGCCCAGCTGTCCTTCTCCTACAAGGAGCTCCATGTGGCTCTGGTTGTCAAAACCGTTTTGGGATCCCATTTTGGTTGGCATGTGAATTCACCACCCATTTTAGAGCCGATTTTAGTGAACACCGTTTTGGGATCCCATTTTGGGGTAGGTGAATTCACCACCCATTTTAGTCTATAGTGGGGATTGGGATCTTCACTCGGGGTAAGATTTTGATTTTGACCCATGGCAAAATGTCTTTCCCAGCGAAAAGCTTCGGGGTCTCCCAAAACGGGGGTTCCAGAGTTCAGCTGATCCTTGACCTTATTTGCTTTTCTTTTCTTTTTTTCTGGGGTGGCTGGCAGGTGACAAGCAAATTTTTGCAATTTGGAAGGATGACCATAGCAACGGTATGACTAGGATCATTATCAGTTTGTGGTGCTTTTTGTTTGGTTTCCCATTGCTTTGATGTGGCACTTTTGTCAGCTACTCTTATGGGTGTGGCTCAACATTTAAGAGCTAGGGTTACGCAGGTGTTGGTCTTAGTTCCATTTACCTCCACCTTCCTAGGGGTCATTTTAGGTACATTTGTTTGAGCCACAGCCATATTGTGGTGTCCAAAAAACTGGGGATCCCCTTTTGGATAATATTTTGCCTCACTTGGCGCAGGGTGTTGCTTCCTCTGGCTTGCCGGCTTGATCGCCCCAAGCTGTCGCAACGTGCTGTTTGAGCCTTTTCGCAGGTGTCGAAAGGCAAGAGTCTCAACATAAGGATCTCTTAAAGTAGTTGCATTCTGAGGGGGTCTCAAGATTCTGCTTGATGATGTTCCCTTTAGCCCACCATGAGGGCATTTTTTTGCGGATGTCAGTACGGGTGTGGCGGATGTAGAACACTGAGACTTGCAGGCTGATCCGCTGCAATTTTGTCACAGCCATAGCTCGCTCCTCCTGTTCCCCCGAAAGGAAGGCCTTGCTTGGAGGAAACCTGGGCTCTATGCCATGGGTCAACACCCAAGTCGCATCCCCAGTGAACATCCCAATCCAACCACAAAAATAGGTTCTAACATGGGTGGTGAATTCACCAACCCACCAAAATGGGATCCCAACACGGTTTTGAACCATGGCCAAATATGTGGACACCAAGTCCGGCGAGTCACCGAGGGTCGAACAAATTTGTAACACTCAGACCGAAGGTTGTGTTAACTAAAGGTGATTTAAACCACGTTCAAACAAGGGGCCCAATCCTTTTGCCCTGCTGGTTTAAACAATGGGTGTTGGAGCCAGGGGTTTCGAACAGGAACCCCTTCCCCCCGCCCCTCCCTCCCCCCGCGCGAGGACAAGGGCATCATCACCACTTGGAACAAAAAGGCTGAGGAGGCCGGGTGACTTGTATGTTCTCAAGGCCCATGTCAAGGAGTCAGGTAAAATCCATGAAAACTATCCCTCACCCATTCCTTCTCAACGTAGCTGGGTTGAACATCCACTTGCCGGAGGCATTTAGCGGATAGTCTGAAGGGATTGATGTTTGTTTGTATCTGGATCTTTTGACTTGCTATCCCCTAGCGGCTTGTTGACCCCTCCAATTCAGTTGATTCAAGGGATCCGAATATTCCGTTTCGGGATTGATCTGACATCAGTTGCATGTTGCATGTTATGCCATTTCAAGCGGGTGTTGCAACAATGCCGTGTCTCTTCCAAGAGTTGGCCGCTTTGAACAACCCGGGCCTTGCCGCTTCCCACTGGACTTCCGAAACTTCGGGGCTTGATACCACAGGTACTCGCTCGCAAGTCGGAGGATGTGGTGGGCAAGGCCGGCCGGGCTCTTGCAAAACAAAGGGCTCCGACCTTTTGACCTGTTGGTGTTCCTAGGTTGTCTAGTTTTAGTCATGGCCCAAGATTAACCATGGTGATCCTTTTGTTTCTGGGTCCCTTGGTTCAAGGCAACCATGTTGATTTGATTTTGTTTGTAGTTTTGGTCGAGGAAACCTGGTTATGGTATGAGCTTCTGCAGATCAACATGGACCCCCAAAACCACCCAGCTTTGGGGGAATGTATCTCGTTTTGGGCAACCCAACCCCCCCCCCACCTGCAGGGGGTCTTTTTGGAGTTGTCTCTTGAGCCCTTGGGTCGCTCAGAGCCCAAGAGAGAGCTTGTAAATCACGGAGTTGAGTCGACTTGAGGCGGTCACAAGCTTCCAACCCTTTGCCACCAGGGGAAAGGGGGGGCGTTGGGGGTGAGGGCCGGGATCCGGCCAATGGACTTTCGCACACCCCGCTGTGGCTTCTGCTTGGAAATCACCCCGCTAGGTTGTTTTTTTTTTTTTTAGGAGGCAGATTGCAGAAAAGCATCTTGTTTCACCCAAGCCCTAAAATCCCAATATCCCAAAAACACCCCAAATAGGAGATTGCAACATAGGCCGAGTCTTGCTTGTTCGTAGTAGAGAATTGGCAAACAAATCCTTGAGCAACCATTGGGTTTCAGTGCCGTATTCCCTAGCAAGGGAAGTGTCCACAAGGGATAGGGAATCAACAGGGGTTTAACGGGAAGGTCGGGAAGAAACCACGAGGATGGTTCTTTCCTTGAGCTGTCCCAGTCCTTTGCCAGGGTCACCACCCCCAGTTTAGCAACCCCAAAGTTGGTGCCCTCAAAGATACACCCATCCCATCCATGGCAAAGATACCCCCATCCCGCCCAAAGTTGGTACCAACACCGCACAAACGCAGGGTGTCTGTTTGCTTCCCCTACTGTGGATGGGCGACATCCTGCACCACCTAAGAAACCCCTGGAATTTTGATTCCCCTGTAAATACCAACCAACCATGGCTTCCCATGGTTCCAAGTGGTGCGAAATGGATTTCGTCCATCCACAGTATCAACCCCAAAGCCGGACTCCTTGGCAAATCATCCGAACCCCGACGGGAGGTCTGGACGGAGCTGCTGGTGCCCGAGTGGATCTCTTGGAGCCTCTCGGCGCTCGAGAAGGTGCAGTTCCAGGGGGAGGAGGTGGCTCTGCCAATGGTCACAGGCGCAAAGCGCGCCGTCTTCCCACTCGCGGGGTTTCTCGCTTCTTTTCGGAACCCGAAACCGGGGGCTTCAAGCCGGGCGGGGGGGTTTCCCCAAAAGGGACAGGTCAAGAGTCTGGGTTTAATGAATTCTAGCTTGGGGTAGTGAAAAAGACCCTGCACAAAACCCAGCAACCCCAGCTGGGCTTTTTTTGGACAGCGAAAGAGACTGATCAACGATGTCGTGTTTTGGACCCGAACACGAATGTTTGGAAACACTTGAGCGCCTAGCCCCCCCGCCTTTCCAACTGGGCCATTCTGGTAGGTGACCGGTTCCTACCGGTCATAGTAAGCCCTAGATCAACCTTTGAGGCCATGTTAGTGGAACCAACAGTTCTCGGGTTTCGTGCGCTGCTCATATAAAGTGAGCAAGCGGTTTGCTTTTGCTGGTTCTGAGCAACTGGAATTCTGGTATTTTGTGGCGAGCGATTCCAGGGCAAAAGCGATCTCACCATGGTGTATGTCCTTGACTTGGGAATCTTTTTGGTTTAGACATATTGTAGAATTAGCAGATGGAATGACCCCTGGTGAACCAACCCTTGTGGCTTGCTGTAAGAGAATCCCACTTGATTCCCAAAGCCCCTGTTGATTACCTTCTGAGAACCTACAGTGGTTTGTTCTGGTTGGCTACTTTCATGTTCTGTGCGCTAGATAAGTAGGGCAGATAGTGCACATGCCAGTGCCGGTTTGAGGGTTGTCACATCGTACTTTCTTTCAGCGCGAGTCTGTATATAGACATATGTGTCTATGTAGCATATGCACATAGGCACATGCACGTGAATGTTTACTTGAACATATATGCCTACATGCACAAGCATCCATATGTTGTGTACTTATATATATATATGTACACACATATACATATACATTTACATATATATGTATATGTACATATATATATATATATACGTTTGGGCATGTGTGTGTGTGCATATCATGAAGAACACGATGGTTTACGCTAGCAAGGCATTATACAGGAATGCATAAATGCGCCTTCAATGCACGGTGTTGTGCCTGGACTTATTCATGGCTTGCCTAAAGGTTCTACGGTGTGTACAACATATATATATATATATGTATATATATGTATATATATATATATGTATATACACAGTCCAGCAAGTTGTGGCATTGTGCTCCTCCAGCCCTCTGCTGGTTGTGCAGGGCATTGCGATGGGTTGCCCCCTAAAAAGGTACCAACATAGACACGAGAGCTTCTTGGGCCCTCTTAGAGCCAGTGGGGTTTGGACAGGACTCCAACCATAAGACCCGCAGTCACCCTCACCATGTGCTAGGCGACGGTCTACACTGCTGTGTGCGCTTCGTCGTCCGCCCCTGGACCGAAGAGCCAATCCCAATGAGTCATCATGATTCCATGTGCATGTAGAGTATCCAGGGGATCCCAGTTGCCAGTAGAGTAAGCAACCTGCCATTGTTTGATTTAGTTTTTAAATGGTGGCTCCCTGGATTACCGACTGTAAAGGTAAATGGAGTCACTGGAGTAGACAAGCAAGGGGACCAAGAAAGTGGTAACCGGGATGTGGGAGTCCTGAGTTCTTCTCTTGGGTTGCCAAAGCTACGCATTACGATTGGCCAACCTTTCTTTTTGAAGGTCACATAGCGTGATGGATGGTGATTGATGTGGCCAAACCTAATCACCACCTGTCATTGGGGCTGAGCGAACGGCAGCGTTGGCCAGACAGCGTCCATTTGTGACCGTCAAGTAGATATCCCCCACCCAAGCTTCTTCAACCCTTGCCTTTCTTGTCACTACCCCCCGAACCACTACCAGGGCAAAGCTGGATATATACCCTTTCTATAGCAGCTATCTTTTGCCTTTACATCTCATTCAGCCTCCGGGGTAAGGGTGGCAGTGGAAACCATCTTAGACTTTCGACCACCAACGCATCAATTGTTTGCAGGGGTTGATGCCTAGCAAAACTCCCGATAAGTTCTCTTTGAGGGGCAACGTGCCGGGTTAGATGGACCGCTGGGAGGTCATAGGTGCCTTTTAGCCTGTTCCAATCCCTACGGAACTCCCGAGGCAACTTCGAGCGAGTGATGACGTGGCTCCAACCTGCGACCCAATAGGGTTGGGGCGTTCAAAGCCCAATCGCATCTACCCCAACTCAAAGCGGACATCAAACCGTTTCTTGAGGTGCCCTTTGATGCGTTTCTTCCGTGCGGCGGAATCAACCACAACCCTCCGCGTGGGTGTGTCTTGAAATAGGGGTAGCATAAACATGGTGAGTTTCCTTTTGATGTTCCTTTAAAAGCAAGCAAAAAGGGGTACCCTCAAAAAAAGAGACGCGCCCGCCGTGTTTTTTTGTTTTGTTTTTGTGTTTTGTTTTCTTTCGTTTCCGAGGCAAGTTCGGGCGGGGCAACTGCTTCCTGTTCTCCTGCGGGCACACGCCTTGCGCGGAGACGCCGCGCCAGTGGCCCCTGGAGATCCGACAGACGGAAGGTGCGGGAGGGGTCTAAGGCAGGAAGGCAAGGGGGTGATTGAAAGGTGTCTAAGGCAGAAGGCAAGGGGGTGATCGAAAGGGGTTCTGTGATGATTGGGTTGGATGGGTGTTGGGTGGAGGATTGGAAATTCTACTTTGTACAAATTTGGAGGCCTCCCATTTAATCCTGACAGACTCGGAATTGGCGCTCCAGTCTTTTCCCATCCTTCTCTTCAAAGGAAATAACCAGTGTGCTTCCTTTGGCGTTGGCCAATTCTTTGAAAAGAGGAGTCTCTTGTGCAGCTAGAATGTTATTTGGGTGTGTGTTTACAAGATCCCCTGTGTGTGTTTGACTCTGACGTACAGAAACCAACAGGCTACCCGTCATGGTTCGGTTCCGCAAGTTTGACACATTCCCACCAATTGATTTTTTGTTTGATGGCGCTGCTGGGGCTCACCATTTGCCCAAGGATCAAGCTGGAAAGCACGCTGCAAATTACTTCAAAACTCCGCAAAGGAATCTCCAATGCTCCAGAAGGATGTTGCTTTGCAAGTGATGTTGTTGGTGTCTATGTCAAATTTGAAATGGAGCAACTGCGACGATGGTACGCGCTCGATTAGAGCGTGCGCCTGCCGCTTGTTTCTTTCCATTTTCGTAGGAGTCTGTGGCTGCCATGATGGCTGTGTATGGGCGTAACTAGTTTTTACCCGATTTTCAATCATGCAAGTGGACAGGAGTCTAAGCTGATATTCTTCGAAAGCCCGACATAGTCCACCTTTCAAAAGAGGATGTAGGTGAAAACATGTAGTCCAGTCAAACCGTTGAGGGCAGCCTTTTTCGCGGTCCTAAAGGAAAACCCTTCTGGAGACCCGGCCATTTTGGGGGTCCAGATCCCATGTGTTGAGAACCCATTTGCTGAAGTGCTATTGGGTTGGATCTTGAGACTTTAACTTGTTTAACATCAAGGGTTTTTCCATTAAACCCGCAAAAAGTTATTTACCTTTTGCAGAGGGGTCAACAGCGACCAAGTTTGGAGGCTACGGATTCCCATGTCGACCGTCTCCCCACCGCCGCTGGCAACGTGAGGGCAGGGGAGGGCGGCCTTTGCAGCCTGCGACCTGCCGGGCAATGAGATGCTCCTGGAGGAGTGCGAGTGATTCCGTAGCCGTGCGGCTCGCTCCAAAACCGCAGAGTTTCAGGATGCCCCTAAAAGGGCGAGGGGTGTCCTTTTGGTTTCCTTGAAGTACCAACCAAAAGGCGGATGTTCCAACAAGAGAGAGACACTCAAGTCAGCTTTTGCCCCAGGGATTTGGGTTCTATCTTATTTGAGACTAAATACATAGGAACTATAGTGAATCACTATGTTTTTTGGAGTACGTCAGATGGGCCAAGTATGGCGTATAATAATCCCGAGTACGTCGGCGTATAATAATCCCTTCAGTTTTTTCTCCTTCAGGAGGTAGGGTGGCCTGAACAAACTAGAGGCAAATGGATCCGCTGGGCTGGGTCGCGTAAGGGCACATGTTACCATATTTGACTGGGTGCCTCAAAACGATCCGCTTGTCCAAGGCCTTGAGCTCAACCCGAAGGTTCTAACCGATAGCCCCTCACAAGCATGGAGCAGTGTCTTCGGTTTCAACCGGTGGGGATGTTTATGGGAAGATTTGATCGGTTAAAGAATTGATGTCATTGTTGTGACTCAATTTGAGGGGTTAAAGAATTGATGACTCAATTTGGTCTCAAAGTCTCCCACGATCCAACTCTTGTTTTCTTAGGCCCTTCTAGCCAGAGTCCCAACCCGAACCACCCAATCAACAAGGGCCTCCCCTAAGACGCAGCCCCAAACAGATAGTGTCAAGGAACGCGCTAGAATGAAATCATGTTCGAGTTGCTCGAGGGCGATCATGCCACTCAGGGATGCATGGCTGCGCAAAGCCGTTGGACACCTGCTATGCAATTCATATTTGTTTCTTGTTCATGGGTAGTGGTTTGGGAGTAGTGAAAGTAGACGAGTCAAGCTGCGAAAGGAGGAACCCGTCTACATCCGGCCGCCGCCCTCTTTGCTGCATGGGCGCCCTGAGTGGGACCAGGCATCATTTTCGGACGGAGCGGGAATTGGTTTCGGGTTGCTACTTGCTAGTGGCGGTAGCACGTGAGGGGCAGCCATCCATCAAACATTGCAGTCGTATGTCCATACTTATGGGTGCTGCAACTTATATGGTGCAATGGTTCAGGGTGAAATAATTATTGCAAGTTCTGGAAGGCTTTGGTGCCCGACAGAAGGTCATTGCGTGTTAGGTGGACTTGTGTTTTTGTTATCTGGCTTTGAGGGATGAACAAATGATCATGAAGTTGATTGGATGTTTCCTGATCGGATTGCAGGTTCCAAGCACCTGCCAGCAACAGCTGGCTGAGTTATGCAGGCAAAGGTTGCCGAGAGCCTCTAGATTGGGATTGGACAGGTTGAGGTTCAAAGGGGAAACAGAGGGATCCCTTTGGAAGTGAGGTTCTTGTACCGAGTCTCCGTTTGACAATTGAGTCTCTTCTTTTTGAGTTGCCACGTTGGGGAGGGAAACCAAAGGGACATGGAAGCTCCTTTCTTTCATTTCCTTAGGGTTTTCTAACCCGCTACGTAGAAAAACAAAAAGCAAACCGGGCATCCCTTTACCATCCACTTGGCGTCGCCCCCAAAAAGTCGTCGGAGGCCTGGTCCGCGGCCTTCAACCAGATCCGAGCGGCGCTGAAGCCGCCAGCGGGCGCCTCCTTCGCCTCGCTGCCGGAGAAGCCCCTCTTCGCGGCTTTTCCGGACAGCGGTTTCAGGTTTGCGCTTGCTGGCTGCGGCTGGTCGGGGTCAGTGCGAAGGAAGACATGGCTGTTGTCAAAACCGTTTTGGTATCGATCCCATTTTGGTTGGTAAGTGAATTCACCACCCAGTTTTAGTGAACCATTTGGGGTAGGTGCACCATTTTGGGGTAGGTGGAACCTATTTTAGTGAGGATTGCACTGGGGGTACGATTTGGATTTGACCCATGACCACATGGCGGTGTCCGCTTCCGCGGCTGGTCGGGGTCAGTGCGAAGGGGGGTCCCTTTGAGTAAAGGGAGAACTTGGGGAGGAGGCTGGTTCAAGGAGGGGTGTCAACTGGCGAAGCACTGTTGGGATTGTTTATCATAGGTTGACACCTTAGCTTGTCAGTGTTGCCCTTTTGCCCTTTTTGTCCACAGGTGGTATTTGGCCTCATGCATGCCAAAGGAAGTGGAGACAGCTGGGGGGGCAGGTCAGGCCAAAAATCACGATGTTGCCAGCAGCAGCTACTGAGTTGGGGCGCTTTATGGTCCTGAGCCACCTACTGCTGGAACTGTGAGCAGCTCAGCTTACGCCAGCCCCGCAGACGCGTTCCGCAACTTTGCGTGATTTGCGCGCCCAGCTCGCGGTCGCGCGAGTCCAGTTGTACGACTGCAAGTGGCTCGTTGCTTGTAAAGTCACTGCGAGCGTCTTTCGATTATGTTCGCAAGCCAGCGCTCCAAAGCTTGCGATTTGCTCCCTTGCTTTGCTTTCAGCTCGGAGCTGCATCGCGTGGACGAGATGCGTCCCTGTGCTTCCAGCTTTGCAGTGATCGGTCGCTCGACGTCGCTCAGGCTCAGTGCTTTCCTGTGCCAGCTGGCCGAGCGCCGGCTAGTCGGCTTGGTGCGCCCAAGACGAGTGCGCAGCTTGCCGGCCGAATTATTGCTGCGCACTGGGTCGCGTGCGCCCGCAGGCTTGACTTAATTGATGCCGCTTCCGCTGCTTCACTTTGGACGCGTTGTGGCAGTCCTGGCGCTGCGACAGGCTGCGTGCGTCACTCCCTGTGAGGCAGCGAAGATTGCAGCTTTTCACCCGCGCTGTCGTGCTTGCGGCCTTGTGACCAGCGTTGGTTGGCGCCCTACTGACGTGCGATTTGCCCCGCACCTACAGCAGAGGGCCACGTCCGCCGGCTTGCAGGCTTGGTCACTTGGCTCAGGAAACTTTGCCGAGTCGCCGTTCGCCAGCACGACACGTTGCGTCGGCCGGCGGTAAGCCCGACGAGCGCAGAGTAGCGCGTAGCGGCCAAAGTAGCAGAGTTGACCTGTCGCGCTTGCAGTGATAATGCCTTTGCAGAAATGGGTATCAAGGTCTGAGACAGCGCTGCTGACTCGGCCCGCGCGCCGCGTTTCTTTATAGGTTCTGGTTTCATGACGAGCGAGCGATTATCACGGCCAGCTGTTTATCGTGTTTTGGCAGCTTCGGTCCTAACACACGGCAAAGCGTTGCCGCCGATGGAGCATAGGACATGGGCTAACTCCAGCATGAGCAGCTACAGCCGCGCTCCAAGCAACGACGCTGGCATGCTCTCTTTGCGCGTGCCGTGGCGTTTGTTTTTTACAAGCCGGCTAACGCGTAGCCCATGCCCAAGCCCCTTCACCACTTGTCCAGCCCATGCCCCGGCCCCATTTTAAATGATCTGCTTCCTTTTACCCTGACTGCGAACCTTGCGGGGTTCGCGAACCACCTCAGTTGAGCAGCGCCCAGCCCATTCCGATTCCTATCGGCCACTTTAGGTTAGGTGGTTCTGACTGAGGCCTGTATACACCTATAAAGCCTACCCAGCAGTTGAGGTCCATTCAATACCCTTGAATGCAAGTGAGGAATAGTTGCCGCCTTAGTAAAGGCAGGCCTCGTCCATCCTAGCGTTGCTCGGGTATCTTTCAGGGTTCAATGGATTGCCAGGCTATGGTTTCGCGTTTGGGGATCAGCTCCAAACGTTGGTGTGTAAATAGTCAACCAGAATAGTTAGTTGCGATTTCCCAGCCCAATGCTAGGCCCCACCTTTTTTTGGGGGACGGTTCCCCTATTAAAATAGACTACAGTTTTTCGCTGTTCCCCAAGAGGACATGACAATTATTGGGGCCCGTCTCCTTGGTTCTTGTGAGGACTGATGGTTGCCCGACTTACTGTCTCCTCCCCAAGTAGACCAACAATGATGCATTCTACATCACTGCAAATCTCAATAGGGCCTTCGCTTTTCGGAACATCGAAAGCGGGGATTGCACCAGAAGGGTTCCGAACTGGTTCAACACACTCACCATTGCTTTGGTTTCCGCATTCGTTCGGCGAGAACCTCTGAAGCTTTCTGGTTGTCCTTTGGTTTCCCTCAAAACAAGAAGCACCTCCGCCTGAGCTCGGCCGGAGGCTTTTCGAATCTCGAATCAATTGGTCACACACATGGTAACCACCCCTAGCCACCAAACCTCCAAGCCTCCAAACCACTAAGCCTCCAAAGCTCCAAACCACCAATACCCAAAACCACCAACACCCCAAACCAAACCCACATGGGGCATGAACCAAACCAACCAAATCAACTGGTTCTTGTTGGCTGCTGGAAACCGCAACACCATTGCTTTGGTTTCCGTGTCCACGTTCGTTTGGCCAGAACCTCTGAAGCTTTCTGGTTGTCCTTTTTGTTTCCCTCAATTGGAAACCAACCAACCCAAACCCACATGGGTCATGCACCAAGCCACCAGTCACCAAACCAAACCAACTATAGTTCTTGTCGATTTGTTGGACACCAAGTGTCTGGGAAGCCGGACACCGTCACCCCGGCCCCCCAGGCCAGCACTGCGCTGGTGCGGGATGTCTTGGGCTTCGCCACGCTGCCGGAGAGTTTGCGGAGCGACTCCAGCGAATGGGGGAGGGGGGGGGGTCGTCGGTTCCTTTTTTTTTAGTTGGTACGGCTCTTGGGGTACTCCATTTTTTGTGGGAGGGGGAGGGGGGGTGGTTCTCCATTTTTGAGTACTCAATGTGTTTTTTTGTTGAGTACTCCATGGGGCGGTTGTCGGTGTTTTTTTTGGTACTCCATGTGTTGTTTTGTTTGGTGTGTGCGTGGTGGTACTCCATTTTTATTTTACTTTTTTTGTTGGGGGGTGGTAGTGCCCCCTTCTTTTTTTTGGGGGGTCTGTTTTTTTTTCTTCAGTTGGCACCTCCATGTTTGGTGGTTTTAAAGGGAAACCAAAAGACCTCCATTTTGGGCTACTCCATTAAATATGTTTCTTGTTTTTTCGGGGGGGGGGGTCCCATTTGTGGTGGTACTCACTTGTTTCTTTGATACTAAGCTCAGTTTTTCTCCATGATTGGTTTCAAAAGAGACCGGAAGGAATGCCACCATTTTGGAGCGGGGCGCTCCCAAAAAAAAACACACCCATATGGGTCCTTTTCTACAATCAGGATTTGGAGCCCCCCAAAATGGATCAAGCAGTTTATTTGAAATGTTGGTTGCTCTTGAAAGCTGGTGTATCTCTTGGGCCAAGAACGTGTGGTTGCCTAGTGGGTCCTAGGCAAGCCACTATAGGTAACCCAAATCGCCATTGTCCATTCAGTGTTGAAAGGGTTTCTTGAGTACCTGGATGGGTTAGGAAAGCCCTGGTGGGTTGACGGTTGGACCAAATGTAAATGGGTGTATCTGTTTTTGAGGGTACCCTTTTGCGGGGTGGTTTTTAAGGGATTCCCTGTGCTTTGGGGCGGTTCCCCATATAAGGAAGCTATTAGCCATTGAACGAGGCGTCAGATGTCCCTTAAAGCCACAAGTTGTTGAAACATGTGTGTAACATGGTTGATTTCTTGTGGGTGTCACATGTTTCCCCATGGCGTTTATCCAAACTAGAGGCCCCCTCCAGGTGCTTTGCTAAGCCATGCAAAAAGGGTTCACCCAGACCCCAAAATCCTTTCCCCGACATTAGGTTTTTCCTTCGAACCTTTGCCGTCCTTCGTTTGAACACCAGCTTCGGCAACCCCTTTGGTCTTTGAAGGGCAAGCCTTCCCGAGACACTCGAAGTGGCTTCTGGAGGGTCCACTTGTTTGGCTTGAAGGAAAGCCACAAGGCAAACTGCCATTGGCCTATTCAGGTTTTAGCATCCTTTCCCAGTGCTTCCAGTTACCACTGGCCCACAGTAACTGAACTGAGTTTGACTTTCTCCAGGCTTATTTGGCACCCCAGAATCTGAAAGACATCTTAATTCCCCCCTTTTCCAGGATGGTTCTTATCCGTTGTCTTCTTTTTTTTTGGCCCGTCTTTCCCGTTGTTTGGCACGTGTTTCCCGTTTTCTGGCGCGCCTTTTCCCAGGTCCGTGGCCTTCAAAGGGGGCGGCGGGTTTCGCTTCCCCCCGGTCGCGCTTGCGCGGCTCGCTCGAGGCGCGCTGCTGGGCTTCAGCTTCCCGCACCCCGAGGATCCCCACCCGCCGCTCGCCAAGTGGACTCCGACTCGCTGCGGCGCTCCGCGGGGGGAACAATTCCCCGGCGGAGGGGGGGTACACGAAGGGGGGGGATACCGGAAGGGGGGCAGGGAAGATGAGTGACTCAGTGACTATGTGTGTTTTCGTTTTTACGGGGGGGGGGATGAGTGAGGGGGATGACTGACTCGTAGGTTTGTTTGTTGTTTTTTTTGAGAATGGCTCCCCACAAAAGGGTGCCCGAATCCTGGGAGCTAATGACACTGAATGAGGCTTTAAAAGTGTGGATGGGCACTTCTTTCCTGCAAGGAGCACAAGCCCGGGACAAACCTCCCACTGACCCCCGGATTTGTTCCATCCACCGCAGGATTCTCGCTGGTGTTCCCTCCTTAGGGCACCCGACCCGACAACAAGGGTAATGGCGGGTCTCGGTTCGAAGGAAAGCAAAGGGCATTGTAACCCCAGATGAATCAAGAGCAAAAACTTTCCCCCTTGTCTGGCCCCTTTCGAAGTGCCCTTTTTCCGATTTTTGTTTTGCGATTTTTCCGATTTGTTCGGTGGTTCAAACAATCCCAAGCTGCCAGAAGCCTTTTGCGGTTTTGGCTCGTTGACTTCCGCAACTGCCGGGTTCGGACCTCCGGCGGCGACGCATGAGGCGTTGGGTTGGGGATTTGGCGGTTTTTTGTTGAGGACGAATCGCACGGCGTAGACATTTTATATTGCTTTGCCAACGGGTTGCTTTTATTCTATTCATACTTAGTAAAACAACCAGGGACAATATGCAAATACCGTGGATTTGCTGCTTTGGTCGCAACACTTGGGTGCAAAACTTGGAGTCGATATTCTGAAGCCCACCTTGGGCCAGCAAGACTTGGAGCTGATCTTCGGATCTGAAGCCGGGTCTTCCTTCGGCTGCCCCATCCGCGCCACGCACCGCACCACACCCACGTGGCTGATTCGGCTCGTTAGGCTGGTGGACGTGGCACGGCAGCTGGCGGAGCTGTGCAAAGAGCGGCTGCCCGAGTGCAAGGCGCGGGCGGTGGTTTCCCCTGTGTCTATGGGTGTAAAGGGAAAGCATGGGTGGCGTTGTTTGGAGGTTATCTCTTTCGCTCTCCCCGTGCCTTGGACGCTTGGGGCGGATGGCGGCAGTCCAACGCTTGCCGTCTTCCTACGAAGGCGTTCTTTGCCAAATGGTGCTGAAGTGTCGTTTCCCCTGCTTTGGTGGGTGGAAAAGGGAACTATGGGTGGGCTTTTTTGAGCCCCTTCTTGTGGCAAACCAAAGGGGAAGCCGAAGCCACTTTTTTCTTGGGGCGGGGTCTCGTAAATTCTGGAATCGGATGTGGCCATGCATTTTCTTGGGAAATTCGTGGACATAGATCCCCGCCTAAATGCTCCAGTAAACAATAAAGTGCACCCAATCTGAATTCATGCACATGTCTCACAAGGTACACAGCCATGCCCGCCTCGATACTTGGATGAGGTTGTGGAACACTTTAGGTTCCTTTGGGAGTGTCTCACTTTCGCTTGCCGATTGTTACAATTTGCCTATCATATTACATCATATTTCAAAACTTGGAAGCACTGGATCCCTATGTATGCAGCATCTACTCATGACGGTCAGTCGGCTAAGGATGTTCTGCTTGTTTATAGTTCTATGTGTTTTGACGGCTCATGTACAGTCAACGACTTTATGATTCGAGAATTCATCCATTTTTGTTAGTCCGTCCGTTATTTGCGGGTCCTCTAAAAAATAAGAGGTCTTGGAGCACAAATGCAAATTGAGCCAGCGGAAAGGTCTTAAACATAGTAATTCAGCAATGTTGTGATAGGAACACATATCACCCACCTTTGTTTCTTGTTCGCCTCATTTTGACATTATGATCATCTGTAAACAATGACTTGGACGAGAAGCCTTACAATGAAAGCACATGATGCTGCTGAGTTTGCAGACGAGTGGCTATAGCCAGTACTATTAGTCAATGATTGCCAAGGAATAACTCAGCCAATATTGTGGATGGACGAAATCCTGCACCACTTTGAAATCATGGCAAACCATTGCTTGTTGGTATTTACGGAGGAATCCTCATTCCAGGGCTTCTTAGGTGGTGCGAAATTGACTTTGTCCATCCACCGTATGGGTGTTTTATTCTTTTGAGGGACCCGGGTCCCTAAATGGCGGTGTTCCTTGTGGTTTCCCTTGAACACCCCACAGGGTACCATCAAAAAAACGACACGTATATGCAAGGTGTTTGCCCTGGAGGCGACCGGGCGAAGACACGGGCGTGACGAGAGATGCAGATACTTGTATTATGTTTTGTCGTTTCATATGTGGCAACTTTATAGAATTGCACTGTGGCATGTCGTGTGAGAGGCGTTAGCATGCTTGGCTAAGCACTTGGAGGACGAAGTTCTTACAGCCAAGAAAATATGAATGGCGAAAGAGCATTATTCTGAATCTAACATTGATATGCGTCTTGTGTTTGAATACGCGCTGCCATGTTGCTCATGCAATCCCTTGTGACCAGACTATCAATCATCATTCGCAGTTTGAACTGCAAGAGATCACACAGGGACGTCGAATCTAAGAGTTCTCCTCAAGAATGAGTTCGTGCAAATGTCTCGTATTCAAGAAAAACATGCAACAAAGCGGTAAATGTGAATATACATATCTTTGTGCGTACATATACAGATGCTATCTGAACGACTTTCTAGCGTTTTGAGATGTTATGCATTTTAACTAGGTATTTTATGGTAACGACCAATCGGCAAGAGCAACATTCAAGATGATAAGACTGCATGTCAAGACATCCCACCCCCATTCAAGCTGCCTGTCACTCGATCGGCGTTTTGACCTCTCAGCCAGAGCCATGTTCCTTTGGTCGAAAGGGGCCTATCTGGGCAGGGCTCGCACATGGATTCGTTCCCATGTCCCAAGTCATCGAACTCTGGCTTTTTGCTGTCACAGTTTTGACAAGATGGGTTCCCGTTTCTAGCAGGATGGGTTGCAATGCTCGTTGCGCTGGTCCTTTGCGGACAAGTGCGAGACCCGACCCCCGAAAAGAGGATGTGTTTCGCTTCTTCCTCTGCGGTTCGGGCGGTTCGGGTTGCAACGGCTTCAGATTCCTTTGCTGCCGAGGGAATCACGTTCGACACCAGGAGATGGATGTGAAGCTGCTGCAGGTTGGGATCTTGGTGCAGGAGATGAAGCTCGGCAGCCCATGGGTTTCGGCATAATTAGCGAGGCTCCGTGTGCACGCACTTGTCACCAAAAAAGGCAGTTCCTTGGTGGAGCCTAGTGCCCCATGCGATGTGCTTGGACTCTGTCACCTGGGCAAATGATGACGACGTCACTAGGGGCGTTTGCGAGGTCACGCGTAATGAGGGTTCTTTCATATACATCGCTCATCTTCGATGGGCGAATCCCAATAGTTTGCCCCGACAATATATGGCGTTGATGCCCATTGCCATTCTGAGGAACATTTTCCCTGGCGGCCGCGTGTTCTGGACACTGAGCTTCTCGACTGGAAGTGAGCTGCGACAAGTCTGCATATATACACCTATATTGTACACATAGAGGTCTACGTGTGATACATTTAGCTGTAATCATGCACATAGATTTGGCTTGGCATAGGGGAGTGCCACCAATTTAGGCTCCCCCTGCTATTATTTGTTGTTGATTCATTGCTGTTGCTGGCCAGGTTATTGACTGTTTTCTGAACTGTTTGAACTATGTAGGACTTTATATTGTCAGATAACCCTTAGTTGGTGGCTTGGATTGGTGGCTTGGGGTTTTGAAAACTAGATAGGAAGCCAGCCCCGTAGGTCTTCACACAAAAAAACCAAGGCCCATCTTGGTTTCTTGGCTTCCATTTGGTTAAGAATATTTTATAATTTCCCCTGTTGGTTTTAAAGAGAATCTATCACTACTGGAATTGTGTTTATTTTTTCCAGGGGACGAAAAAGCAATGGAGGTTGGCGTTCTCGAGAGGTCGCATCAACCACAGCTGCGCGCCCAACTGCGTCTTCTTCGCAGCGGGCAACCGCTGGGGCCTCCGCAGCTTGCATCCCATCAGCGCGGGAGAGGCTCGAGAGCGATATGAGGATTTTCGGGGCGAATCCTGAGAAGAATGGCTTTGGGTGTTCCTTGAACCACCTCCCAGAGTAGCCTCAAACAAGAATTTGGGGGGTTTCTTCAATCGAATCGGTCCCTCGAAATGGCGATGGTCTTCTTTTGGTTTCCTTCACATACCAAAGGGGCCCGTTCTGAGAAGCGCCTATAGAGAAGTAACCCAGTTCTAAACGTTTTGGCCTCTTTTTTGGTTGAAGGGGGCAGAGAACTGTGGGGGCAAGCAGTTCCTTTTCCCAGACCTCTTTTTAACCATTTTGTGAGGGCCGGGGGGGGGGAGGGTCCCTAAAGAAGAGTGCCCCTTTCCCCATGGAGATCCACATTGAGCAGAGTTTTCTTTGTAGCGCCCGGAGCCGAGTAGGCTGCAATAGGGTGGCTGCGCAGTCCGCATACGCCGCGTAGGCCGCGAAGGCTTTTTGCGTAGGAACTGCCTCCGCGTAGGCTGAAACCCTGCAAAAATGCAGCTCGCGTAGGCTCGCGAAGGTTCCGCGGAGTTCCCCTTTTTATGTACCCAAACAAAAACTCTGCTCACTTGAGGTCTATTATTCCTGACGGGAAGCTTTTGTTTAAACCACTACTTAACCCTGGGCCCCTTTTGACGGGGAACCAGGAAATCCTTCAAAAGCACGGGGTTGAATCGGTTGAACATGGGGTTAAAATCGCCCAGCCCCTCTTCCAACAGGGGTCTGAGGGGCGTGTCTCTACATGGGCACACCAAATCGAGGTTTTTGGCGGTTGGGCGATGTGCCTGTAGAAGATACCTGTTTGTTCCTACCCAAACCTCCCGTGGCGACTGTTTTCTTCTTTGATTCTTTTTGGCAGTGGTGGCTGTTTTCTTCCCACATTTTTTGGGAGGGGCGTAGGCCCCCTCCCCCCCCAAAAAAAACGAGAGAGGCGCCTACCCCCAAAAAACCAGCACCTCCCTTTGTGGACCCATCCGGCCGCGCCACCGACGGATCGGTTCGGTCTCCGTCGGTCAGGAGATCACCATCTCCTACCTGGGCGAAGAGTTGCTGCTGCCCACTGCCCAGCGCCAGTGGCTGCTCTGGCGCTCCAAATGCTTTTTGGCGGCGACCAGCCAAGACTCACCAGGAGTTCACCCAAACCCAAATGAAGTAGAACGACAGTTCATAGACTTGAGCCACTTTTTGGGTTTGGACTACCACTCAGGAAGTGAGATGAGCAACAGGTGATTCGCAATTAAAACCCAAAGTGCTCCGAAATTCTTTCTGGGGGTTTGCAATTTTCAATCAAACAAAGTCCCTTTTCGTGTACGAGGCACAACATCTATGGTAGATGGTGACCCTACCTTTTTCTTCCAGTTGGGGAGTTTGGAGTTTGGTACCCTGGGAGGTCCGATCGGATCAAACCTTCTGTGTTTGCCAGTCTTGTCGATGTTTTTGTTTGGTATCCCTGACTCAGAGAGGGGGGCTGCTTCCCGCTGAGATACCTGACACCGATTCTGAAGATTGGCCTCCTTGAGAAGGCCCGTCAGTTGAAGTGAGGAATGCTCACACTGTGGCTCAACAAACCGGAATTCCAAAATGCTTGCCCGATCGGTAAGTGGTTTCCAGGGACAAAAGCCTGCGGTTTGCCCCTCCTGTTTAATTTTGAGCCACACCCACATCTCACAACCTTGCAACCTGGCCCTGGCGATCGAGCTGGAACCAAAGATCCAAATTTTCCGGCAACGCCCCTTCAGGTTCAATAAACCACGAAACAGAGGTGTTCCAGATCACTTTTGCTTGACTGCGCGCGCCTGACTGGGAGGGGCATACGCAGCCGATGTGCAGCGCTTCAATGCATAGCTTGCGGTTTTGTTTTTGAACACTGAACATACAGGAATCATTTGGTAGCTGCAGTGACGGCCGCGTTTAAGCCGCGGAGTGAACTCTCATGCTCTGAGACATCCAGGTATGGCCAAACTCAGAGGTCAAGTGTAGATTTTCTTTGTGCCACACTCGGGATAGAACATCCTTTGCGAGAACACTTTGGAGCTCAAAGCTAGAATTTCTCGGTATAGATGTTCGTTTCCCGGCAAACTGATCTCCACAATTTGGCAATAGACTCCAAAGTGCTCTTTCGAGGTTTCATTTGCGGCTGCCCGCGCTGCGCAAGTGAACAGGACCCGGCACAAAGTTCGCATGAAGTCTGCGCTGTTTCTGCCGAGCTCACCGATCCAGGGGCTTAAACAACGAGGGATTGGCCACGAACGTGGCAATGATGAAATCAATTTGGTGCATTTTGCTTGGATGTTAGGACTTAAACTTTTTTCCAACTCATGGGTTTTCCATTAAACCACTAAAAGTTAAACGTTTGTCAGGGGAGCAGAAAGCAAACTCGCTTAAAAGTGGCAGGTTGACGTAAATGCTATCATGTCCACGCCTGAGGATCCATGTTTTAGCGGACGGACGGCGAAACAGTGCCTGCAAAACTGCGTTTTTGAGTCGATGTGGCACGGCAATCTGTTCGGGGGGGTGGTGGGGCGTGGAGATGGTTTTCATACACCCTGATAGTTGCGAACACACGGACATGTTTGTCCTGCGTTGTGCAGACCATTGACCATCCGGCAACCATGTGTGTCAAAATTACATCAATTTGTGCCTCAAGGCCCTTCTTTTCTAGATAGAGCGTACCCGTTACACTCGCCATAGACAACAGCTTGCTGCGTGTAGTTATAACAACAATCAACGAGTCAGGGACTTCCAGTACAATCGAATCCATCAGATCAAGTTCTTGCCAGAAACAGATCCAGGGCCATAGAGACTGCTAGCACAGTGGGTATCTTCTCCCGGATAGTTGCGCACACCCACAGCACAGCTCAGCGCAGACAGGTTGGCCACAGGCATCACCCTCAGGCACGCGTGCTCATCCACACGCAACACACGCAGAAACACAGAATGTCTCCTCATGCGAGACACTATGGCCCATGTAGAAGCGATCGTCCATCCACTTGCACATGGTTTGCTGCTTCAAGTTTCGGGCCATGGTTGCTAACACGAAGACGTGAAGTTTCTTTTCGCATGCTCGGGCTCCGAGCTTGACGCTTTGCACCAGGATCCTCACGAGTGCGTGGCGTTCTATTTTTGAGTAAATTCCTTTTGCTATTCCAACATTTTGAGCAAAGCAGGCGTGTGTTCGCGCAGTGGCTAAGTTGCTTTGCGTTTGCGCATTTTGTCCTGATAAAAATGTCTAGGGCGTGCACCATGTTTACCGAGGCCCACGCCTGCCATTCAAGGGTTGTAAAAAACATGCAATTTCGAAGGTGCGGTGAACAGTCCGCTGGCATGTTTTAGAATAAATGTAAAGTTTACAGAAAAGTTAAACCATAAACACATTGACACATTATTTCCCTGGAGTCCTGAAACCCTTCTCTTTGTTTAGACTGGATTATTGCTTCATGTTAGATGCCCTTGTGCTGTAGATATTCCTCGATTGTCAGGGATGCCCTTGGGTTGTTCAGGATATTCCTTATAATCTTATAGTTGCTAGGGTCCCCGTGGTTTTGCGAAGGAAAACCGGATTACTTTGACGATATCCCATTTTGAGCCGGAAACGGCTCCGAAGAGGAGGCCTCGGATCGAGGCCACTCTCGGGATCTCAGCGCATAGGAAGCCGGGGCAAGTCTGTTTGGAATCAACCACTGTTTGTGGTATGAAAGGAATACCCTGCATGATAAGGTAGGGAAATCAACCACTTTGGGTATCGCAAAGGCAAACTTTCCACAACCATAGTTGCAAGCGAACCAAGCCCGTCCAACCACAAAACCCTGGCAAATTCCGGTGATTTACCGGGTTTCCGTTGTTCCCCACTTCCAATGTGTAGGGAACCATCCGTATTGTATCGCAGATTTTGGGCAGTTTTCCGCAGGCATGTTCAGAGTCTGCAAGATGGCCTTCGATACATCCCAATCACGCCTCCCCTGCAATTCAACCTGACACCTCGATCCACGTCAATTCTTATGAGCGAATAAGCAGTGTCTAATACTCTGGCTTTGGGCGGAGTTAGAAACTGGGGTTGCTTCCATATGGCCTACTACAGGAAGCGTTAGTAAAATCATTGGCTGCGTAAAAGGGAGCCTCACATGAGGTTCCTCCAAACTATATGCACATAAAGGGTGGGGCATCAAGCCAGGCCATTTTGCTCTTCTCAGAAACGGGTCTGCGGCTTGCATCGCATAGTTCTCACATGGTGTCCACCAGCCCAACACCAGCAGGACCTGGGGACAACAAGCATAAATCTTTGAATACCTAGGTCCCCCAGTGCCATTGTACCCTTTGGTTGGGAGGGTTCCCCTGAAATAGACAAAAAAGAAACAACTTTATTCTAACCTCTCTACTGGGGGACCTAGACTTTTTGGCCAATGGAGTTGAATGGAATCAGATGAGAAACCAAAGCAGGTCGGCCCTATTCAGCCAAGTATGAAAAGCCGGACAATCATAGAACAAAAGAACAAACAAGACATAAACCCTGTGAATACCAGCCTACTTAGTCTTGGTAGGTCCCATCCACGCCCCTCCCGGGCTCCGTAGCTGCCCGGATAGGACCCCATGCGAGACAGGGTCTGCGCCTGCGCGGGCAAGGGGCCCTCCAAGTGGCGGGCGGGGGGGCCCGGAGGCGCGTTTTTTGGGGGGTCCTAGGACCAAAGGAGGCGTGTTCAAACAATTGCGTTGAAACATGTCTCAACCAAAATTGAAAAACCCACAGAGAATGTGTGTGGTTGTTTTGTTTAGCTTTCCATTACAATCAGACAACCATGGGGGGTTTGATACTTGGCGGGAAGACCATCTTGATGATAAATAAGATGTCCAGAGCGTGACGTTTTTTCAAGTCCGCTCAGATTTTACAACATGTCCGGATTTTGTTTTTTTTGCGAAACTGCTCAGCAGAGGTGAGACTTTTTGGTTCTTGGAACTGAATTGGGCCTTTCCCGACATGTCAAGAGATGGTTTCCGGTTTGGATGTTTGAAATTGAATTGGGTCTTTTCCAGAATTCCAAGACATGCATTAAGTCCCGTATCCCTACACGTCTGCCCGGAATAGGATTTTGCTTTGTGTTAGTATCTTTTTAGAAACAAGCACCACTCCAAAGGTGGAAACCACGATGTCTGGGCCATTGTTGCCCCAACCTGTGCCATGGGCCAAACGCGCACTGCTATTCAGCATTGTCCTCCAGATAAAGCATGCATATGCTAGCGCGTTTGACATCAGCACCCACACTTCAGGCTGCAAACTGGCAAACAATCGCAACCGCACAGCATGGTGCATCCATTTGGGATAGCCAAGGAGTCCCTTCAGTTCGACCATATTGGATAAGGAACCAGCCCTTGGTGCTGAAGGGGCCATGTTCACCAACAGCAAAGCAAAAGGAAACCACTTCAGCTCATTCGGTCCAAACCCCTTACGGCTTCCGGTTCGTGACCGATTGGAGGGAAGCCAGAGGGGTCAAAGTGTGTGTGTTTTGTTCTTCATCGGAAGTTAAAGGACGAAGCTCTTGTGCTTTCTATTGTTTTGTTTTTGTTGTTCTGCCTTTCCGGATTTCAAGGACCGGGCTCACAAGGAAAGACGACCCACGACCCTCAACCCTCACAGCTGCATTAGTATCCCCCTTTTTCAACGGCACAGGAGTCAACCTAGAAGTCTACCCGTAGCTTCCCCATTCTCTGCCGGGATGCTTCTCTTCAAGAAATCGGGCATTGCTCTTGGACAACGGGTGGTTCTCGAACGGAACTATCGGTGAGGAGAATGGGAAATCAACCCTTAGAGTAAGAAGGCAGTCCTTGCAACCATATGGCCGTGCATTTCAATAGGGAAGCCGGAAAGCCCTTAAAAGTGGCTGGTGGACATGCGTGCCCATGAGGATGTCCAGCACAGGGTGCCCAATTAAAATTCACTTATGGGAAGTATCCCGGAACACCACCTAACCTTTGCTTCCTGTTTGGGTCTGACCATACCGGAGGCTTCGTTGGAAGAGTCATATTTGCCCGACGCTCCAAACGCAGTTAGGACCTCCCGTTCAGTTACTAGCAGTAATTAGCAGGAGTTGAAGCACGATTCTTTGTTCTAGCAATTGGATCCCCCTTTGAAGTCCACCACTCCCCACTCCTTATTTTTGGATAACACTCCCGCACAACCCTCCTCCCCCCTCTCTCGCAGGGTGACGGACGCAACGACACCCCAAAACTACATAAAACGAAGACGCCCTTTTGTGCACCATAAGCCCTTCAAGGCCTCTTTTTTCACAACCCAGGAACCCCTCCCCCCCTTCCCCCGCCCCCCGACGCAACCCACAACGACACCCCAAAACTACCTAAAACGAAGACCCCGTTTTTTCACCCCCGACTTTTTGGCATTTTGCTTGGATGTTAGGACTTTCACTTTTTGCCAACCAATGGGTTTTCCGTATTAAACCCGCTAAAAGTTAGAAGCTTTTAGCAGGGGCTCGCAGATTTCGCCACCGAGATCTCAGGACGCCTGGGGCCCCCAGCCCCTTTGGCCCCCCGGCCCCAGCCCCTTTGGCCCCCGCGCGAGGTGGTGCATCAGCCGGCGGTGTGGAGGCGCCAGGTGGCCTCGACCCAAGGCCGGGCCGTGGCGCTGCTCAAGGAGGCCACGGAGTTCCCGGCCACCGGCCAGCGCCTCCGACGCAAAGAAGCTGGGGCGATTTTTATTGTCCGGTCGTGGGGGAAACCTCTTGGTTAAACATTTTGGTTGGCGTGATTTTCCGAAATGGGTTGGATTTTGGTTGGTGTGGATTTTGCATTGGGTTGGGTTTCGCATTGGTTTCTTGGCAAAAGGTTTGTTATTTTCTGGTGGGTTGGATTTTGGTTGGTTTGGATTTTGCATTGGGTTAGGTATTGGGGTTGGATTGGGTTGGATCGGGTTGGCTCTTTTCGGGTTTTTGTGGGGTTCTTCGTTTGGATGGTCTGTTTTTGTTGCCTGGATTTCGCTCACACCAATTCATGGTTCCTTCATTTTACCTGCTGGGTCCCAAACCATTTATTCAGCACAACGCTTCTGCGAAACTTCCTCCAAATAAGTCCTCATTCGACTGCAGTCCCACGCACATTTGGCACGAACCATGCCCACTAACCCTCTTGATGACCGGGCGAAATAAAATCCCTCGTTGAAACCCCAAGAACAAAGGCATTAACAAACCAGAATGCGAGAAGCAAAAAGAGCCACGCAAACAAACCGAACATCCCGAACATCCCGAACTGCCAAAGCCAACCAACCAATGCAACGCAACCATCCAATCCAACCCAACCAACCAAACCAACCCAACCAACCAACTTTGTTTGTGCATTTGTTTGGTTGTTTGCTTGCAAGCTTGCTTGCTTGCTTGCTTGTTTCCCTGCCTGCGCGCTTGCTTGCCTGCCCGCCTGCCTGGTTTGTCTGATTGATTGATTGTTTTGATTTGTTTTGATTTGTTTTGATTTGATTGATTGATTGATTGATTGATTGATTGATTGATTGATTTGATTTGATTGATTGATTGATTGATTGATTGATTGATTGATTGATTGATTGATTGATTGATTGATTGATTGATTGATTGATTGATTGATTGATTGATTGATTGATTGATTGATTGATTGATTGATTGATTGATTGATTGATTGATTGATTGATTGATTGATTGATTGATTGATTGATTGATTGATTGATTGATTGATTGATTGATTGATTGATTGATTGATTGATTGATTGATTGATTGATTGATTGATTGATTGATTGATTGATTGATTGATTGATTGATTGATTGATTGATTGATTGATTGATTGATTGATTGATTGATTGATTGATTGATTGATTGATTGATTGATTGATTGAGTGGCGCGGGTTTGTCTTTGTTGGTGTGTTTGTCTTGTTTTGCTTTGTTGTGTCTTGTTTGTTTTGCTGTTGTGCATGTATTGTGTTGTGTTGTGTTTGTGTAGTGCTGCTTTGTTTGTTTGTGTGTGTTTGTTTGTTTGTGTGTTTGTTTGTTTGTTTGTTTTTTTGTTTGACTGTTTGTTTTGTTTGTTTGTTTGTTTGCCTGCTTGTTTGTTTGGTTGGTTGGTTGGTTGGTTCTGTGTTTTTGTTGTTACGGCTTGTTGAATTCTGAGTACGTTTGATGGCTACGTATGGTTTTCAATCGTGGGCTCTTTCTGTTGGTTCGAACAGTGTTGGAAGGATGACCAATGACCATACACCATGCATGAGTTCTAGTGTTTCAGCCCGAGCAGTTGGGGAAACCGTCTGACTTGACTTCTTGTTTTGAACTTGCCTCGGTGTTACTTTTAGATCCGTATGCATCAGCATTGGGAAGATGTGCATGGTGTGTCCGAAGTTTGGGCACAGGGGCCCAGAGAGAGAGAGAGAGAGAGAGGAAACAAGACAAACTTGCGGACATGGAGCCCGCAGGACACCGTCTATTTGGATTTGTTTCTAGTTTCGACACCAGGTCACCATCCCATGTTTTTGTATAACGTATTCGTATTTGTACGTATGTGCAAGGCATGGCAGTATCCATCTTTTCTATACACATGTTCACCCTTCACAAGAGTTCGAGCTGCGAGTATGACTCTCTACCTTGACGCATTCAAGGCGTGCCACTTTTTTTGCACGAGCAAGTCTGAGGCTTGAGTGCACTGCGGAGGGCCTTTGGGTCTACGGGGACGATGAAAAAGATCCGAGACTCGGAGTGCTCGAGAAGCGGACCTCCCACGGGGGCCTTGGCGGTTTTTGGAAAGTCCCAGGAAAATGGCTTAAGGCTGCAAGGGGTGACTTCCCATGTGCTTAAAGAAATGTGTTTGTTTTCCCCTGTTTGTGGTAAAGGACATCTATCACTACTGTTTTGTTTTGTAAGAACCAGGGAGCTGAATTAAGCAAATGTCAGGTCATAGCCTTGCTTAGAGGTCCATGAAGATAGTCAAAGTGAGAGGTCCGCGGACGAACCGGCATAAATAAAACCACGGAATGTCCGCATTGCCCCAGTTTACGCAAAATGTTCTTTCCTGGAATTGCAACAGGGAACCCTTCCCTGACCCGTTCAGCCATCCCAAGCTCAGGATTCGCAAGCTTGCTTCTAAGTTTGGTTGAAGCGGTCAAGCATATGGGCCCCATAACTGCAGATTGCCGAGCATGTAAGTCCAGTTTCAATGTGACCGCACAACGGGTGAAAAAAACTTGTTGGGTCTAAGTCTGGCCCCTGTGCATCTCCTTTGCTCAAATGGTAGATACGAGTCAATATCAGTAGAAGCTCAATGTCCTGCATCTCTGCAGACGTCAACCTCAATGCTGGGGTTATATCAGGGCAGTATCAGGTGGGTCGTTTCGACGCAGATCTTCAAGTTGTGCAGTTTGACAGCTATGGACATGTGGGTATGGGTCAGAATGAAACCATTCAGGGACCGCAGGTTTTTAGTCCATGTTTCCGCTTACCATGGTTCCATTTTGGGTACCTGGGTTTGACCCACAGGTAAACTCCCCGTTTCGAGAACGACGCACCAAGGTTTCGTTTAACATGGCAACCCACTTTGGGGTTACGGGTTACCCGATTTTTAACCCGCAGCCACGTGGCTTTTTGAAGCCTTCCGGAGCTGCGAATGAGGTCCGGACGTTTGGGCGGCGGTATCTTTGGGTACAAAGATGGGCTTCCATTTCTTTGGCATTTTGCTTGGATGTTAGGACTTCTTGTTTTTGTTTTTTGCCAATTCATGGGTTTTCCGTTAAACCACTAAAGTTAAACTTTAGCAGGGGATCAGAAAGCAACCGAGATTTGCTAAAATGAAGATTGTCGATTTTCCCCTGGGTTGAAAGGCAATCTAGCACTCTTGGACATATTTGGTTTGCATTTTTCTTCCAGGGGACTTAAGCAAATGGAAGTGGGGGGCTCCTAAGTTTGACAAGCCACAAGCTTGGAAGATACCGTTCAACGACCATACCCAAAGGCCACGTTCAGGAGGGAAGGATTTAAAGAGTGTTTTGCCCAACCCGGCAGCATCCGAGCTACCAACCCGCAGCATCCCCAGAGACAAGTGTCAAGATCCTGGGCTACAACTTTTGGTTTCCGAGTTTTTGTTGTTTTCTCTGGAAAACAGCAAGGCGGTTGTGACCCGCTCACAGGGAGCCTCATGTAATAAAATGGCACCAAGCCCCCTTTTCAGGTCCCTTCCATTTGCTTAAGAAGATTGTTGATTTCCCCTCTTGATTTTAGATTAAAGGGAATCTATCACTACTGGATTTTTTTTCCAGAGGACGTATTCGCCAATAGAAGGTCCTTTTGAAGTAGCCCTTGATTCTTCGCTGCCACAATCCCAAGGAAGAAATCTGGCTGGGCGCTGGTGGATGGATCTACCCTCGGCGCCTCAGTGTTTGAAGCCAGGTTTGCGAGTCGGACTGCTCGCTTTCAAACGATGATTCAGAAACTCAAGGGTAGACACTTGTTGTTGCCCTTGGTTTCTCTTCACCAGCGACAACAGTTGGTTTCCCTCGTTTGTGTTGCAGCGTTCGTCGCCTTTTGGGCGAAACATAGCTTGGTCAACCTATTATGTCGATCCCTGGTTCAGGCTTTCATGAGCAAGATAAACGGTGGCTTTGTGTTTGACCCTGTTGACCGCCAATGTTGCCTCGACAGATTCTTCTCTGCCAGAGGGTGTCCTTGATTGTGAGCCAGGTGGCCAAAGAATGAATGGGTTTGCCTCAAAATGAGGAACCCCCAAAATGTGTGTTTTTGTTTTGGTCTCCCTTGAGCAAAGAAACCAACCAGGGGTTTCCTAACAACAAGACATACCCAGATCTTGTTGGGTCGTGGTTCTTACGAATTAGTGCAAGGCCAGTTTTAGTGAGTCGGGTTGCATTTACAAAAGGGGGGTTTCTGACCCCAACTGAGTAACGGGCACTTCGCTTTTCAGCGTTCAAGCGAATCCAAAGCTGTATTGAAGATGGGTGACAGATGCCATTCCGTTAGTGGCCCCATTGATTGTGTGGTGGAAAGAATAATCCAATGATACATGAGCTCACAAATGCCCAAGCTCCACTCAGATGTTCAGGCATGGTCAAATGGCTTCCCTGTTGGCCTTCGCATTGCCCCCCCTTTCAAGCTCTCCAAAAGGAGAGGGGCTATCAATACCCTACATCAAACTATCAAACACTGAATGCACAAAACACCTTTATGTTTCCCACATCTCGCGAGCGCTTGAGTTATTGTTCTGTTTATTTTCAACCTGAACTTATGGGCGCCTCTCGAATTTTGCAGGTTTTGAGTCAATGCCTCAGACTGAATAGGTTTGCCACGCAAACCACTTCCAAAGACAGTGGCAAAAAGCAAACCAAAGCAAGTATAGTTTGCAACCCCTGTGATTGTCAAAGGGCCAGTGGTGGAACCCTCCAAAGGGGTCCCAAATTTTGCGCGATTGCCTCAGTCACGCAGCAGTCTATGCTTCTTACCCGTTTTTCAATGACACTATCCAGTCAACCACGAATCGAAAAAAGCGCAATCCGTGTGGCAGTTGTGTGGGACGGTCAAGTATCACGCCCTTTGTGAAGTCTGTAAAAAGCTTCCCGGGTCCAAAATTCACCCCACACACACACACACATACTGTGGATGGACGAAGTCTTGCACCACTTTGAAACCATAAGAAACCATTGGTGTTTGGTATTTACGGCGGGAAAGCATAATTCCAGGGTTTCTCAGGTGGTGCGAAATAGATTTCGTCCATCCACGGTAGGTCTCATGTTCATCGTAGAAGCTCAGGAAGCGCAACGTTTATCCGAGTCAAGGCTTCTTTTGGCGCCAAAGTTGCCATGGGGATTGGGGCCTTGGGAGACTTGTCAGGAGAGTTCGTTGGTCAGAAGGGGAGTCCAGGGGGACTGAAACATCCGAAATAGAGCCAGATGACAATAATATATATATATATATTAATATATATATATATATATATGTATAGATATACATCTAGGTCCCCCAGTAGTGCCCTTGTACCCTTTTCGGGGGAGGGTTCCCCTACTAAAATAGACTACAGAATAAAGACTACCCTTATTCTCACCTCTACTGGAGGACCTAGACATATTAATGTTTCTACACTGTTGATGCATTTTTGGTCTACCCTGAAGTTTGGGGACTGCGAGAATGGGGACCCACCGAAATTTCAGACCACAAACACCAGAGCAGCGCCAAGAACTCCCATTCGCCATTTTAGTCGGTGGTTCTACTGCCCGGCTTGTTTCGAGTTATTGCAAGCCCATATGGGTATGTCTTTTGGTGGGTGCCCTTTTTGTTTGTTTTTGAAGGGAAGCCAACATAAAAGACAAACCCAAGAAATCTGTCACTACTGTGGATGGACAAACTCCCGCACCACCTAAGAAACCCTGGAATGTTGATTCTCCCACAAAGTTTAATGGTTTCTCAGGTGGAGCGAAATGGATTTCGTGCATCCACAGCTATGTTGGAGCCAAAAGTCGGTTTTGGGCGAGAAACTCTGAGGGCTGGGGCGTCTCATCGAGCCGGTGGACGCACCGCTGCCGGGGATTGTGGACCTCGTGGTGCCCGGCAGGCTGGGAGGAGGGGCTTCAAGCTCAAGTGGCTGTGGGTCAAAAAGAGCTACCCAGAATGGGAAGGAAGGAAGGAAGTTGAAGGAAGGAAGGAATTCAGGAAGGCAGGGAAGAACGAGAGACAGAGACAGAAAGAGAAGAAAGGAAGGAAGGAAGTTGAAGGAAGGAAGGAATTCAGGAAGGCAGGGAAGAACGAGAGACAGAGACAGAAAGGAAGGAAGGAAGTTGAAGGAAGGAAGGAAATTCAGGAAGGCAGGGAAGAACGAGAGACAGAGACAGAAAGAGAAGAAAGGAAGGAAGGAATTTGAAGGAAGGAAGGAAGGAAGGAAGGCAGGGAAGAACGAGAGACAGAGACAGAAAGAGAAGAAAGGAAGGAAGGAAGTTGAAGGAAGGAAGGAATTCAGGAAGGCAGGGAAGAACGAGAGACAGAGACAGAAAGGAAGGAAGGAAGAAGGAAGGAAGGAAGTTGAAGGAAGGAAGGAATTCAGGAAGGCAGGGAAGAACGAGAGACAGAGACAGAAAGAGAAGAAAGGAAGGAAGGAAGTTGAAGGAAGGAAGGAATTCAGGAAGGCAGGGAAGAACGAGAGACAGAGACAGAAAGAGAAGAAAGGAAGGAAGGAAGTTGAAGGAAGGAAGGAATTCAGGAAGGCAGGGAAGAACGAGAGACAGAGACAGAAAGAGAAGAAAGGAAGGAAGGAAGTTGAAGGAAGAAGAACGAGAGACAGAGACAGAAAGAGAAGAAAGGAAGGAAGGAAGTTGAAGGAAGGAAGGAATTCAGGAAGGCAGGGAAGAACGAGAGACAGAGACAGAAAGAGAAGAAAGGAAGGAAGGAAGTTGAAGGAAGGAAGGAATTCAGGAAGGCAGGGAAGAACGAGAGACAGAGACAGAAAGAGAAGAAAGGAAGGAAGGAAGGAAGGAAGGAAGGAAGGAAGGACGGAAGGAAGGAAGGAAGGAAGGAAGGAAGGAAGGAACCAATTTTGGGTTCCAAATGGCCATGGGACCGCAGGTTTTACCCAGCTAACCCCAAAATGCCTTGCCCTGGAAAGTGGAAACATGGACGATTTAACCTGCGATCTATATCCTGGTGGTTAAATTTTGACCCATACCCAAGTGGCCAGGGGAACATCCTGGCTGGAGCCGATGTTTTTTTTGCGGTGGCTGGATCACATGGGCCAAGTCTTGAGTGAGTTTCTCGTCGGGCCTTTGAGGGCCGCATATTTGGAACCCCAGGGAAGGGTAAAAGCACTATGAGGGGCTAAGTCATTACCTCCTTCGGGTCGCCAAGGGCATCATTCTGCCCAATTAGTCACTCGGTGCCATAGGAGGTAAGGGGTGAACCACAAACACATTCACGGGGTTAGCATATCTTTTCCTGTTTATCATGGCTAACTACATGTGGCAACTGGAACTGGGTGAGCTTGGGCTGAGCTGGGTCATCCCTCGATGATCCCTTGGGAAATGGCTCAACGCGTGAGCAGCCTTGGCCTTGCGTGATTTCTGGATATCGTCGGAAATTCGACGGGTGAAAGAATCTGAATTATTGAGTTGCAGTGTTGTTCAATGTTATTCTATCTTCCAGGCAAGCGGAGCACTTGGGGAATTGCAGTACTTCTCGCCGAGATCTTGATATCCCTTGTGAAAGTCTGATTCTCCCGGGGTCATTACACCATTTGATCGGGCATGAGGGTGATTTCGGTGGCAAGTTGCCAGCCAGATCAAATCCGACAAGTTGGCCCAATGCCCAGTTTCATCCCTTTAACTTTAAGGAAAGCGATCGTGCGAATTTCCTCATCACTCATTTCTCTTATGTCCGGTATCTTGCGCGGAATCGTACTAGAGAGGGGGATGGAATCACTGGGACATTTCGTGCAGTGGAAATACCCAGTTCACCTGGTTTGATGTGTTTGGGCTTGAGTTGCAAACTTGGCTAGATAGGCTCTTTGGGCGTTGCTTCGTTTGGAAAACACAGGGCCCTGCCCCCAAAGAAAGAATGAAAGGCAGAAAGCAAGGAAAGAAGAAAGAACGGAAAGAAAGACAACCACCTGGGTGTGTTTGTGTTGTTTGTTTCTTTCTTTCTTTCTTTCTTTCTTTCTTTCTTTGTTTGTTTGCTTGTTTGCCCGCAGATACAGAGGACCCCCAACACCAACAACTTTGCGCTTGTTGGAACACGGCTCTCTCGCTCCACGAGGCTGCAAAGCCGGCTGCGCCAGAAGGCCCTGAACTCCCGAGGCGCGCCTGAGACCGGGGGTTACCGGGTGTCTCAACTGTTGACTCTATAGCTAAATATGCGCATATATAGATATATATATATATATAGATATATATAATCATATGTCAGTTTTTATTCTAGAACCACAACTTTCTTGACTTTTGGGTATGGGTCGAAATTAAACCAGGATATGGACCGCAGACGTTTTCGTCCATGTTTGCACAGGGTTCAAATTAAGCCAAGACCACAGATTTAGTCCGTGTTTCCACAGGGGTTCCAGTTTGGGTATGTTGTTTTTTGCCCCACACCCAAATTTAGCGGCGGCCATTTGAGCTACTGACAAAAACCTTTGTTTGGTTTGGGGACGAGAAGGGGGGGGCCACCCAAATTTCAGCCACAAAATCCGGGGCTCTGCGCCCAAATCACGCTGAGAGTGGCTCATTTCAAATCACTAAGGGTGGGGGGGGGGGTGACTACCATCCCGACAGCACATTAAGCTCAAGAGAAGATGGTCGTCCAGGGGGTCCCTTTCAGGTTTCGTGGTTGTTGTTGGAAGGGAAAGCAGGACACAATCCATACACGTTCTCTCAGAATCGGGTGGGGGGGAACATGTCAACATGGTGATCTTCCAGCTGATTTCACTTGAACAAAACCTTAAAAACGTGTACCCGACAAAAGGAAGTGCCGTATCCGTTTTTGGATTGCCCCCCAAGGGCTCAAACCTGGTGAACTTCCCAACAAGGAACCCGGAAGTCTACCCCTCGAAAAGATGGAACACAAAAGGAAACTGCTTTCAAGTAGTTTCCTTTGGCTGCCAACCACAGGGTTTCGAACCATTTTGAGACATCGAGATGACTTTCCTCTGGGGCAGCCCGCGTATGTTGGCGGGACCCATTTGCGGTTCTCTGCTTTTTGAGGGTGCCAATTAATTGCGGCTGTCCCGAAAGAGCACTTAAGGGAACCATCTGGAGACCTTTCTTTTTCCGGTTGCCCGATCCGGGGATATTGAAAGTAGGGGTTCTTTCCATAAATGTCTTGAATGGAGGCTTTTTTTAATACGCCTTGCTTTCATGGTTGCCAACCCACTTTATATATTGGGTATGTATTACATACCTTGTTGGGAGAGGGGAATGAACATCAGCACGCCTTTCAGCGTCATTTGCTCAAAGGCGTACGCAAGAAGGATATGTGCCAGGGTTGAGCCAAGCTTGAGCCCCTGGTAAAGGGAAATGAATTGGCAGTGGGTCAACACCAATGGTACCATTTTGGGGTACGTGAATTCACCACCCATTTTAGTTTTTTTTAGTGGGGATTGGGATGTTCACGGGATTTTGACCCATGGCCAATTGGGTTTTATTCAAACAAAGGTGTGTGTAAACCTGCTTCCCGCCCGTCAACCTCCTTCCGCCAACCCCACCCTACGCCTTCTTTGTGGACCCAAGCAGCTGCCGATGCGAGCGAGGCAAAATCCGGGAACAGATGTGGTACGACCGCGAGTTCGAAGAGCTGCCTGACCTTGTCGCCGCCGCGAAAAGCGCGCGCGGGGCAGAGCCTCGATAGGGAATTGGAATGACCTCACAGTGAAACCTCCCAGGTGGTTTGCTTTAAAATTGCTTCCGGCGAGAAACTATAGAGCCTCCGGCTCATTCCGCCGACTTCTGGTGCGCTCGGCGCGCCGAACCCCACACAAACGACACACCTCCGGACAACCCCCAGAAAGACCGTTGAAAACTGACAAAGGAAGCCCGAACCCAACCCACCGCTTGCGCGCAGAACCACAGAAACCCAACCCAAGACACGCACCTCGCCCGCCACGCCCGCGCCGAAGAGCACAACCGCAAGAAAAGCTAACCCCACGGAAAAACCCACACGTCACCCACCACGCCAGCACCCCAAACACCACTGAAAACGGAAAAAGGAAGCCCGAACCTAAGCGCGCAGAACCCGAGAAACCCCAGAGAGAACCCGGAGAAAAGCTACAGCCCGCACACAAAAACACGCGCCTCACCAACCACGCCAGCACAATCCCTCGAAAAGTGCGGAACCCTACGCAAAACGCACACGGCGCGCAAAATGAAGCCCGAACGCAAGCGCAGAACCGCGAGAAAACCCAAAGAGAACCCTCTAGACATTCCTTTGTGTACTTATTCCTTGTCGTTTTTGAAGTTGAGGCGTTCTGATGGATTCCGCGTCGTTTTTGGAAAATCTAGGCGAGCTTCAGGAGATCTAGTCATGCCATGTTCCTGTTGCCCCTCGCGCCCTTTTCCGCACGCGCCTTTGCACTGACACCTGCTGACGCGCGCATCCTGCTGAACATCCTTATCAATTTGCAGGTTTTCACTGAACTCGGTACTGGCCCATGCGTTTGTGTGTTGTGTTCCAAGTTTGGCCGAGGCCTCTGCGTCGCCCAAGCCTGATGTGTTGAAGTAGCCGCCCACGAAATTGTTGCATTGGCCGTGCCATAGGCTGATTTGCCCAAGTCGGGATATACCCCAAAAAGGGGATTTTGGGAATTGCGAGCGTGTGCGGGGTTTTGCGGGCGTTTGCGGGCGTTGTGCGGGTTTTTCCGAGCGTTGTGCGGGCAAAAGTCGGCGCGGCAAAATGCATCGAAACCTGTCTCAAGCAGTTGTAGCAAGGGTCCTCACGATTTTGCGCAGATTTTGCGCAGCTTGGTGCTGGGAAATGTCATGCTTCGGATCTACGACTACTATATGGGCATCCGCCCCAATATGATGGCTTGATGCCTTGATCCTTTGATGCCCTGATGCATCACGCAGATCTCGCCTGAAAAAGGGATGCGTCCCACGCGGGCCCAAAAGGCTGCAAAATGCCGCAAGGTCACTGTCTTCAAACCCCAAGTGCTCTGATGCCCGCCAAGCGCAGAAGCTCATCAAGTTAGGCGTTTTCGGAAAAATTGTAATTATAGGTCAAGTTCACAAACTACAAAAGCTGCGGAATTTCCAGGCCAGAGAAAAGCTGCGGCCCCCACGCAAAAGCACACGCCTCACCGACCACGCCCGCGCCCAAGAGCACAATCCCTTCAAAAGCCACAAGCCCCTTAAACAATTAAAACACAAAAAAATAAACGCACACGTACACACCATGCCGGCGCCCCAAAGACCAGTGAAAACAGAAAAATAAAGCCCAAACCTAAGCGCGCGGAACCCCTAGAAAACCCAGAGACATCCCATGGAAAAGCGACAAACCCCACGCAAAAACGCGTGCGTCACCCACCCACGCCAGTGCCCAACAGCCCGCACGCAGCACCGGCCCGGCCCGCCGCCCCAGCGCCAAGCCTGTGCCCGGTAACTGCCGGGAAGTGAAAACGTCACAAAATCGCCGCGCGGTACCCCCCCTCCCCCCCCGTTGTGGGCGCGCCCCCCCTGCCTGGCGGATTAGGGGGAAGCTTCCGAACAGAAGTCGGCCAACTTGGATGAAGGACTGAGCCAAAGCCAGATCCATTTGTACCCTTTTTTGGGATGGTTGTTCGAAAGACTGAGACGGGAGAGGTTTTTCCCCGCCTTTGAGTTGATTGGCCGTGTCAAATGCCACGGATCTTTTGCCAAAAGGTGCGAGGGGCGCTGAAAACCCGAGTGGCTGAGACTTCTGGGACTAGCCCCACAACCACCTTATGTCAGGTGGAAAGCTTATAATTGTAAACGCTTCGCGTTGCCCGCCTCGGCCAGTCTGCTTTTGGCTGGCTTTGAAGTATACACCGTGCTTTAGTTTACCTTAATTGAAGTCTTGTGTTTGTTAAACTAAGTGAGTCGGCGCCAAAATGCGGGAGCTGGTTTCCAAGGTGGAGGGTGGGTGCATGTCTGTGTGTTTCCACATGGCTTCAAGAGCCAGAACAAGAGCGAAATTGACTGGTTTTTCCGGTTTCTGGAGGGAGTTGACTGGAGTTGGAGGTGTCTTGACAGGTTTGTAGAGGGGAGTTTGATTGGGTGTTTTTTAAAGGGGGGATTCGATTGGTTTCTGGAGAGGAAATTTGACTGGTTCCCGATGTGACCGGAGTGTGGACTGGCTTTGAGAGGGAATTTGACCGGGATTTGGCCGGAGGTGGGCCGGTCTTTAGAGGGGATTTGACTGGTCTAGATAGGAGGTTGACCGGTCTCTGGATGATGTGACTGGTTTCTTGACTTCTGCGGTTTTCAATCGGGATTGGATCACATTCTAGAAGGGAATTTGAGCAGTTTTAAGGAGGCTTTGACCGAGGGGATCTGACCGCTTCACAACCCTGGGGCTTGAGGCTCGCTTCAGGCGGACTGGAGGCAGCTGGAGAAGGGATTTTTGCCGCGCGACATGGGGTTTGGGGGACAATGCCTCTTGTTCAAAATGTGGTGGTGTGGTTGGTCTTGCGATTTCTTGTGCCAGGTCGCTGGATGGAACGAGGGTCTTGGTGGATCGGATTTGCAGCTTGAACCTGGCGAGCTGTTGGTCAGCAGACCCATCCTAGAGCTACAGTTGGGTGTGGGTCAAAATCAAACCACCAGGATATGGACCGCAGCTTAAATTGTCCATGCTTCCACTTACTGAGGTTCCATTTTGGGTACCTATTTTTGACCCACAGACAGTTGGAGATTTCCAAAAGGAGTTGGCTGGGCCACCATTCACCATTTGGGGGCTCCAAGTTGTTAACGTTCCTATCCTACCCGCAAAAACCCAACAAGCTGCGCTTCGATCCTTCCTGACCTCTATCCAAATCCCGCACCTCTCTAAGGAGCGCGGCGCCATGCCAGGCAGGGACCGGCAGTGTTGGCAGCCTTCCAACTTCTTTCTCAGATCTGTTTGCCAAGCGCTGGACCCGTTCCAGGGACTTTTTGGGTTCCCTGGTCTCCTTCTGGCCTGAAAAGTTGTTTAGCTTATCAGCTTGGTTAGAGCGAATTTTTGCTTTCTCGGTAGGGGAAAGCAATCGTGAGCCGGGACGACATGGCAACCTTTGGAGGCCAATCACAATCTGGACGAGGTGCGTGAAGCGTTCGGGTTCATTTGACATGGCTTGCCCAGTCCCACGCCAAATCTCTTGTACCTTGCCACATCGCTTCAATCATAGATTCCACTTCCCGGGATTAAGAGGTCGCCACACGGACGTTCTCAACATTTACCCAAAACCCTAGTCTTTGACCAAATCCACGGAAGTGCACTGGACTTGTTTCCCAAAGGAAAGTAGTCAGCACAAATGTTCCACGCGACAACCAAAGCCAACAGTTTCCTATGGGAAGCCACAAGAAAAAAACGAAAGTATCTGAGGGTCCAGTCTGTAGGAGCAGCTTCGCCGTTCAAGGTTAGGGGATCCCTTTTCCAAAATCTTCCACTAAAGCCATGTCAAAGCCCATTGGAGCTTCCAAAGCATGCTTTTTTACACTCATCCCGGCCTCCTTAGTCCCTGGGGCACGATTCATTGTGTTTTGTTCAAAGCCATCCTCAAATGGGCCATGGTTGATCGAAAGGTCCGTGGTACATGGAGTGACCATCAGGGAAGCCGCCAAACAAATGACTTTCACCACATCTGGAAAAGTTTATTCATGGCCAAACCAGCGGGCTCCAAACCACCAGCTGAGGCTGAAATGGGCCATATGGCCATGACCCCGGTTACCCCCCAGTGAACACCCCAATCCCCACTAAAATAGTCGAAAATGGGTGGTGCACCTACTCCAAAATGGTACCATTGGTTTTGACCCACAGCCATATGGGTCGAGCCGACCGTCCGCGCGCTCTTCAGCCGGCTTCGCGCGGCTGGACGTGAGCTCCGAGACCTGGAGTTGTGGATGCGGCGCCAAGTTGGGGCTGCACCCCAAGGCGCGGCTCGTTTTTTTTTTGTTGATACCCCCGTTTGGGCGCCCATATGTATACATCTATTCCAATTTGCTATTGCGCTGTAAGGGAAAAGGACACCACTCCAGGAGAAACCATTCCACCAATGCTTCCTTTCTTTCCAGCTTGTGTCCAGTTTTATATTTCCAAGTTGCGGAAAAACTTGCAAATTCCCCAGGCTTCATTGCTTCCCCCCTTGTGAGCTGCGATCCGTGAATTCGACTCAATCGAATGCCCAAGAAGGAAATGGTTCGGGCTTGGGCCGCTTGAAGTGAGCATGCGGAGATGTGGGTTGGGCCACTTTCTACACCAGGCACCCATTCAAAGTGACAAAAGGTAACATTGGTCTCCTGTGGTGTCAACGAAAGGGTTGTGAAGCTATGCTTGAATGGATTTTATGTGTCGAACTATCCAGGGTCTGCATTTGGCTTGTGTATGTTGTGTTGAAAGGTTGTTTGATTTAGGTGTTAAGACGTTTGGCGGTTTCGTTCCTGTTTTGAAGGGGGCTGCAAGGAAGTGTGTCTTTACACAGGGGTTGGAAAGTGTAAACTGCGGGTCAAAAGGCAAAGTGGCGTGGCAATGTGCAGCTGGTGTCCTCCCGCTTTCGCAGGTGTGGTTCTTGTTATGCAATTCGAACCCTTCCTCCCCGACCCCGCTCCGCCCCTGTTTCCCTCAAGCGAGGCCCCCAAAGGCTCACTAATTATTGGAAGAAGAGGTTACGGGGTGGATCCAACTGAACAGTCCGATACCTGAGTGGGCACGTTGGCCTTGGGTGAATTGCAAAAACCATTCAGTCACCAGCGACGGTAGGTCCAAAAGAAGGTTCCTTTCTCCTTTGCGCTCCCTATGTCTGGTGAATGGCAAAATATGTTGGTTAACCTATCCACATTGGGTTGCGCGAGAGTTTTTTGTCCAGTGAGACGAACCAAATAATCCCATGGCCATGGGTAGAATGCCCAACGTGATTACATTTGTGATGAATTATCCCATCATGGCTTCAAAAGGGGTCTGAAGTGCCCGCCCCCCCATTCCACGTTCTTTCTGGCCCACGTTCCCAGATTCCCTGGCCCATATATGGGGCTTTTCTCCGAATTTTTGGCCTCAAACGTGTCAGGAGAAGGAGCTGACAGAGGTGGCACAGCGCGTTTTCGCTGCGGCCCCAGGCGTAGCTGCGAACGGTACAGTCAGAGCCCGTGTCCCAGTGCTTCCAGTTGCAGGTGAAAGATCACTTCCCTAGTGGGTGACAAAACCAATGCCGGAATTTTGTTCCATCTACGTTCACTCAACTGTGCCATTACGAAAGGAACTGGGCATTTCCTCTATACATCCGGTGTCGACACCCAGCCCCATGGACAAAACCGTGGGCGCCGCACCTTGAAACCGGCGGGGCACCGGCCAAAGAACTTCAGCGTCGCGTGAGCCCGGAGGTTCGCCGGCCAGATCCGGAGTGGAGCGGCTCGGGGTTCCTTCTGAATTCCGGGTGTGGCTGTTGGTACAACCCTCACCTGTGAAGTTGGCGGATAGGCATCTTCATTTTTTGTGAAGGCTCAAAACATGTCCCTGGGAGGCTTGGGCCACTTTTTTTGAGCCAAGGATAGTCCCCTTCAATTGGGGACCACCTGAATTTTGGTAGATAGCCACATTCCAGAGTCCATCCATTGCTGCCAGTGCCCAGGAGCCATTTGTCCCTCGTTTCAACTGGGTCCACATGAACCCCCGCTTTTTTATTCATGTCCACAGGGCAACATTCACACACGACTTCGTGCCACACCATCTTTTACCGTGCCCATTTTTTCACCGCCCATCGGTCGCCAGTGCCCATAGGTTTAGACTAATCGGGGCTAGTGGGTTTCAAGTGAAATGGGCATGGGTTACACTCAAAACCTGAAGCGAAGAAGGGGCAGTCCCAAGCATAAGCCATAAGCTTCGGAATTCCGCCCTCTCAATTCTTTAAGATGGTGTTGGGACCCCTTTAGCACCGAATTTTGAGTATGACTCACCTGTAATTACTCTAGCTGTTTTCAGTCAAGCCTTCAGGTTGGCTTCCTTGGTTCCCCTAAAAGAACCCTTCAAACAGGGGCTGCTAGATCCGGGCGTGGGTGTAAAGGGAAACCATAGTACAGCGTAAACCGCTTGCACCACACGCCATCCTACCACACCCATGCGGGCGGAAGCCCGTCGCTTCTGAAGGCCATGGCGCTGCAAGACCACCCAAGGGCCTCGGCGGCAGGGGTGAAAGGCGGGGAGTTGTTTTTTTTTTGGGAGGGGGGGGGTTGGTGGGGGGGGTTGAGGTTTGGGGGTTTGGGGTTGGGGGTTGGGGGTTTTGGGTTTTGTTTTTTTTGGCGGGGGGTTTTGGGGGTTTGGGGGTTTGGGGGTTTGGGGGTTTGGGGGTTTGGGGGTTTGGGGGTTTGGGGGTTTGGGGGTTTGGGGGTTTGGGCTTTGAATGGTTGCCGGTGCGGTGCAAAGAGCACGAAAGGTGGGGAGAAAATGGATTCACCAACGGATCTTTGAATCTGGATGAATCTGCACTAGTTATGGCAAACTCAGCTGGGGCTACAACGAGCTAAGCCATGCGCCTTACTTGGGGATTCATTGCCTTAGTTTCGGTTGGCGAGTGATATTTTGTGTAGCAGGCACGCTGCATTGGGATGTGCCAGGCATTTTTGTGTGCGTTGCCCCAGAAAAAGCGTCGAGCTCGTTTTGACACTGGCTTGTTTCCCACCCACGTCGAACATTGGGTGTTTTTCGGGCTTGAAAGGGAACGGAGAGGAAAGCGTACCACCCCGAGCTTGATGTTTGCTAGCTTCCTCAGCCCGACCTCAGGATTACTTCAATGGGCTCACCCAACAAGGATGCCCTGAACGTACTCAAGACTCCAAAGATGTGGTGATTGCTGGGTCTGCGGAGCAGTTCAATCCATTTCGGTTACAACCACGGTAAAAAACATGGGAGAATTGGGGCAACTAGTTGCCCAATAATGATAGCCTGCCTGACCTTGATCCCAGTAGGACGCATATGGAAAACTGATTCCACCACCACGGTCAGAGCTTCCCTCTGAACTCATCGTTCCCGCGCTCCGGAGGCCTCATCCTGCCAGAGGAGGCCTTTGTCTTGGCAGCACTGCGCACCTGGGCTCGGCGGGGGGTTGGTTCTTCTGGGGGTTGACCAGTTGGTTGGCCCAGGATTGACTGGTTGGCCGGTTGGGTTGGTTGGTTGGTAGGTCAGTTGGTTGGCCGGCCGGCCGGCCGGCCGGCTGGCTGGTTGGTTGGCTGGCTGGCTGGCTGGCTGGCTGGTTGGTTGGTTGTCTAGCTGGCTTGTGGTTGGCTGGCTGTTTGGACATGGCAGACTGCCCCTCCCCCCGTGCCATATGTGTTGTGCTTGTTCAAGCCCCTCAGCGAGAGTAGGCGTTTTTGGGGTAAAGCCCAGAATGAACGGTTCAAAGTGAGGCCATTTGGGGAAACCAGAGCGACTCACAAAGGGTTTTTGCAACCTCACCCATGCAGGGATGGGTGAAGCCCTTTATTGGGATACACCATTTACCAACTGCTGCCTGGTGTGGATGTTGTCCATCCACAGAAGGGATTGGTGAATCATGATCCACAGCCGAGCAAAGACCGGCTGGATTTCGCGCGCTTTTGAATAGGTCCATTCTCCGATCCCAAGAAGGTTCCCTCAGAACCTTTCCTGAGGGTAGATTTTGGGTCTTTTGGTTTCCTCCCGAAACAACTGCGTTGCTAATCCCTTTCCCTTGACTGAACAGAGAAATACGATCCCCGCAAAATAAAGGCAACAGCTGAAAAATAAACCGGGGAAAGGCATGGGCCATTCGTCGGGGTCCCCGGTTCCTTTCTCGGTCCTCTTCCGTCAGATCCGCTTTCCCTTTTCGGGGGCTCACGAAAACAAGCCACTTAGTGATTGGGTCTGCCGGGGGGTTGAAGAATGTTTTTGCTCTTGGGGGACGTTTCGACTTTTAGGAAGAGAATGAAGAGATGAATGCTCCCTAACAAGCCCGGGGTTTGAAGACTGTTTTGCTTGGGGGATCTTTTCTATTAGGAAGGGAATGAAGAGGTGAATTCTTTCAGCCGCGTCGAGGTTGAGTAGCTGAAATGAATAGAGGGTCTCTGAAAGCCAGGCTCCTTGAAGCTGATGCCCCGGACCAATCTGGGTATTTCGCGCTTGGATGTGGAGTTCGCCAAATGCTTGGCCCGGATTGTCACCCACTTGGGGACTTCCAATCATCAGTGGCTAGGTCCCCCAGTAGTGCCCTTTTACCCTTTTTGGGGGGAGGGTTCCCCTACTAACATAAACCACAGAAAAAAACACGGTACCCTTATTCTGACCTCTCTACTGGAGGACCTAGGTGGGCTTTAAGCACCCAGACCTTTAGCGGTGCCCCTTTGTACTGTGTTTTGTTTGAGGGTTCTTCCTCTATAAAACCATTTTCCGCTCAGACCCCAGCCAGAAAAACGCGGCCTCGCGGGGCCCTTTTTCTCCCATGGCCACGGAAGCGGGAGGGCTTGGGGGCTTGGGGGACCCGAGGCCTGGCGGACGACGCGGGCCAGCTTTTGGGGCGGAGGCATTGGATTTGGCAGCTGGGGCTCTTGTTCGCGCTGGACCTGGACCTGTCCCTCACCAGGCCCGGGGCCCTACGGCCGGACCCTGATGCCCTGGTCCCCCTAGCGCGCCCGCCAGGGGATGGCTAGGGATGGCTAGGGATGGCTAGGGATGGCTAGGGATGGCTAGGGATGGCTAGGGATGGCTAGGGAGAGGAGGGCAGCAGAAAAAGGGGTTGCCGGGGGAATGAGGACAGCTTGCCGGGCCTCGCGCCATTTGGGAGGCCGTTTCCTGAAGCGTATGAAGTATGTTTGAGGGTAGACTCTGAACAACATGTCTTTGGTGCGCTCCAGTGGGAGGGAGCACATGCCTAGCGCCTATGGCAAGTAAATTATAGCCATGGTAGGGGAACTAGCCCCATTTACGCCAGCCCTGTTGATATTCATTGTCATAATCAATCTAAGGGTTGAACATCGAGGAGGGGGACTAGGCCGGGCGAAGATGCCAGAGAAAATTGTGTCCATCAACGCCAAACTTGCTCGAAGCTTCGTTTGTGAGTGGGTTAATTGTCTTTGATTAGTGGTGGAACTAAATAGCATCTAAAGGATTTAACCCAGCTTTTGAAACAGACACAGTAAGGGAATTTTAAACATGGCAAGGGGGTCCTTGTGTTTCGCCTTTGCACATCATCCAACGACGGGCCTCTGATTTATCCTTATTTTCAGGAAGCACCCACATGACATGTGGCTGCATGTCACATGCAGGGAACAGTTTTGCTCCCTTGGTTGAACATGAAGTTGCGGTTCCTGGCCACGCAAGCTAGCCTGATAGCTGGAGTGTCTCTTTCTTTCGCTCGCAAGCAATACTTTGGTCTTCTCTGCACCTCTTCTCCCCATCATTGGCGCCGCTCTTCTATGGTTGTTGTTGGGAAGCATTTTATATTTTTGCTCATTGTTGTTTAGTGGGAAGTTCCCACTTATCTGCTAGAATTTAAATGTTTGCTTCCCTTCCAACGTCAACCAAGCCTTCTCCCCGCTCCCAGCTTTCGCTCCGCTCTTTATGCTTTTCTCTCTGCTCTCCCTGCGCGTACAACAATCGCTTCTTGCCGACGCAGAGCTGTAGGAGTCTTTGGCCATTCTTTCTGGTTAGGTTTGTCCCCCGAAAAGTCAGCCGAAGCACGCCGACCAGGGCCGCAGATGCGAGCTGCGAGCTTTCATGTTTTTTTGGGGTGCCTCAACCAGTTGAATGGATCTAGTGTGTGTAAAATAGGGGACCCTAAAATGGGAGGCTTCCTTGTGGTTTCCCTTGGAAGCGACCCCAAGGAGGGGTACTCTCAAGAAAGACACAACCACAGGACCACAACCACAACCACAACCACAACCACAACCACAACCACCCACACACACACACATGGGCGTGTGTTTTACATGTAGTGAGAACATCTATCCCCCCCCTGTTTTGACTCACGCCCACTAGGTACACGTACATGAAGTGGGACTTGGCCTTTGCCTCCGGTACTGTGGCCATGCTGCTGGAGGCATTGGTGAAACCAACGTCCAACTCACCAGAGATGAACCTTTGGGGCATGTTGCCAAGGGATGTTAGGACTGAACAACTTTTTGCCAACTCATTGGTTTTCCGTATTAAACCACTAAACGTTAAAACTTTTAGCAGGGGAGCAGAAAGCAACCGAGGAAGCATAGTCCCCTTGACAGAGCAAACAACTTGATTGCCATTGGGTTGGATCTTTAGACTTTAGCTTTTTGAGAAATCAAGGGGCTTTCCGTATTAAACCCAGAAAAAGTGTAAACTTTTTGCCGAGGGGTCAACCGCAACCAAGACGAGGGAGCCTGGAAGCCCAAAGCAACCGTGGCAATGGTGGCCTCAACATGTTGCAGCAAGGGGTCCCGCCTGGCAGACTTCCTATGTTCAAGCTTCGGGATTGACTAGGGGGTCCCATTATGTCCGCTTTGAGCAATACCCTGCTTTCAAATTGGCAATCAAAAGGCCGATGTTCGACGCTAAACTTTCTACAAAGGTCATTTCAAGTGGCAAACACAAGTTTGTTTGTGTGTGTGCTTTCCCATCCACTCAGGAACTAACAAAAGGGCAGCACAAGCATCTCAACGATGAGCCTGTCCTTTTGTGTTGTGATTCTGTTTGTGAAGGTCATCATCTATGGGCAGTTGATAGGATCAGTGGAGTATTCCTGCGGTTGACCGGGAGGAGGTCAGGCTTGAGCCTTCATGGGAGATAAGAAGATTTCAGGGTGGCTTAAAAGGAACGCTAACATTTGTCGGTCCTGCTGGGAACACAACCCCCCCCCCATTCTGAGGACAAGTGAGTCGAAAGGCAGACCCTGCTCAACGAACAGCTTGGCGAGTACCCGGATCTTGGGTGTCCCAGCCCGCCATGCTTCCCACCTCCAGGCCTTGAGCACGGGGGCCAGAGACCTTTTGACAGACTGGGGGACTCGTCCGGGCACTTTCGCGGCTGCCCTCGGTTGGATGGGTGCCACTTTTTCCGAGTTCCATGGCCACTTTTTCCGAGTCCCATGGGTGTTTCTTTGTTCTCAAGATGGGAATCGGCCAACAAAAACTGCCAGGCCTTCCTTTGGGTGTCCATTTCAACTGCCAGGCCGGGGGGCTTTTTCTCCGAAATCCATGGCACTGAACATGGCCAAGCGCCCCAAGTGGCCCCACTCTCCGACCCACCCGGGCCACGGAAGGTCTGGGATTGGCTGGCGTCCCTGAACCTCTCGCAGGAAAGGCGTTGGCGCTGCTCGGTGGCTCATTTCGTGGGGTGAACAAGTCGGTTGCGATGAGCTCAGGCTTTCTTCGGGAAACCACGCCTCACTCAAGTGCTAGGTGAAAATTCGGACCCGATTTTTGAGGCGCCCATCTTTCCGGGTCCGAGACAGATCTCGGATCCCCCAGAAATCTGCTGGGGGAAACCACAAGTTGGACGGTTCATCAGGGGACGTTCTTAATCTATCTGGGTGAATTATAACGACCTCACACGACCGAATTCACCCCAAATGGTGGTTTATGTGGGGAATAGGCCCCTAACCGCCTTGTTTCAAGTTGGTGAAATATTATAATTCACGCAGGAATCTATCACTACTGGAAATATGTTGATTTGATTTGTTCCACACAACTTAAGCAATTGGATGGGGATCAGTGTTTTTTGCCCGGCAAGGCTGACGGCAAGCCCCTTTGGCTCAATCCTCGGCTTTGCAATGCGCCCTTTTGCTGTCTAGGGTCCAATAGGTTTGGTTGAGCCGGTCTTGTTTGGGAGCCCGCATACATCAGAGTTCCGAATTTCCGTTTGGTTTTGAAAGGGTAGTTCCCGTGGTTACTTGCGGGTCAATGGATCCATTGAGCGGCCCCCTTTGTCCGCGACTTACCGGGGTACCGGGGCCGGATACAGAAGATCAAATTCAAGGCTCGTGGGGTCGGTTTCTGAACAAGTAGCTGGGCGGCCTTTTCCTCCTCAAACGGGAGATGCAGAAAGAGGGTTAAGCCTCACAGCCCGAGGAGAAAATATATTCCGACAGGCCGACCGCCCCGGAAATCTGGGACCTGCCCGGACATCTCCAACCGAGCTGACAGGGCCGGGGCTGGGGGAGAATTGTACCCAGCTTTAAGCCAACAAGAGGTTGTCCTTCAATTAAAACTAATAGTTGTTGCAAAAAATGTGTTTGGTTTTGAGGCCCTTTTCAAGTTGGCTTAGAGGGAAACCAGAAGGACAGCCGCAGTTCGTTTTTGTCCAAGTCACAAATGTCTGGCGCCCACCAGGGGCCGGGAGAGGACCCCAGCTACTTCCTCCACAGCCGCGCCTCCCGCCTGGCCAAAGAGCTGGAGAGGGCGCGGGCTTCTCTCCGTCCGGGGAGGGAAGGGGGGGTTGAATTGAGTCTCCTCCAAGCATATGCTAGGTCCCCCCAGTAGTGCCCTTTTACCCCTTTTTTGGGTCGAGGGTTCTGGAACAGGGCTCCTTAAAAGAAATGCCCATGTTGCCACCAGTTGAAACATGGGAAGTCCCGTTGTTTTTGGGGAAAAGATACATTTGAAGCATTTTGCCACCAGTTGAAACCATGTGGCTTTTTCAACACCAAAATAAAGGGAAACAACACCATTTACAAGGCAATGTTCAGGTGTATAATGTAAGGATCCTTGTTGAAATGCCTCTCCGTCCAGGGGGGGGGAGGAATTGAGTCTCCTCCAAACATATGGCTGTGGGTCAAAACCAATGGTACCATTTTGGGGTAGTCTATTTTAGGGGGGATTGGGATGTTCACGGGTACGGGATTTTGACCCATGGCCATATGTTATTTTGCAGGGGCAGGCGACATATATGAGGCAAAATTTTGCTGTGCCCCTAGATGCGGGCCAAGAAAGGTTACGGACGGTCTTTCGCGGCAGGTCCAAACTGCACCAATTCAGAACTCACTTTTTGCCCCATCACCAATTCACCACTCACTGCCCAACCCGCATTGAACACCAAGCTCTTGACAGACAAGGGCAGGAAAATCATATGGCTACGAAAATTAAGACCGGCCTCTTCCATGATGAGTCTTCTATATTAAATGATGCCCGCCAAACGGTCCCAAATGAAAATTCACACCCACAGAAGTTTGTGTTGGCTTGTTTGGGTTCCTTCCCCGTTTGGCGACATCAGGGAATTGGGTCCCTCCGGCTGTGATATTGTCGCATGCTCATGTGGGTGTTTCTCAGAATACGGCCCCCCCTAAAATAGTGTTCAATACCAACCCAAAGGGAGTCTACTATTTTGAGAAACTCCTTTTTGGGTCAAACTCCCTGAATTGCTTTGGTTTTTGCTGGTTTTTTCCATGAACCCCTTCAAATTCAAACAACAGTTCCCAAGACGGGCCATCCCACAGCGGAAATCGGATCCTCGGCGGTAGGGACCTACTGGTGTGGATGAACAAAATCCATTTCGCACCACCTAAGCAACCATGAAAAAGCACGGTTTGTTGGCATTTACATAGGGGAATCATTAATTAGAAACCAGGGTTTCTTAGGTGGTGCGAAATGGGTTTCGTCCATCCGCAGTATTTCCCAAATTTGCTGCCAGAGTGCAAGGCGTTGTTTCCTGTTTCCTGTTTCTTGCCACGCAAGTACATGAACGGCAAACCTTTCGGCGGTGAGCGTGCAGAGGGCCAGACAAAGATGGCCAGACTTTGGCAATATTGCAAGCCCCAGAAAACCACGGACTTGAGGCTATTTCAGCCCGATTTGACACGGCAGATCGGAGTGTGCCAAAGGATTTGCTTGACCTCTTGTAGCAAAATCACCAATTAGGACGGTTTCCCCCTAAAAGGCATTTTCGCTTGCAGCGGTCACTTTGCCCCGGCAGATGGAGTTGGGGGTTCTCTTCGACTAATATTTTACATCTCACGGTTCACTACACATGGACCGGCGCAACACAAGCAATGAGCTTGATCCCCACAGGTGCACTGACCACTGCAACTCCTTTTCTATACAGGATACAGGATTCCCGATTTCCTTTTGTGGAAGTGGACGAGAAAACTGATTTTTGGATGCATCTGTCCGAATCGATGCATTGGATGCCAGGTGCCCTCTGATGCTGGCCAGGCAGGGCCAATATCGGACTCCAAGCTCTTTGGAACTCTCCGTGGTCCAAAAGGGGTCAACCTTCAGCAAACTTAGCTTCTTGGTGGCGCCCAGCCATCCCAAAAAGCGGTTTAGCCTTTTGTGTTTAGTGGGGATATCCATTTAACCCACTTAAAGTTAAGCTTCTAGCGGGGGATTTGAGGACAGCCCAGGTTGGTTGGAGGTATAAATGGCCATGTGAGCCACGCTTTTGCTGGTGCCAGGGCCCGGTGTTTGGTGTTGTTCATTTCGTATTAGGTTTTCAGATTGGGTATCAACTAGGGTAATATGAATTGGCAAATAGGGTTTTGGTAGTAACATTGTCGAGTATTGACACATATATATATATACACACACACACACACACTTGTAGCCATTCAAGCCAAACAAGAAGTCAGATAAGGGGTGCATGGCATGAGCTCTTGCAGGATGTTTACTTTTGGTTCTCGCCGCACAAAGGGAACGTCTAGCGAAGCCCCACAACATGATTGGTGTGGTTGTTTCTTTGATTTGGGCGACAGCCCGGCAGTGGACGTGACACATGTAAGCGCTGTCTGACAAAATCAAAAACGACAAACATGCTGTCTCGCAAAGTTCGCAAGCAGGTTCGAGGTCCCAACTCGGCTTTCCCAGAAAGCGGCCAAACGTCAACGTCGGAAGTTCCCAAGCGTTCAGGAACTGGCCAATCGTCAGAAACTGTTTTGCTTGGAGCTTCGGAATGAGGCCGGTGGTCAAACACGGGTTTCTTTGTGAATGTTAAGCGTATCCAGCTTTTGCCAGGATCACGCGTATGCAGTGAAGCCCCGAACTAATGTGGACCCTGACTCACGGGATCTTCTGAAGAGCTGGTTAGTTCCATATATCTGTGGGACAGTTGCAACCTTTTAACTTCTGCAATGTGCCCACGGTCCAAGGGATGTGCAAGGCCTCTAAATGTCTTGTATGGAGAAACCGAACTGCTGTGAACGAACCCCGATCCCGGGCGAGCCGCGTTTTTGGTAGGTAACCCTTTGATCCACGGGTTCTTTGGGTATTTTAAAGGGTAGCCAGCTATACGGGAAACATGGGAATCACTGGGAATGGTGTCTGACTCAACCCGACTCCTTAGGTGTCCAATGGATGTTCCCTTATTTCGACGCAAGGCCTCGGCAAGACAAACTTTGAAACGGAAATCGTTTCTCGAGGCTCTTTGGGCTGGGTTGAGATGAAAAGGACCATGGCCTAAAAACCGGCGCCAGAGGCCAGAAACCTGGAGTCTCCATGACCCTCAATGGGTCATGGAGTCGAAACCCCAAGGGGTGGCCCCAGCTGTCTCCATATCTCTCCATGACCTTTCACCGAGAAAACTCCCAGGCAGGGCTCACCACCTGCTCCACCTGTCCCTTCTTCTCCTGACGTGGCCACTGCCTGGGTCCAGCTCCATGGGCCCCTGGGGACTTCAGGCAGGGCATTTCGAGAGGCGCTCTTTCGAGACCTCCAGCAGCAGCTCCAGGATCGCCTGAGCTTCACCCCGGCAGCCCCTGGGCCACACATCGCTGTTGATCCCGGGGAAAGGGGGGGGGTGCGGCCCTCATGAAATGGGATTCGGACCAGAAACACGGGAAATTCGGTTTTTCACGAACTCAAAGGACACCTATCTCTGGGGTTCCCCCAATATCCCGGTATGTCTTCTTTTTCAGTAACTTCCCCAGAAACCCAGGTCCAAGTATTTACCCAAGGAGGTGCTTTGAACCCTCCTGCGAAGGAAAAACAAAAAGGCAAAGGGTACTAGGGGGCATGGCTGGTGGCTGGTGTTCTGAAAGAACGGGAAATCAACCACCTAATTCGCCCAGAGCGTGCGCTGGCCGTTGCCGGCGTTGATTGGGGTAGCTGGCGACATGTTTTGCGGGGTGGTGATTCACCCCTTTCAGGCTTGCTCCAAGCCTCAAGTCGACCGAGCCCCAAGGGCAGAGTTTTGATATGGGGTCCTTTTGCTTCCTCTTTGAAGCCAATGTTATTTCTTCCCAGTGTTTTCGGCTCAATATGTTCAACCCTTAGGCTACTCGAACTGTCGCAACGCATATATGCAGGTGTGACAAAGGGCGTGGGGAAACGAACCATGCTTTACTGTCCACTGTAGATATATGTAGATACGTTGACTTCAAGCATGCTGGCCTGATTCCGGATTTTCAATAAAAAATAAAATAAAAGTTGACACTGTCAAGACCAGCGCGGGTTTCCATGAAGGGGCGCACACTGAGCAAACCAGCGGCTCTTCGTGACTCGCCTTGTCCGACACCCAGTAAGATTGCTTTTGTCATTAGATAGACTACATGCCCTTGACACATGTAACTCAACTTAGGTAATCCCGCCTGCCCAACCCATGTCCGTCTAAGCTGTCCCTGTAACAAGTGGGCTCAAAGTCAAACCGTAATCCTGGCAGCTGGTGGTTTTCCTTGTAGGTTGTTCGATCGGATTTTCCCCGCCCCACCCCCCTTTCCCCCCACTGCAGCTCAGCCTAGGGACCCAAGATCCCGACTTTGAGGGCTGAACAAGCCAGGTGAACCCCGTTGCCTCCCAGGTGAGTTTGCTCCCCAGCCGCGACTTCATTCCAGACACCCTGTTCATCGCCCACTGATTTTCTGAGCCGGTGATGAGGCTCAAGAACCTCGAACCCGTGGGAAACATGGCAAACACTGGGAGTGGTTCCTTCTGAATCTGAATGGGTCTTTGGACCAGTGAGTCCGCTGGCCTGGTGGCCGGCCGTCTCACTGACCGAGAGGCGCTAGTGAAAGGACCGGAGCGTGGTACTCTTGGCTTGGGCGGCTTTCACCAAACTAAGAATCCGAATTCGGCGCTCTTGTTTTTTGGATGGTTGTCTGCCGGGGTCCCGGACCCCATGTTTCTTGGGCCACCTATTTTCAGAGGCCTTTGAGCCTTTGACCTTCAACTGTCAACCTTAGTCTTATCCCACGCTTTCGGGTTTGAACCTTGCGATTGAAAGACAAGCCCAGTTTGAATCGCACTTCGAATCGGAAAGGATAATAGAATTCAATCTGTTTGAGCTTGCCAGCTAGGTCCCTCAGTAGTGCCCTTTCTCACCCCTTTTTAGGGGAGGGTTCCCCTACTATAACAGACTACAGAAAAAAGTTGGCACCCTTATTCTAACATCTCCACTGGAGGACCTAGCCAGTTGCAGACGTGAAAAAGGGGAGGTCTAACCTAAACCTGCTTGGTGAGGACACTTCAAATGGGTGTGGCTCAAAATTAAACAGGCGTGGGTACGCAGTCCATGTTGCTTACCAGGGCGAGCCATTTTGGTACCGGTTTTTTGAGCCACAGCCAAATGGTGCAAGGGCCCTGTTTTTTTTGGCGGGCGCTGACTGCAGCGACTGAAGCTGGCGCCGGCTACCGCATGCTCGGTGTCAACTCTGAATCCTCCAGCTGGCCCTCAAAGGGCAAGTCTTGTTTTTCTTGTAAAAAAAATAACAACAACACCCCAATGTCGGTGTTCTTTTTTGTGAAGAGAAGCAAACCCAAGAAAGCAACTAGTTGTCATAAATTCCAACCGCGGTGAAGGAGATGTTAGGGGACCTCATAGAAACCATTTCCACGCCCTGGGTAGTCAGCTCGACATCCTGTCCACTAGCACAGAACCTGACGGGGGGCGTCCTGGAAGATTTTTTCCTCGAACTGGGACCTTCGGGTGAATCCATGTGAATGGAGGGTATGAATTGGAGGCTTGGACTTGGTTGTGTGGGGCGAGGTGTAAACTTTGGCCAGATTCGTTGCCGGTCAAAGAAGTAGTGACCCATGTGGGTATGTGTGAAACTCAGGAACCCCCAGAAAGTATTCAGTTTCTTGCCGGTTGTTGACATGATCCAAAGGAGTTGGCATACCCTTTCGGGATAGGTTCAACCGGAAACCAACAAGGCAATTGGGTCTTAAGGAGCAAAGAACAAAAGTACGCACGCCCTTTGGAGAGAGAGACGTACGCACTCGCACAAGCTTCGAGGAGCTGTGAAGGATCCTTGGAAAGTGCCTAGGTGTTCGCTTGGGTTAGTTTGGTTCAAAATGGCTTCCCTCTCAACCGTTCATCCGAGGTCGATGATAGGACGCAACAGCTCCTGGATTCACTTGGGCTTTATTGACAGTTAAAAGCTGCACACTTGTCAATCCCTCTTTGAGTGGCCACAAAGCTACAGTCACATGTCATAGGGTTCAGACGCTATTTCCCTTGTCGCGTGCTTTCAATACCGCACCAAGATGGATAGTTGTTTGTTTTTTTTAGCTGATGTTTGTTGAGAGCAGGAACCCGGTGCTTTGGCGCAGTTGGCTCGAGCAATTCCCGCGCGCGACGGGGGTGTTTTTTCCTGTGGCCAGTTGGACATTTCATGGGAGCGCGGCCATCCACGGGAGAACAGGGGCCGACGAATCCACAGTTTGAGTGCCAAAAAGGGCGTTTGCCATGGCGATGAAGGCCCGGCGGGGTGGAAGGACGCTTGGACGATGAACCGGCTGAAAAGGTCGGTCGCAACCATGTGGTTCTGAAGCGCTGGGCTCGGTCTGCTTATTATTATAAGTTATGAGCAACTGCCTCGAGGTATGCATGACTACAGATGACCACAGAAGTTGCCAATTGCAGCGACCTGGAGGCTGTCACCCATGCAGGCTCTTTTGGGGAGCCTAGCCTAGTGGATCCCAGTTTCCAGCTTAGTAGGTAACCAGCAGTCTTCCTCTTAGCTTAAACGGGCGGTTCCCTTGGTTACCATACAGAAAATGGAATCTCTTAGATTGTTCCAAATTGGACGCTCTCTCGACAGGAGGCACCCGCATGTTGCGAGAGATGTCTACAAGGTTCACAAACCTACGGGCCTGATGGGCTGAGTGGAGTCCGAGCGTGAGCAGCACCCCCAAAGCGGCACTTTGGGCAAGGGCAAAATGGCCTCCCCAAAAAGTAGATGGGTGTGGGTCAATGAAACCACCAGGAATTGGACCGCAGATTTTAGCCACGGTACCCTATTTACCGATCGGGCAACCCATTTTGGGGGGTTTCCCGATTTTTGACCCACAGCCAAATGAACAACATGGCAAATTGGGCCAGGCCATCTTGATGGGCCTGACCGGCCTGACCGGCGCTGTCGGCCAGGTGGGGCATATGACACACTTCATGGGAGAGGATCCCAAGCATCGCCTCACTTCAAAAGAAATACCTCACTGTCTTTAAAGCGGCTAGTAGCGGCTAAGGTGATGGTTGAAACGGGAGGACTGTTAAAAACCTGTCGGGCTCTTTGAGTGATTGGCACAGCATTTGGCAGGGCCAACTAGACTCCGATTCGAATGTACTGGGACTTCAAGGGCTGATTGCATTCTGAGGGCTTCATGGGGGGAGAATTTGCAGGTAAACCACTCGTCGAGCAGGGCAAACGTTTCCGACCTTTGGTATACGTGCAGCTTCAATCTGGTTGTTGGTTCCCCATTCTTTTCAACCTTCGTTCTTTTCAAATGCCAACTGTTGGGTTTCTGGAGGTTTTCTAGAAAGCAGGATTCCTGGAAAGAATGTGGAAGGCACTCATAGATTTAAGCCATGCAACGTGTTGAGTGTACTTTCGGCGCAAGGCTGTAAGCAAATCCAGGGGGCAGTTTTTCTCAAGCATAAGACAGCCCCTCAAAGAAGTGACCATGACATTGACAGAGGAATCCTTGGAGAAATGGTGGGCAGAAATCCCTTATGAAGATGCCATCCAAGAGGGAACCTGGAGGTACCAACCGGGGTATGGGGTAAAGCGACACCTGCCAGGGAATTGGTTTCATATGCATACACAATATGAATATATATATAATATAATATAATATATATATACATATATATATATATATATATGTACACGTATGCGTATGTACAGAATTCGCAGATGTAGATAGTTAATAAACATCTACATATGTGTACATGTATGGCTGGTGGGAATGTTGCCAGCTGCGCACATGGTTTTGGTCAAGTACCAGAACGAAGTTTGCAATGTCCCTTTGTCACCCCCCCCCCCCGGCGGGTGGATCTCGGAACCATACCACCCGCCCAAACGCACCCCCAGGAAGACTACACTAGACGTGTTTGGGGAGCAAGCAGGCGATGAGCATGCACAAGGTGATTGGCATCGAGTGCGCGCAGGCACAGCGGGCCAATGTTGCCACATTTGCCCTCGGTTTTTTTGTTGAAGTTCGGTCAAAGTATCTGCGGCCTGCGCATATTTGGAAGGGAAGGGGGGGGACACTCACCAGATGTCCTGCCAGGGACGAGCCCCAACTTTCCCCTGTCCTTTCCTGGAACCGCACATTCTGACTATGGCTTACAGGATGCAGAAGCCAACCGCGCTATTCCAGGGGACGTACAGCCCTGATTGACAGTTCTCATCTTGAGCAAGGCGCAGAAGGAAAGGTGAGATCTTTGTCAGAAGAACCAAGTAGCAGGTATATCGCAGGATGTGGTTGTGATACTTGCCCTTTAGCATTGCCTGTGAGGAGACCATTTTAGTGGCACAGCACAAGACGTCTGCCTTTGTGGCCCATCCACTCAGGAAGTGAGGGGTACATTTGGGCCAGTGCAAAAAGCAGCTTTACCATCTGGAGGATTCCCTGGTAAAGCAGGTTTTGGGATGCATCCGCTAACCGGAACCTTCTTACCTAAAGCATGGGCCTGTGTTTTCTTCATGAGGTGCAGCTGGATCAGGGCTATGCGGACTGGCTACAGGAGCTAGCTGGCCTGCAGGACGGGCGATCCAGCCCCCACATCCATGAGGGTACCCTTCTTGGGAGTGGAAAACCAAATGGAAGCCACCGAATTTTGGTGTCCCCCTACTTTGACACTTTGACACACACCCACATGTGTGCCGTGCCGCAATTCAGTAGCTTATCCGGGCTTACCCCCGCTTGTAAATGCTGGTTCAGCCGGGTTGCATGCTGAAGCGGCTTGCCTGAAACTAAGAGGAGTTCTTGGTTGACCCATTCCAGTGGCACCCAAAGCCGTCTTTTGTTTGGGTTCAGGACCCACTGAAGACAGTCCTGGCGGCGAAAGAAAAATGGTTCAACCAATGTGTGTTCGACCGGTTCACGCAACTAAGACTGGACCCCCTGAAGTGAACTCTCCGTGTCAGTGCTGCTGGTTTCAACTCGGTGCGACCTTTCTTTCTGTCAAATCACATTTCCAAAAGCGCTTGTTCCTTGGGTAATGCTGACCCCATATGAAGCAACCCCTGTTCATTAATAGGGGGTGTCCCAGGGTTCGGTGGGAAATCATCACTGTTGGAGGGGCCACCCCCCCCTGAAGCAACAAGGGTTGATTCTGAAGTCAACATGAATCCGAGCATTAAAATGGGTCCAACATGGATCAGAACCTTAAAATGGTTCAACATAACTATGGGTTTAGCATTCCCAAACGGGTTTGTTCCTTGGGCAACCTGCACTTCAGCCCTCTCTCGTCTCCTTGCCCCCGGTCTCCATCCGACTCGCCAGGAGGGGCCCTGCGAAAGCAGCGGCTTTACAGCCACCGCCGGCTCCAAGGAGGCGACGCCAACCCGCCGGACGCGTCGTCCCCACAAGTTTCTTTGGTGCATTTTGCCAAGGGATGTTAGGACTGAACATCCTTTTGCCTTCTTTCATGGGTTTTCCGTATTAAACCACTAAAAGTTAAGTTCACTTTTAGCAGGGGGGCCCGACCTCTCACCCAACTTTTTTTGGTTGGGATATTCGGTTCCCCTACTAAAATAGACTGCAGAATAAAGGGCACCCTTATTCTAACCTCTGTACTAGAAGAGCTAGAAGAGGAACCACGCCATTTTGGGGGGGCCTCTAAAAAAAGGAGAGGCACAGCCGTCTAGAAGGGCCCTGAGCAACATCCCCGAAACCACGCAATTAAAAAAAAAAAAAACTCTGCAAAAGAAGCATGGTCCTCGCTTAAGTGCGAAGTGCAGGGCACATCAGGCCCTACCAGCGGAACCCAAATCCTTAGTTATTGGAGGAAACACTGAATCAGGATACCCTTAGGCGGTTGGGATTGGTGGTTTGGGGGTTGGAACCCATGGTTCTTGCAGAGGGTAAATGGAAAGCCACCCCTTTGAGGGAAGCAGTGAAGCTGAGTGCAGGTTGACCTGCCCTTCCTGGGCCAGCTCAGCCTGGCCATCTTCCGCAGGCTCCAGCAATCGACTTTCCGGCCGGAAATCAGAGGTCTCTTCTGAATCTGTTTTTTTGGCATTTGGCCATGAATTTCAATAGGGAACCCCCTCCAAAGTGGTTGGTGGACATGGATCCCCACCCAAAGGGTCCCGAATTTTGAAAAACTCAGGCCCATTTTGGGGCTGCAAATGGCCATGCAGAATGCTTTTGACAGCTGCATGAGTTTGTGTCGTGTGTTTCTTTTATTTTTCAACATCCAGAAGAGACTGTTCGTTTCAAAGCTAAGTGTGGAAGTGGAGGTCGAGCAATCTGGTTTCGTTGTGTTGCTGTGTTGTCCTGACGTTGGTGAATTCGTAGGGGGCAGCAACGGGAGTTCCTTGCTTGCTCGGCGTCAAGTCCATGAAAGGTAGATAATTGTTTTGTGGGTGCCAAAGCTTGAAGATGATGCACTCAAAGTCCTTGAGCTCCGGAAATTAAACCTACTAGTTCGGTTGGCGAAAAGTCCGTGTCCTCGGTGAGGAGGTTTGGTCCACAAGGCCGTGCAAGGTTTTGAGGGCCCTGCCACAAGGGTGAAGCCCTGGCAACAGTCCTGACCCTGGAAAAGAAGAAAATGTCCAACCAAGGAAGTTATATTAAATGCCCAGGGGCTGGAGATTCGGATGTTTTTGTCCTCACTTCCTGAGTTCATGAACTTTAACCTTTTTGGGAAGACCATTTTAGTGGTAAATCTGAGAAAAGTTTGGTTACATTTTTTCGGGCCATCCACTCAGCAAGCGAGTCTCTGCTTCTTTAGCCTCCCGAGTCGTCAGCGCCGCAAGGCCTGACTTGCTGGACACGGCCATGCAGCTGGGTGGTGGGCCCGGACAGGTTTTTCGGGGTTTGAGTGGGCATGGGGTGGACACCCAAGGGCTAAGGGGCGGAGCGTCCTGGATCTGAGTTTGGATTTTTTGAGCCCCCGCAACACCATTCTAATGATTGGGGGGATCTTGCAGTACCTGTGTTTTTTTGTTGAGTTGGTTCTCTTTTGGGTGGATTGAATGGACCGAGAGGAAACCAACTATTTGGAGGGTTAGTACCTTAGTAGCTTTCGCGGGAGCCGGGCTGAGAGTTGATTTGAGTTGGGTCAGCGACAGAGAGGCCAGCCAGACATGTGGTGTGTGTGTGTGTGTTTTTTTTTTTGAGGGTACCCTTGGTTGGGCTGCTTTGAAGAAAACGACTTTGGACCCCCGTATTTTGACACGCACAACAGCGTGAGGCCTGGAATTTGTTTCTGGCTTTCTTTTCTTGCTTGACCCAAGTTGTGTTTAGCTTGGGATGTTTCTGTTCTGCTTTCTGAGGTACCCTTTTTCATGTTGGGCACTGAATGATTTTGCAGCACAACCGTTCTTTCTATTAATCAGGCCTCAACATCCCCAAGACCCGCTACATTGGTAGTGCTGGTGGCTTCGGAGAACATATCCATACACCTCAAGTGACTTGCGTGGATCGGTTGCTCGACATCCAAACCGCTGCGTGCTCAGGCGCACAGCTGAGCGGACACGGAGCAAAGCAAGGCATCGACGGGAGATTTGAACCCAGTGGCGGACGGTTGTCACTTGAAGTTTGTTGGGTAGGGCTTCCCTTTCAGGAGCTCTTCAAGTGGTTTGGGTCGGTGGGTAGCAGAAGGTAAATATCCCAGCCACCAGTTCAAGCCACCAGTTGGAGGGAAGCTGACCCTTTGCATTCAACGAACTGGTTGCCCTTCCTTCTTCCCATGCCGGAGCTTTCCAGGGCTGCGACAATCACATTCGTGTCACCACCACCCCGTTTTTGAAGCAAAGGGCCAATTCGTCACTTCAGTGAGAAGAAAAGCATTTGGCATGTGCAAGTTTGGAGCTGAGGACCCCTTCGGTTCTTGGGAACCAGACGATGCCAACCAATATATCTTGCAGTTTTGTGTTTTCGATTTTGGAAACACGTGCGGTTGATAGAGACTTGCTGCTAGTTGGTTGCATGCTTCGGGTGGGTTGCTCTGCCCTAGTTTGATCCTGGACTTCTTCATTCGGGAAAGGCTGAACATCAACATTCTTGTCCTTTGGCTCCGTTTGTGGTTTAAACCATCCGGAACTGGGTGTGCCTTTGGTCTACCCATGGTGGTGACCCCTTTTCTTTTGGTCCAGTCTTTCAGGAGGCCCTGTCAGGAGGTTCCTGAAAAGGGCGGCCCGTGTCATAGGATGTGCTACAGGTGCGCGTGGTGAATCTCTGTTAGAATGACAGGTTATTCATTTGCACGAATCAGGGGTTCAGCGATTCGGGGGTAAAACGACACTCATGACAAAGATTCTGCTTGGGGATTTCGCATTCCTCATTTCCGTTTGAATTATAATGACTTGCCCAGAATTGGATGTTGGAGGGGAGGACATGAGGCACAATCATTGCCATTCGTGCATCGGGGTTTGAAAGCCCTCCTGTGGCCCGCAGTTCAGCTTGGGTTTGGAGGTCTGTCTCAAATGGGACCTCCAAAAGGTGGTGTGAAGCTTGTAGTAAGCCCTCGAAAGATCATTCTCCTTCAGCCAGACCGTCAGACCTTCTGTGCCCTTTGTGCTGGGTGTCTCGTTTTTGGGCAGGTGTCCAGCTTAAATAAACCCACCAGAAACAGGGATGGGTTTTTATTGGCCACACCTTTACGTGAGGGGAGTTTATGAAGCTTTCGACCGCTGTCAAGTTACCCCCAATTCGTGCCAATTCATGGCTTGCCTTGCGGATTTGAACCTTTGCAGCGGGTAGGCGGGAAGCCACCCCCGAACCTCCAAACCGCCAATCCAAATCACCAATTAGCTGAATTTGTTGCAAAGTGGCTGGGACCCTGCAAAAGATGCAAGCCGCCCTGTTTGACACCCAACCACAAACTTCGACTTTATTTGTTTGGCAAATTTGGTGTTGCTGAGCTGCTGTTGGGCGCCACGCGTACATTGGGACAGAGAAGGGAGCAGACCCCGCAGCAAGTAAGCAGGTTTGCTCCACCCCATTCCTACAAATACCAGTTTCCCTCGCATTTCAAACCACCAACAAAACAACGGGACTACCCTTGTTTGCCTAAGCCTATAAGTCATTATCTAAAGCGGGCCCTCCAGCAAACCCCTGCGGTTCAACCCCGGTTCAAGCCATTCATATCGACCTCGTGGAGGCCGCGATGTTACGCGTCCAGTGGACGCACGGACGAGCCCGACGCACTTCGCCCTGCAAGTCGGGATCCGCGCGCCAGTTTGCCCTTCCATCAAGCGGGAACTCACCCCGCTCAGCAAGATCTTCAAAATGAACGGAGAGTCGATCCGGCAACGACAACGGTGAGTCGCAGCGCTTGGCGGACCCGCGATGGCGCTCAATCTTGGTCCAGGGTACCATGGACCACCTTGCGACCTTGCGACCTGGCGGCGTACGTCGCAAAGCCTTCGAAGCACTACTGGTCCAAGTGTTTCAAGGAGCTGAAAAGCAATCAGACACCGGCTTTCTTAGCTTCCCCTGAAGCCATGGACCAAATTTCACTCCGTGCTTGCGGTTTTGTTGATGGTTTGGGAATGTGGCATTTGCGCAACCACAGGGACCTACACTTGCCAACTTTTGCCCATCGCTTCGGTACAGGAGAAACCCGAAGAACAATATCCTTTTAATTTTGGTTTGAAGGGAAACAACCATCTCGGCGCACATCCTTCATTTTGACACATACCCAGCACATCAGGTTCCCCTTAGTTGTGATATTTTCATTGGTGGTTTGAGGATTTGATTTGTTTGGTTCTTGTAGAGGCCAAATGGCAAATCACCCGTCCAAACCACCAAACCACCGGGCTCCACACCACCAATTAGAGGAAAGCTGACTTCTTGGTGCTTCTTGTTCCATGCCATAAGGTTGCGGTTGGACCAATCCAAATGGCGAATGGCAAGTCACCAATCCTAGGTCCCCCAGCTAGGTGCTTTACCAACTTTTTTTTGGGGGAGGGGAACCCCCTACTAAAATAGACTACCGAAAAAGTTGGTACCTTTATTCTAACCTCTCTACTGGATGACCTAGAATCCCAAGCCGCGCTTCGCGCGCAGCTGACTTTTGGTCGCAGGCCAGGCGTGCTGTGAGACCTGCCCGCGGGGACAGCAGAAGTTGGTGAAAGCGGGCGAGGACGAGTGTCGGGAGGCGCGGCCGTGGGAAAAGTCTGCGACGCTTTGGTGGTCAAAGTTCCCGTTTTGGGCTGGGTTTGTAGGGAAATTGAGAGGAAAGCTGAAATCCAAAAAAATCTCAATTTTGACATACCCTTGGCTCATTCCAAAGCGAATCAAAAAGCGAATCAAGCCTTTTTGTGGTTTCTGTCCAGACTTCGTTGTGAGCCAATCGACCTTTGCTGGCGAAACGTGAATTTCTAGATCCCGGCGGCTTCGATTCGGCTCAGGGATGTATTTTTGTCCAGTGGGCTTGCAGATGGAGCAGGACTCCTTAAGATATACATTTTGCAACCATTTACAACGTGGCTTTTCCACCCAAATAAAGGGAAATGTTCAGTTGTATAATGTAAGGATCCCTGTGGAGTACCCCCGCCTTCTGGAGCAAGCCTTTTCCGAGTGGTGAATGGAGCAGATACGCTTTATTCACCCATTCATGAAATGTAGGCAAGGTGGGGAAAGATGTGGGCACCTTTGTAGCCCAGGGGGGCGTGGTTGAGCCTCTGGATTTTTGGACCCCTTGAATGGAAAATAAAAAGCAGACAACGGACGCTATTTGTGCAGAACCGATATCTCCCCTTTTTCCCTGCGTGCCCGGCCGCCGCAAAAAGAAAAAAAGAAAAGCAAGAACACAGACATACAAAAGCAACAGCAGCTCGATCAAAAGGCAAGCCAAAACAGCACAGGTCCGAACAATTTAACTGTGAGGGCAAACCCTCGGACAGGGTTCAGGGTTCCCTGTGTCAGATCACAATGTCAAGTGATCTACAGGTTTCTTGCACCTAGGCACATATTGTTCAGGTCTAATTGGTGGTTTGGTTGGTTTGGAGGTTGGTGGTTTTGCATTCACCCTCTGCAAGAACCAGTGGTTCAAGCTTTCAAGCAAGCAGGGTAAGGTGATGCAAACGGCAAGAGCAACATGAGGCACTCGATTTTTGTTTCAGCAGCTAAGCGGAGGTCCTGAAGGGGGGTCCACAGTTTCCAGGGTCCGGCAAGGTTTGGCGAGGGGGCTTATGCAGTTTGGTGTCCATGAGTTCCGTGAACGCAGGGATCTCTTTTGATGTTTTGTCATGTTGAGGTTCGCTACGTACTTAGGTTGCGTTTACCCTTTAGTGCAATGAAATGGAAACCAAAAGGAAACCACTACAAAGTTGGGGTCGCATCCATATGGCAGATTCAGACTTATAATCCTTGGCTTCAATTTGGCAAGTCCATGGCGAGAGGTTTGCCTCGGTGCGGGGAAGAAGCTGATCGTGTCCATGGCTGGCATCCTGGAGGACTAGGGCGACGAGGGGCGCTTGGTATCACAGCCTTCGTTTTGCCTTCCTACATAGTTGTGGAACGTCGGGTTTTACGGAGTTTGTTTGTAATACTTATTTGCTTGAACAAGGATTGAACAGTCGTGGCCCCTGGCAAAACAGCTGGCAGGTTCGTGTCATGATCATGCCCCAAATGTTACAAGCTACAAGTGAGCCACTTGTCATCCAACCACACATTGAATTGCCGTAAATTGCCGGGTTTCCCTTGCTCCCATACTAGTTCCACCATAGCTTCCCTACTTGTTCCACCTTAGCTTGGATGCCCTCGGGAGAACCACTTGGACAGCCAAATGGTGTTAAGACGATCATGTGCCACTTTAGGCCCTAGTTCGCGGTTTGGACTATTCCCCCAGGCCCAGAAAATACCATGGAACCCAACAAGGTATCCCTGAAAATAGAAATTCCTCTAGATCTGCAAAGGAGTGGTTTAGTAATTTGGATCCGATACACCCAAAACCACCAATTGTGGGCAGATGTGCACCATACAAAACGGGTTTAGGAGTCAACCCCGTTTACAGGGATTCCAATTTGGAGGGTTCTGATAAAGAACTGGAATCATGACCATGAGCACTGGCATTTTGGCCAAGTCATGCATTGGCACTGAGCCAAGAACGTGTGCTTATTCCTTCATACGACGCATTCCGATGCATTGAAAGAGCTGTTCAGGAACTTGGATGGATACCCTTTCTCCAACTAACATGGCACCTGTAGGGAGGTACCTGGAAGATTCATTTCCTTTTGAAGGGAGCCCCTGTCAGTTGCCATGTTAGTTGGCCCTGGACCTGAGAAATTTCTGTGTCAGGTCGTCCGCCCGAGAAAGACACACCTTCAAAGAACATCACGTCAGCCGTTTGTCCAGCCCTCGAGGGCTCTGACAAGGACTTGAGTGCAAGCGATGTGCCGTAGAAAACCTTTTCCTTGGCTGTGGGTCGAAAATAGGTACCCAAAATGCAATCCTGGTAAATGGAACCGAGGACTAAAACCCGTGGTCCCTTACTGGTTTAATTTTGACCCATACCCTTGTGTGAGCTTCAACACTGAGCCAACAGAAGAAGCCTTATTTTCTTCTCGGTGACTTTCAACAGGAACCTAGGACTAGTCAACAGCAAGCCAAAGATGAGGCAACACAATAACCTTCCAATCGAAAACGTCTAAACAGCTGCGCTTTGGGAAAGCTTGAAGTCATTGCGACACGAAGCCAACAGGCCAAACCACCGAGCACCAAACACCAATATCTGCCCAGCAGTCTTTCTGTTTTTTTTTGCACATCTACCAGGAGCTTCCCATATACTCTGCGAGTCACACCTCCAAGTTGAGCAAATGACAACATAACTGTAGCACAATCCATAGTCAATTGAACCTTCCTTGACAATGTGAGGGCCCACGCAGTCTACTATGCCAACAAGAGCTGAAAGGGCGCCCATTTCGGCCAGGCGAGTTGGGCCCAAATATATACCATGCAGTGTATATTCAATTAGGGAGGCACATGCTGGCAGTGTTTAATGTTGAACAGAAACTCAGGATGCACCAATGGCCCTTGCAGGTAGCTTTCCCATATCCTCGCAAATTGTTCGAACCCCCTAGTTCCCCCACCATGTTGTAGAAAGGACGCGTGGAACAGCTCCAAAGCACCAGTCCAAGCCACCAATGCAAGCCACCAATACAAGCCACCAATCCAAAGCACCAATCCATCCAAGCCGCCAGAAATCATTTTCCCCCTTGTCTTTTTGGATCCGGTACCCCAATCCAAGCCACCAATCCGATCAAGCCAGCCATCCCAAACCAATCCGGAGGGAATGCTTGGGCCCGAGCCCCCCGAGCTTGCAGCGAGGAGGGATTTCAGCCGGATGTGGCCACCTGCGCTCAGCGCGGCTTCCCGATGCTGAACTCAACCGTCACCCAGGCCATGGAAATATCGCCCTGGGTATGAGTGCAGCAACTCATCCCTTTTAGCCTTTACTCTGGGGTCTCCTTCAAAAATCCTTTAGTTGTGAGGTCGACCAAATAAGAAACAGCATTGTTTTTGTGTTTTTTCCGTATGCCCCAGATGCGGACCAAGTCTTGTCCTCGCAGGATAACAGTTATGAATGCCTGTACCCCCCCTACCCCCTACCCCCCGTAAGGTAGTTGGGTCCTATCCCTAGGGTAAGCCTTCCGAAGCTGAACTTGAGAGACACCTTGATTTTGATCGGAGAGTCGAGCTGCGTTACTTTGCTGCGTCCCCCTGACCTAGGGAACTTATAAGAGATTCGAATTGCTCTTTCTGAAAGTGCTGCGTCCCCCTAAGCTTTCTGCAAACATGCTTCCCCAAGGTTTCCTAAGGCTTCCCTAGCGCTTCCCTAGGGCTTCTCTACGGTTTCCAGCTTCCCTCACGCTTAGGCTTCCCTGAGGCTTCCCTAAGGCTTCCCTAAGGCTTCCCTGGGCTTCCCTATAGCTTCCTCAAGGCTTCCCCCTGAGGCTTCCCTAAGGCTTCCCTAAGGCTTCCCTAAGGGTCCCTTCCCAACCTAATTTGCATGTTTGGGCGGTATTTCTTGTCCAATCAGCTTTTCACTGTTCCCCAAGAGCCTCCCTAGTGTTCCCGCCATGCGCACGGCGAGTGTCAGGCCAAGCTTCCTCAAGGCTTCCGCAAGGCTTCCGCAAGGCTTCCGCAAGGCTTCCGCAAGGCTTCCGCAAGGCTTCCGCAAGGCTTCCGCAAGGCTTCCTAAGCCTCCCCTGCAAGAGAAGCCCTTCAAGCTTAAAGTAAGGGGGGTTAAGGAGGGGGGGGGGGTACGGGCTCCATAAAAAAGTCCACCAAGCTTGTGGGAAGGGGTTGGTTCCCACTTTGATAGGAAATTGTGAACCCTCGCCTCCAGAAAATGGAGACTTCGTCGTTTGGAAGGCCTTCCATTGATCTCGCAGTCGACTTTTTCCCAGGCGAATCTTTGCAGGCCCGTTGAGTTTTGTGCGGTTTTGTGGGTTGGTACTGTAACCTACTCGGGTCACGGGTTGCAACCGCGAGAGGTATTTTCTCAACATGTATAATTATTACGTGCCCCTGAACATGCGTGCACCATTTATGATACCCATACGCACACCCTTATTTAACCCCCGCCCTGGTTTTCCTTCGCATTGCGGAGTTGAGGAATTGCTGAAGTCGGATCCGCTTTTTACGACTCCATGTAAAAATGTAACTTGCCAAGGGACTAACCCCAGTTATCAACACCAGTTCTATGGACCAGTTGTAACTTCAGCCACGGGTGAGAGGGGTGAGTCCCACATCCCATGGTCCGAACCTCGGCCCTTCCTGTCCACATCGTCAGGGGGTGGAGCCTGCGGGGCTCACCTGGGACTTGTACCACCGCCAGCCGGCGCACACCACCACGCAGCACAAGGCTCCCCGACTCCTCGTTGACGACTGAAGGACCTAGCAAAGTTGAGCATGTTGTCCATTTCTCTGGGTGAAGTATAACGACCTCACACGACCGATTTCACCCCAAATGGTGGTTTATGTGGGGAATCGCCCCCCACCCACCGCAAGTTTCAGGTTGGTGAAATATTATAATTCACCCAGGTTTCTTGAGGTCAACATGCTCATTTAGGTTTGCAACGTTTTGGCGCTTCGAAGTGCTGAAACCTGTACGATGACAGACCGTGGGTGCTTCGATGTACATTGCAAAGGTGGGATCAGATTCCTATACTCTGACTCCCCTTCTTCTACACAAATCATGCAACTAGTGGCATAATATGACTACTAAAAGGCAGGCCGTTGTAAGGAGGTGAGAGGGGTATCTATTTTAGTTTTTTTTTTTCCTTTTTCTTTGGGCTTCTTGGCTTCTTGGCTTCTTGGCTTTTTGGCTTCTTGGCTTCTTGGCTTTTCGGCTTCTTGGCTTCTTGGCTTTTTCGCTTCTTGGCTTCTGGGCTTTTCGGCTTTTTGGTGGTTTATGCGGCATTTGGTGGCTTTTTGGCTTTGGCTTTTCGCATCCTCTGCATTCCCAGTTCCTCTTCGGCAGGTGGCGCTTTGGCTTTTGCGTTTATGCGGCTTTCGGCGGCTTTTGGCGGCTTTGGCTTTTTGCATCCTCTGCTTTCACAGTTCCTCTCTGGCCTTTTTGGCTGTTGCACCCTTTCATTGGTTTTTGGATTTGGCTTCCCGCATCATCAGCATCACCAATTCCGCCCTATTTGAATCATCACTTCTTCGAACATCATGGGGGGGAAGCCCCCCCGCCCAACTCACCCGCTACTGTTTAGATTGTTTGCAGAGTAATTGCACCCCTATTTAAATCAACACTTCTTCAAACATCATGGGGGAGGCTGCCGCCCCCCCCAACCCCCCCGCTACTTTTTAGATTTCTTGCAGAGATTGAATTGCACCCCTATTTGAATCATCACTTTTTCGAGCGTCCAATTTCGCGAGAAAATGCTGCAAAATACGATATTTTAGGTAATCTGTGTAATCCACATGTCTGTATGTATGCACTTCTTCGAACATCATAGGGGAAGCCACCCCCGCCAACCCTCCCGCTGCCTTTTAAATTCTATCGCATTTCTTGAATCATTGCACCCCTACTTGAATCATCACTTCTTCCGACATCATGGGGGGGGCTGCCACCCCCCCCAACCCCCCCGCTATGTTTTAGATTTTCTACAGAGATGTAATTGCACCCCTAGTTGAATCATCAATTCTTCGAACATCATGGGGGGGCTGCCGCCCCCCCCCAACCCCCCCCTTTTTAGACTTTTTGCAGAGATTGAATTGCACTCCATTCGAATGATCACTTCTGCGAACATCATGTGGGGGACTGCCGCCCCCCCCCCCCAACCCCCCGACTACTTTTAGTTGGTCGGACATGTGGGGGATGTTGAAAACAATGCTGGGGATGTTGACGGGCTAGTGTAAAATGCGTCAAATTCGCAAGACAATGCTGTAAAATACGACATTTTACTGGCCCGGATGAGCAATTCCCAAAAAATCCGAAAAGCAAATCCCAAAATAAATCCGCACCCTTATATATATATATACATACATATATATATATACATATATATATATATATACAACACATATATATATATATTATATTTCTCTGTGTGTGTGCCAAGTTCAAAGAATCTCGAGTTGCACCTTTAAAAGTCGTACCTCACCAAAGCTGATGGTTTTTTAGGAGTGTGTTTTTCAAAAGGCCACATGGCTGGGACATATAGGCGGTTTCCGACTTGAAGGGGACTCTGGAGCCCTTGGTTTTGGCCAGTTCGACCTCATTCGATTTAGGCGATTGAAGAATCGCCATTCCCATGACTCTTGGAGCTAGGACATTCAATCAACGAAGTCTACTCGGGTACTCGAAAAGAAAACTAGCTTATCACCTGAGATGTGAAGCTTTTCTGGACAGGTGGCGGCCGGCATTTGCGGCCTCCTGGCAGCATCCGAAAGCGCCCTTTTGAGACGCTGTCTATATAGGGGGCTTCTTGCTTGTCGGCTCATTCAACAACCCAGCTGTTTCCCATTGGGGTTTGGCTGGTTCTCCGAACAGAAAGAATGATCTCTGGAAAGAATGGGGAACTTAATTATGCATGAACGTGCGGGAAAATTGAGATTTGCAATCCCTGCTATTTGTGCTTGTCTTTAACTATATAGGGCTCTTTGAAGCGTGGCGCGACAGAGTGTTTCAGAATGAATGGCCGAGTTGTTGTGTTTTGCCGGTTGTGGGTACTTAGCTTCTTTGCTGGAGACGTATGCAGAGATGATGATCATGAGAAATCCAACTCTGACTTCTGTGTGAGGATCAGACCATAAGAGCTTTGTAATCCTGACAGGTAAACTGCAAGACAAACCGTGTAGCCAAAGCGGATTGTGGATATTGTGTGTGTGTATGTTTGTGCTTGGGTACTCCTGCCTTTTGTCACTTCAGTTGTGCTGAGATGTGTTGTCAGTTGAGCAGCAGGCGGTCTGGTGATTAGTTGCTTTGTCATGCACCGGCTCTCGAAGCTTGACTTGCAGGACAAACGCTCTGTCGCAATGGGGCGACAGAGCGTTTTTTGTGGATAGAGTGGCGAGGCTCTTGCGCGGTTTGCCGGTTTGGGCTTCTTGTTGGTACTTGGCTTCTTGCTGGAGATGTTTGCAGAGATGATGATCATGAGAAATCCAACTCTGACTTCTGTGTGAGGATCAGATCATGAGAGCTTTTTAACCCTGACAGGTAAACTGCAAGACAAACCGTGTAGCCAACGCGGATTGTGGATACTGTGTGTGTGTGTGTTTGTGCTTGGGTACGTCTGCCTTTTCGTATTTCAGGTGTGCTGTGATGTTGTCAGCACTTGAGCAGCAGGCGGTCTGGTGATTTGTTGCTTTGTCATGCACCACGCCGACTGCCACTGCTTGCTATGGCTGCTGTGGAAAGAAGCCAACATCACCATCTTTCGTATGAAGGCCAAGCTGCTTTGCTTTGAGGGTGAGCCGTTGCTTGATGGGTTACCAGGTGGACGCAAAGAGGGCTCTTGAAGCTTGGCTTGCAGGAAATGGCTCCATAGAGTGCTTCTTTGGATAGTGTGGCGGGGCTCTTGCGTGGTTTCCTGGTGTTGGCTTCGTGTTGGTACTTGGCTTCTTGCTGGAGATTTCAAAGATGATGATCATGAGAAATCCAACTCTGACTTCTGCGTGAGGATCAGACCATAAGAGCGTTTTAATCCTGACAGGTAAACTGCAAGACAAACCGTGTAGCCAACGCGGATTGTGGATACTGTGTGTGTGTGTGTTTGTGCTTGGGTACGTCTGCCTTTTCTTATTTCAGGTGTGCTGTGATGTTGTCAACACTTGAGCAGCAGGTGGTCTGGTGATTAGTTGCTTTGTCATGCACCACGCCGACTGCCATGGCTTGCTATGGCTGCTGTGGAAAGAAGCCAACATCACCATCTTTCGTATGAAGACTAAGCTGCTTTGGTATGGGGCTGGGCAGTTGTTTGCTGGGCTTTATGGTGTGCGCAAACAGGAAGTTGGGCTTTTCAATGGCGCAACAGAGCGTTTCTTTTTGGATAGTGTGGCGCATTTCTTGCGTGGTTTGCCGGTGTTGGCTTCTTGTTGGTACTTGGCGTCTTGCTGGAGATTGCAAAGACAAACCATGTAGCCAACGCGGATTGTGGATACTGTGTGTGTGTGTGTTTGTGCTTGGGTACTTCTGCCTTTTCTTATTTCAGGTGTGCTGTGATGTTGTCAACACTTGAGCAGCAGGTGGTCTGGTGATTAGTTGCTTTGTCATGCACCACGCCGACTGCCATGGCTTGCTATGGCTGCTGTGGAAAGAAGCCAACATCACCATCTTTCGTATGAAGGCTAAGCTGCTTTGCTTTGAGGGTGAGCCGTTGCTTGATGGGTTACCAGGTGGACGCAAAGAGGGCTCTTGAAGCTTGGCTTGCAGGAAATGGCTCCATAGAGCGTTTGTTTTGATAGTGTGGCGGGGCTCTTGCGTGGTTTCCTGGTGCGGGCTTCGTGTTGGTACTTGGCTTCTTGCTGGAGATTGCAAAGATGATGATCATGAGAAATCCAACTCTGACTTCTGTGTGAGGATCAGATCATGAGAGCTTTTTAACCCTGACAGGCATTTGGAAGACAAACCATGTAGCCAACGCGGATTGTGGATACTGTGTGTGTGTGTTTGTGCTTGGGTACTTTTGCCTTTTCTCATTTCAGGTGTGCTGTGATGTTGTCAACACTTGAGCAGCAGGTGGTCTGGTGATTAGTTGCTTTGTCATGCACCACGCCGACTGCCATGGCTTGCTATGGCTGCTGTGGAAACAAGCCAACATCACCATCTTTCGTATGAAGACGAAGCTGCTTTGGTACGGGGCTGGGCAGTTGTTTGCTGGGTTTTATGGTGTGCGCAAACAGGGCTCAGGAAATTTGGCTTTTCAATGGCGCAACAGAGCGTTTCTTGTTGGATAGTGTGGCGGAGTTCTTGCGTGGTTTGCCGGTTTGGGCTTCTTGTTGGTACTTGGCGTCTTGCTGGAGATTGCAGAGATGATGATCATGAGAAATCCAACTCTGACTTCTGTGTGAGGATCAGATCATGAGAGCTTTTTAACCCTGACAGGCAATTGGAAGACAAACCATGTAGCCAACGCGGATTGTGGATACTGTGTGTGTGTGTGTTTGTGCTTGGGTACTTCTGCCTTTTCTTATTTCAGGTGTGCTGTGATGTTGTCAACACTTGAGCAGCAGGCGGTCTGGTGATTTGTTGCTTTGTCATGCACCACGCCGACTGCCATGGCTTGCTATGGCTGCTGTGGAAAGAAGCCAACATCACCATCTTTCGTATGAAGGCTAAGCTGCTTTGCTTTGAGGGTGAGCCGTTGCTTGATGGGTTACCAGGTGGACGCAAAGAGGGCTCTTGAAGCTTGGCTTGCAGGAAATGGCTCCATAGAGTGCTTCTTTGGATAGTGTGGCGGGGCTCTTGCGTGGTTTCCTGGTGTTGGCTTCGTGTTCTTGGCTTCTTGCTGGAGATTGCAAAGATGATGATCATGAGAAATCCAACTCTGACTTCTGTGTGAGGATCAGATCATCAGAGCTTTTTAACCCTGACAGGCAATTGGAAGACAAACCATGTAGCCAACGCGGATTGTGGATACTGTGTGTGTGTGTGTGTTTGTGCTTGGGTACTTCTGCCTTTTCTTATTTCAGGTGTGCTGTGATGTTGTCAACACTTGAGCAGCAGGTGGTCTGGTGATTAGTTGCTTTGTCATGCACCACGCCGACTGCCATGGCGTGCTATGGCTGCTGTGGAAAGAAGCCAACATCACCATCTTTCGTATGAAGACGAAGCTGCTTTGGTATGGGGCTGGGCAGTTGTTTGCTGGGTTTTATGGTGTGCGCAAACAGGGCTCAGGAAATTTGGCTTTTCAATGGCGCAACAGAGCGTGTATTTTTGGATAGTGTGGCGGAGTTCTTGCGTGGTTTGCCGGTTTGGGCTTCTTGTTGGTACTTGGCGTCTTGCTGGAGATTGCAGAGATGATGATCATGAGAAATCCAACTCTGACTTCTGTGTGAGGATCAGATCATGAGAGCTTTTTAACCCTGACAGGCATTTGGAAGACAAACCACGTAGCCAACGCGGATTGTGGATACTGTGTGTGTGTGTGTGTGTTTGTGCTTGGGTACTTCTGCCTTTTCTTATTTCAGGTGTGCTGTGATGTTGTCAACACTTGAGCAGCAGGTGGTCTGGTGATTAGTTGCTTTGTCATGCACCACGCCGACTGCCATGGCTTGCTATGGCTGCTGTGGAAAGAAGCCAACATCACCATCTTTCGTTTGAAGACGAAGCTGCTTTGGTATGGGGCTGGGCAGTTGTTTGGGTTACCAGGTGGACGCAAAGAGGGCTCAGGAAATTTGTCTTTTCAATGGCGCAACAGAGCGTTTCTTTTTGGATAGTGTGGCGGAGTTCTTGCGTGGTTTGCCGGTTTTGGCTTCTTGTTGGTACTTGGCGTCTTGCTGGAGATTGCAGAGATGATGATCATGAGAAATCCAACTCTGACTTCTGTGTGAGGATCAGATCATGCGAGCTTTTTAACCCTGACAGGCAATTGCAAAAAAACCATGTAGCCAACGCGGATTGTGGATACTGTGTGTGTGTGTGTGTGTTTGTGCTTGGGTACTTCTGCCTTTTCTTATTTCAGGTGTGCTGTGATGTTGTCAACACTTGAGCAGCAGGCGGTCTGGTGATTTGTTGCTTTGTCATGCACCACGCCGACTGCCATGGCTTGCTATGGCTGCTGTGGAAAGAAGCCAACGTCACCATCTTTCGTATGAAGGCTAAGCTGCTTTGCTTTGAGGGTAAGCCGTTGCTTGATGGGTTACCAGGTGGACGCAAAGAGGGCTCTTGAAGCTTGGCTTGCAGGAAATGGCTCCATAGAGCGTTTGCTTTGATAGTGTGGCGGGGCTCTTGCGTGGTTTCCTGGTGCGGGCTTCGTGTTGGTACTTGGCTTCGTGCTGGAGATTGCAAAGATGATGATCATGAGAAATCCAACTCTGACTTCTGTGTGAGGATCAGATCATGAGAGCTTTTTAACCCTGACAGGCAATTGGAAGACAAACCGTGTAGCCAACGCGGATTGTGGGTACTGTGTGTGTGTGTGTGTGTGTGTGCGTGTTTGTGCTTGGGTACGTCTGCCTTTTCTTATTTCAGGTGTGCTGTGATGTTGTCAGCACTTGAGCAGCAGGTGGTCTGGCGATTTGTTGCTTTGTCATGCACCACGCCGACTGCCACTGCTTGCTATGGCTGCTGTGGAAAGAAGCCAACATCACCATCTTTCGTATGAAGGCTAAGCTGCTTTGCTTTGAGGGTGAGCCAATGCTTGATGGGTTACCAGGTGGACGCAAAGAGGCTCTTGAAGCTTGCCTTGCAGAATATGGCTCCATGGAGTGTTTTGTTTGATAATTAGTGTGGCGGGGCTCTTGCGCGTGGTTCGCCGGTTTTGGCTTCTTGTTGGTACTTGGCTTCTTGCTGGAGATGTTTGCAGAGATGATGATCATGAGAAATCCAACTCTGACTTCTGTGTGAGGATCAGATCATGAGAGCTTTTTAACCCTGACAGGCAAACTGCAAGACAAACCATGTAGCCAACGCGGATTGTGGATACCGTGTGTGTGCTTGTGATTTCCGTCCTGCGTAGTCTCATTCCAGGTGTGCTGAGATGTGTTCTAAGCACTTGAGCAGCAGGTGGTCTGGTGATTAGTTGCTTTGTCATGCACCACGCCGACTGCCATGGCTTGCTATGGCTGCTGTGGAAAGAAGCCAACATCACCATCTTTCGTATGAAGGCTAAGCTGCTTTGCTTTGAGGGTGAGCCGTTGCTTGATGGGTTACCAGGTGGACGCAAAGAGGGCTCTTGAATGGCTTGCAGGAAAAGCGTTCTGTCGAAATGGCGCGACAGAGCTTTTTTTTTGGATAGTGTGGCGGAGTTCTTGCGCGTGGTCGCCGGTTTGGTCTCTTTTGGGCACTTGGCTTTTTGCTAGCGATGTATGCAGACATGATCATGAGAAATCCAACTCTGACTTCTGTGTGAGGATCATATCATGGGAGCTGGCGGAGTTCTTGCGCGTGGTCGCCGGCTTGGCTTCTTGTGGGCACTTGGCTTATTGCTAGAGATGTACGCAGAGATGATGATCATGAGAAATCCAACACTGACTTCTGTGTGAGGATCAGATCATGAGAGCTTTTTAACCCTGACAGGCAAACTGCAAGCCAAACCATGTAACCAACGCGGATTGTGGATACCGTGTGTGTGCTTGGGATTTCCGTCCTGCGTAGTCTCCTTCCAGGTGTGCTGAGATGTGTTGTCAGCACTTGAGCAGCAGGTGGTCTGGTGATTAGTTGCTTTGTCATGCACCACGCCGACTGCCATGGCTTGCTATGGCTGCTGTGGAAAGAAGCCAACATCACCATCTTTCGTATGAAGGCTAAGCTGCTTTGCTTTGAGGGTGAGCCAATGCTTGATGGGTTACCAGGTGGACGCAAAGAGGGCTCTTGAAGCTTGCCTTCCAGAACATGGCTCCAGATAGTGTGGCGGGGCTCTTGCGCGTGGTCGCCGGTTTGGCTTCTCGTGGGCACTTGGCTTCTTGCTAGAGATGTTTGCAGAAATGATGATCATGAGAAATCCAACTCTGACTTCTGTGTGAGGATCAGATCAGAAGAGCTTTTTAACCCTGACAGGCAATCTGCAAGCCAAACCATACGGAATGTCGATACTGTGTGTGTGTGTGTGTTTGTGCTTGGGTACTTCTGCCTCTTGTCATTCCAGGTTTGCTGAGATGTGTTATCACCACTTGAGCAGCAGGTTGTCTTGTGATTAGTTGCTTTGTCATGCACCACGCCGACTGCCATGGCTTGCTATGGCTGCTGTGGAAAGAAGCCAACATCACCATCTTTCGTATGAAAACTAAGCTGCTTTGGTATGGGGCTGGGCCAATGCTTGATGGGTTACCAGGTGGACGCAAAGAGGGCTCTTGAAGCTTGCCTTGCAGAACATGGCTCCATGGAGTGTGTTGTTTGATAGTGTGGCGGGGCTCTTGCGCGTGGTTCGCCGGTTTTGGCTTCTTGTTGGTACTTGGCTTCTTGCTGGAGATGTTTGCAGAGATGATGATCATGAGAAATCCAACTCTGACTTCTGTGTGAGGATCAGATCATGAGAGCTTTTTAACCCTGACAGGCAAACTGCAAGACAAACCATGTAGCCAACGCGGATTGTGGATACCGTGTGTGTGCTTGGGATTTCCGTCCTGCGTAGTCTCATTCCAGGTGTGCTGAGATGTGTTGTAAGCACTTGAGCAGCAGGTGGTCTGGTGTTTAGTTGCTTTGTCATGCACCACGCCGACTGCCATGGCTTGCTATGGCTGCTGTGGAAAGAAGCCAACATCACCATCTTTCGTATGAAGGCTAAGCTGCTTTGCTTTGAGGGTGAGCCGTTGCTTGATGGGTTACCAGGTGGACGCAAAGAGGGCTCTTGAAGCTTGGCTTGCAGGAAATGGCTCCATGGAGTGTTTTGTTTGATAGTGTGGCGGGGCTCTTGCGCGTGGTTCGCCGGTTTTGGCTTCTTGTTGGTACTTGGCTTCTTGCTGGAGATCTTTGCAGAGATGATGATCATGAGAAATCCAACTCTGACTTCTGTGTGAGGATCAGATCATGAGAGCTTTTTAACCCTGACAGGCAAACTGCAAGACAAACCATGTAGCCAACGCGGATTGTGGGTACTGTGTGTGTGTGTGTGTTTGTGCTGGGGTACTGTTCCCTTTTCTCATTTGAGTTGTGCTGAGATGTGTTGTCAGCACTTGAGCAGCAGGCGGTCTGGTGATTTGTTGCTTTGTCATGCACCACGCCGACTGCCATGGCTTGCTATGGCTGCTGCGGAAAGAAGCCAACATCACCATCTTTCGTATGAGGGCTAAGCTGCTTTGGTATGGGGCTGGGCCGTTGCTTGCTGGGTTACCAGGTGCACCCAAAGAGGGCTCTTGAAGCTTGGCTTGCAGGAAAAAGTTCTGTCGAAATGGCGCGACAGAGCTCTTTTTTTTTGGATAGTGTGGCGGAGTTCTTGCGCGTGGTCGCCGGTTTGGCTTCTCGTGGGCACTTGGCTTCTTGCTAGAGATGTTTGCAGACATGATGATCATGAGAAATCCAACTCTGACTTCTGTGTGAGGATCAGATCAGAAGAGCTTTTTAACCCTGACAGGCAATCTGCAAGCCAAACCATACGGAATGTCGATACTGTGTGTGTGTGTTTGTGCTTGGGTACTTCTGCCTCTTGTCATTCCAGGTTTGCTGAGATGTGTTATCACCACTTGAGCAGCAGGTTGTCTTGTGAGTAGTTGCTTTGTCATGCACCACGCCGACTGCCATGGCTTGCTATGGCTGCTGTGGAAAGAAGCAAACATCCCATCTTTCGTATGAAAACTAAGCTGCTTTGGTATGGGGCTGGGCCGCTGCTTGCTGGAGTTTGAGGTCTGTGCAATGAGGGCTTAGGACGCGCCCCCCCTCAAATTTGTCGTGGCAGAGCCACCTCAAGATTTGGTCCAGATCCCACTGTCATATACTCGTATGCATTACGCACATACCACCTTTTTGGTATGCAATGCCGCAATGTGTTTCATTAATCTATGGCACTTCGCTCAATTTACATTGCAACGGGCCAACGTGGTCCATTCATTGCGCCGTAAACATTAGCCAGGGGCCTTTCTAGGGTTGTCAGGTTGTTGCAAACAGACAGGATGAGCATCGTCTCAACTGTTCAACTCGGACTGGGGCCTGGGCTTCGGGAGAAACTGCCAGAGACTCAAGATGCCATTTTCTCCACTTGCAGTAGCCTGTTTGTCAAGGTCGTTCGGAATCCATTCAACTGGGCGGCAAGTGCCTGGCACTTTTGATGTGCATACTTTGCTGCCGCAAGAGCCTGAGGCACGCCTGGCACAAGCAGGTTTAGAGGCGCTGGTTGCTTTGCTTGTGAATCGGTTGAAACTGCTTGGAGTGTACAATTTGGGATGTTGTTTATGAATTGTTGACTGGCATTCTTAGGCTGAACACCTCGTGTGCGGCCGTAGAGTTGCGTAGTCATCCTTGGTCAGGCTACTTTCAGGCATGAAGGGACTGCTGCCTTATTCTGACTTGGAAGTCAGCAGAAGCCAGCGAGGATGGCCGAAGGCAACCGAGCTGACTCCTGAATCGAGGTGTTTGCATGAAGAATGGCCACGGGGCCATGATAAATTTGTCTTTGCGTCTTGTTGGTTGGTGTTTCCTTTCTGTTGCGTTCCGCTGTGAAGCTTGACCAGGACATGCCGGTCACATGGGCCAGAGTTCTGCAGTTGCCGAGTGTTTGCGCACAGGCAATGTTGGCTGTGGTGCGGAGAGTGTGCAGATTCCTCTTCTCTTTTCAGATTGTGAACCGGAGGCCAAACCGAGCACCTTTTGCTGGACATATTTGGCGCTTCAGAACAGTGTTGTTATCAAATGCAGGGGTGTCTTTCTCGTTTGACGCACATCATTTTTGGGGGAACCCCCAAAATGAAGGTGTCCCCTTTGGTTTCCCTTTAAACCCACCCCAAAAACAGGGGGGTCCCCCTAAAAAACGAAGAAAACCAAAACCACAACCACGCGGACAAGAATCGGTCGGAAAATGAGAAGGAAGGACAAAAAAACTTGTCGAGACCGGAGGCCAGAAGCGCTTCACTTTCTGCACCGATGGCCCGAGGATGATCAGAATTATATAAACTGTTCAACTCGGACTGAATGTGACGAGTTTACAAGAGAGCTGAACATAGGGCCCTTGGCTCGCTTGCTGCAGTATACCTTGTGTGCTTTCGCTGGTCAGTCGTGGCCTACGTTGCCGGGGAGTTTGAGCTGAGCGGCTAAACCGCTATGGCATGATGCTGCAGAAGCGAAACTGGCGACTGAAGATGCAATTTCTCTACTGTGGCAGTGGCTTCTGCTTGTAGCCGGCTCATGCCTGTTCATCAGAGTTGCCCGACGGATTCAGATGCGAAGACCGCTAGCACCACGAGCACGCGAAGTGCTTTGACTTCTTAGAATTGAGTCCTGACAGTTATATATATATATATATATTCCTGTCCATAGAAGCACTGTTACACCTTTCATTTGATGTGCCGGAATGCACGGAGTGGACACGGATGGAGGGTCAGATGGCATGCAGTACAGGCCAGCGATGGGCAATTTCCGCGGGAGCCAGCTCGGCCATTTGAAACATGACCCTTTCCATCGGACCAACAGGAAGCTTTGTTTTCTTTTTGGGGAGGGGCAGGGGCAATGTTCAGGTGGAGAACATAAGAGCCCCTGCTTCAACATCCCCTTTTGCAGAGGAGAAGCCTTTCCAAGGAGCGCTTGTTGGGCGTTTTAGTGTGTGCCCGTCAGATGGCCCCTTAGCGTCGCATTGTTGACGTATTCGGACACCCGCGTGGCACAGGCCGATTGAGGCTTGATGGATCCTTGCCTATGGACAGGTTGAGTATGGCTGGAACGTATGATGTGGGCTTGTTGTATGGTGGCCTGGGCACAGGATGATCAGAATTATATAAACTGTTCAACTCGGACTGAATGTGACGAGTTTACAAGAGAGCTGAACATAGGGCCCTTGGCTTGCTTGCTGCAGTATACCTTGTGTGCTTTCGCCAGTCAGTTGTGGCCTACGTTGCCGGGGGAGTTTGAGCTGAGCGGCTAAACCGCTATGGCTTGCATGCTGCAGAAACGAAACTGGCGACTGTAGATGCAATTTCTCTACTGTGGCAGGAGCTTCTGCTTGTAGCCGGCTCATGCCTGTTCATCAGAGTTGCCCGACGGATTCAGACGGAAGACCGCTAGCACCACGAGCACGCGAAGTGCTTTGACTTCTTAGAATTAGATCCTGACAGCTGTATTATAGATTCCTGTCCATGGAAGCACGTTTACACCTTTCATTTGATGTGCCGGAATGCACTGAGTGGACACGGATGGAGGGTCAGATGGCATGCAGTACAGGCCAGCGATGGGCAATTTCCACGGGATCCAGCTCGGCCATTTGAAACACATGACCCTTTCCATCGGACCAACAGGAAGCTTTGTTTTCTTTTTGGGGAGGGGCAGGGGCAATGTTCAGGTGGAGAACATAAGAGCCCCTGCTTCAACATCCCCTTTTGCAGAGGAGAAGCCTTTCCAAGGACCGCTTGTTGGGCGTTTTAGTGTGTGCCCGTCAGATGGCCCCTTAGCGCCGCATTGTTGACGTATTCGGACACCCGCGTGGCACAGGCCGATTGAGGCTTGATGGATCCTCGCCTATGGACAGGTTGAGTATGGCTGGAACGTATGATGTGGGCTTGTTGTATGGTGGCCTGGGCACAGGATGATCAGAATTATATAAACTGTTCAACTCGGACTGAATGTGACGAGTTTACAAGAGAGCTGAACATAGGGCCCTTGGCTTGCTTGCTGCAGTATACCTTGTGTGCTTTCGCCAGTCAGTTGTGGCCTACGTTGCCGGGGGAGTTTGAGCTGAGCGGCTAAACCGCTATGGCATGCATGCTGCAGAAACCAAACTGTCGACTGAAGATGCAATTTCTCTACTGTGGCAGTGGCTTCTGCTTGTAGCCGGCTCATGCCTGTTCATCAGAGTTGCCCGACGGATTCAGATGCGAAGACCGCTAGCACCACGAGCACGCGAAGTGCTTTGACTTCTTAGAATTGAGTCCTGACAGTTATATATATATATATCTATTCCTGTCCATAGAAGCACTGTTACACCTTTCATTTGATGTGCCGGAATGCACGGAGTGGACACGGATGGAGGGTCAGATGGCATGCAGTACAGGCCAGCGATGGGCAATTTCCGCGGGAGCCAGCTCGGCCATTTGAAACATGACCCTTCCCATCGGACCAACAGGAAGCTTTGTTTTCTTTTTGGGGAGGGGCAGGGGCAATGTTCAGGTGGAGAACATAAGAGCCCCTGCTTCAACATCCCCTTTTGCAGAGGAGAAGCCTTTCCAAGGACCGCTTGTTGGGCGTTTTAGTGTGTGCCCGTCAGATGGCCCCTTAGCGCCGCATTGTTGACGTATTCGGACACCCGCGTGGCACAGGCCGATTGAGGCTTGATGGATCCTCGCCTATGGACAGGTTGAGTATGGCTGGAACGTATGATGTGGGGTTGTTGTATGGTGGCCTGGGCACAGGATGATCAGAATTATATAAACTGTTCAACTCGGACTGAATGTAACGAGTTTACAAGAGAGCTGAACATGGGGCCCTTGGCTTGCTTGCTGCAGCATACCTTGTGTGCTTTCGCCAGTCAGTTGTGGCCTACGTTGCCGGGGGAGTTGAGCTGAGTGGCTAAACCGCTATGGCATGTAGGCTACAGAGACGAAACTGGCGACGGAAGATGCAATTTCTCTACTGTGGCAGTGGCTTCTGCTTGTAGCCGGCTCATGCCTGTTCATCAGAGTTGCCCGACGGATTCAGATGCGAAGACCGCTAGCACCACGAGCACGCGAAGTGCTTTGACTTCTTAGAATTGGATCCTGACAGCTGTATTATAGATTCCTGTCCATGGAAGCACGTTTACACCTTTCATTTAATGTGCCGGAATGCACTGAGTGGACACGGATGGAGGGTCAGATGGCATGCAGTACAGGCCAGCGATGGGCAATTTCCGCGGGAGCCAGCTCGGCCATTTGAAACATGACCCTTTCCATCGGACCAACAAGAAGCTTTGTTTTCTTTTTGGGGAGGGGCAGGGGCAATGTTCAGGTGGAGAACATAAGAGCCCCTGCTTCAACATCCCCTTTTGCAGAGGAGAAGCCTTTCCAAGGAGCGCTTGTTGGGCGTTTTAGTGTGTGCCCGTCAGATGGCCCCTCAGGCCGATTGAGGCTTGATGGATCCTTGCCTATGGACAGGTTGAGTATGGCTGGAACGTATGATGTGGGGTTGTTGTATGGTGGCCTGGGCACAGGATGATCAGAATTATATAAACTGTTCGGACTGAATGTGACGAGTTTCTAAAAGAACTGAGCATAGAGCCATGTGTGGCCTGCCTTGCGGAGAGATGGACCATGCGGTTGAAGTCGTCAGTCGGCGTGACCGGTAGTTGACGTTGTTGAGAGGACTAAGTCTGACTAAGTGGTTGAAGTCCAAGTGATTGACCTGCCCGAGTTGAGCTGCTGTCTCACAAACGAATTCGGCAAGGGAAGATTGAAGATCCGAATTTGGGGATCCCAGCTGTTCATTTCAGCAAGCGTAAACATCCTTGGGTTGCGAATGGATTTGGCCTTCACATCAGGTTTGGCCCCGTTGGGACGCAAAAAATCGGAGACTTTCAAGCCCTGAACAGCATCCCTGGTCGGCCCGGATCCTGGGAAAGCCCGAGATGCCCAAGATCCGCGGCATTTTTTTCCTGCGAAGGAACATAAGGCCAAGGAGACTTTGGGGTTGCATTTGGGTGTGCCTTTTCTATAAAGGCCACCCCTTTTCGTAGGGAACCCGAAGGGAACCCAACCGTTTCGGGGCTCCATGTCCTCATCTTGGAGCCAAGCCCATTTGGAGCCTGTGGGCTTTAGTTATTTATGGCTTCGCCCTATGGAACCTGACTGAAGGTTTGTAGAAGATTAGAGTCCCTCATGCCGCCGTGGGAAGGCGGGTATCATATCCCTTTCGCGGCCTGCATTTCGTGGGGTTCCTTGCACATTGATGTTTTTACATTTCGAGGCTCGTTCAATATGGAACAGAATCGACACATGTTTTGGTTCTTGGGATATGAGGGAGTGTAGGTTTCCCCTTGAGCTTCGTCATGATTCCAAATAGTTTAGCTTCCGTTTCTGCGTCTTTGCTGTGGATGAAGCAAGGTAATTGGAGGGCTGACCACATGGTGATCCTTTCAGTCCTGGCCCCTTTCACTCAAGCAGCGACCAAAACCGATTCCCTTCGGCATTTTAGTAGGTGGGTTCAACAGTGAATAGACTAAGGCCTGCATGGGCATGTCTTAAAACTAGGGAACCCCCCAAGACGATGCTTTACCTTTTGGTTTCCCCTTCAAACCAACCGGAAGCGGTTTCCCTAAAGCAGACAAGACCATATACTCCTGACACAAGCTACTGATCCTCTAAAACTGAGGGGTTTTCTGGGTTCCATGCTAATCTGCTAATCTTTGGTGCATTTTGCCAAAGGAAACGTTACGGGACTTTACAACCTTGTTTGCCAACTATATGGGGTTTCCGTATTAAGCCACTAAATGTTAGTCACTTTTAACAGGGGAGCAGAGAGCGCAACCGAGTGTAGGGGAGTAAGCCTTACCTATCACAGCGCCACCCGTCATAGCGCGGCTTTCGACTCAGGCGAAGTGACGCTGCCGGAGGAGAAGGCGGACAGCACACTCTCGCTGCAGCTCGGCATGGGCTGAGCAACCTGGAACGCCAAGGAGAAACCAATGAATCAAGAAGAATAGAAGCAGATCCAAGAAATCAAGAATAAGTCAAGGATAATTAGTCCAAGAAGAAACTAGAAAACCAAGGCGCGGGATGAATGACCCAACTCATTGCAAAAACCGATTGCTGTTTGGTTTGACCTTTACGCTCACATGAAGAAGGGAGCACAGGAGGCTACTATCCTCCTGGAAAGGGGGGGGGGGCCATGCACCAAGGCAGTTTGTTGATGAGAGGGTGGCCTTTTAATTCTTTTGACCTTACCGTTCGACGAGTCAAAGCTTCCTGATATAGTTGCAAGTCAACTTGCTTGCAGTTGAAAAGGACGACCCGGCATGGTTGTGGGAAAAAAAAAGGTTTGGGGCATCCAAGTGATCTCGCTGGACGAGCTGCAAGTGTCCAAGAGGTGGACTGTTGACGATCACACACGTTGAAACCAGCACTCATGGCAATCAAAAACCAATCTCCGCGTGAGTCCAGGAAAACACAAACACGCAAAGCAAAATGCAAGCACATGTAATTCTGGTGACATTTACCAGATCCTCCTGATTGAAGCCGAATTGTGTTCTTCGCTCCTCGACAACCGGCGACGACACACTTACTGGTGTTCATTTTGGGAGGACGAGAAAGGGGGCTCACCAAGTTTGCCGCAAAAACCAGGCCCAAGCAGTTTCCCCTAAACAGGTAGGCTTCTTGCGATGCCTTGGCGTAAGCTTTGCTTCAAACTTGGTGGGTGTGGCTCAAATTTTAAGAGGTGATGGTCTTTGGTTCCATTTACCATGGGGGCAATTCTAGTACATGTTTTTGAGCCACAGCCCTGGTATGATTGCAAACAACTTTGTTTCTGAAGGCCTGCAAAAAATTGAACAGCACCAAACATTTTGCCGAGAGCAGTGAAGCAAGGGTTTTCCAGCCTTCGGCAGACCCAGAGGCTTTGAAGCCTTTCTGCTTGGATGTTGAAGTGTCTGGTAAGTAGGTTGTAGCCATGGTAGGCTATAGGTCAACCAACCTGTTTCCTGGACCTCTGGCGGGGGGGTTAGATGAGCCTAGGACAAGAGCAAGGCAAAGCCCGAGGCAGGCCCAAGGGACTGATGGAGTCAACGGCTGATTGCATGAAGCCCTTCCACGCAATGGCAATGCAGTTCTTCTGTGAGACCATCCCCTTGAAAGGGACGTTTGGATAGCTGCTTATCCATTGAAGCTGACATTACAGTGGGATACTGTGGGCATATTTACCCTCTATCAGCTCAATGCAAGGCAAAGGGTGGTGCCTTTTCAAGCCACACCCCTCCGATCGTCCACTTCCATGCTGGGAAAAAGGGACGGGGAAGCCAAAAAGAGACATCCATTTTAGGGGACCCCTGCTTTGCTATTTAAAGGGAAGCCAACAAGACACCATTTTGGGGGACCGAATCTTATTCCTGCTGGTGCTCAGCAGGGAATTTAGAATTGGAATGACTCTTGTAAACCATCCAACTGGTGGTTTGCTTTCAGGGAATCCCCAAGACCGGCTCGTTCAACCACATTCCCGGCTGTGCCCTGCCTTATAGGCTCCCTCCCGCCCCCCTCCCTCCCCCCGCAGGCCCCATGATATTGAGCAAGTATTTTCGACCCCGAAGGCCGGAAAAGTGGTCGTCTCCCATCGGCCGTCTCGAGGCTGGGTCTTGAGGCAGGCACCTGCGTCTCTGCGGGCTTCAGCGAGCAGATGGGAAAGCAGCCGCGGCCGTAGCCCGAATCCGTAGCGCACTTGTTTGAGGCGAAGGGGCGCCCAAAGTTTGCAGTTAGGTTTAAAGGGAAACCAAACAGGAAGACATCTTTCGGTTCGGGGGGATCCCCTATTTTCACAGACCCAACTTTGGTTCAGGAGATCTTCCATCCAGGGACCCGTCCTGTGTAGCGAGGGAAGGGTCGTTCGCCTGAGCTTCTGGACGTTCTGGGACGTGAACGCACACAGAAGTGAGGAATGCAACGCTCATTGGCAGTGTTTGATTTGGGAGGAGTGCTGGATTCGTGGATAGCCCAACTGGTCACTGTCCGCGTTTTGGTTCATTCTGTTGAAACAAAATGTACAGAGTCAGAGCTATAATAAGGGCCACGGTAAGATCATGGCCCTCAATGGCAGGTAGTATTGGGAGAATAGCAATTGCCAGCCTGTTTGCCCGTTCTCCTCATGTCTGATGTGGGCATCAGCTTCCCTGCAGGGCAGTTTTATAGGCAGTTTTACGGAGAAGAGGCGACTGGCATAGGATATTGTTTCAGGAGCCGCAGCCCCACGTGCATCATCCCACCGCGCGTCATCTCACGCCAGTGACCAGTGAGTGTTTGCAATCTGGGCAGCAAACGTCAGAGCTTCCCAGGGCCTTGGTGCCTGCAACTTTCCTTCAGTCATAGGATCCGACCGCCCCTCCCCTTGCAACCCCCTGCATTCCTCTCAACAAGGCCTTGGCTAGTTTTTATTGGGCGGTCACAAACTGATTCCCACAAGGGAACTCTGTCATTTGTGGATCCTTTGTGACATATCCACTTGTTAAATGGAAAGCCTTTTCGGGATCGGTGTGTTGTCCGAAGGGAAACCAACGGGGAAGGTATCAGTTTTGGAAGTTTACCCATGTCAGAACCAAAAACTAACCAGAGCATGTAAGTATACTCAATTCTGTCAATCTGCGGGTTGTCTATGTTCTTCGGCTTCTTCGGTGTGGGCGTTCTTGCCACAAGGAGGGGCCCATGGGAGAAATTCGAGGGGCCTTAGAAGGCAGAGAACATCGCCAATCTCCACCAGGGTCCCCTTGTCCTGTCGGCTTTTTTGTGGCTTTGCAGGGAAACCAACATCAGCCATCATTTTGGGGTTCCCCTATTTTAAGACACGCCCATATGTCTCGGTCAAGGGACATCAGGGACTTACGAAATTTCCCACAGAAGCCAAGCAACATCACGTCCTTTGTACGCAGTGATGCCATGTCTCTGTATAGTAGAAATCCAGGGGAAGCTTCCACATTCTTTCTAGGGATCCTTCATTCAGGAAACCATCAAAATTGAGAGGAAACAGCTGGTTTGTGGAAAGAGCGATGGTTAAAAAGAATGGGAATCAACCCCTAGTAGACACAATGAACCTGTAAACACCAAAAGACAAATGGCGAGTTACCTACTATAGTGAAAATGGGGATCTGCAAAGGCATAGTTTCACCGCAGCGGAACCAATTTCAATTTGCCCCAATTGTATCGAGCTTGGTCACCGAGAAGGAGCTTCTGAGATTCCTGATTTCAGCTTTCCGAATCTCTAATTTGCCCGGATTAACCATTGTGTTGCCACGGGAATTTGTTGGTGAATCGCCAGAAGGTGCAGACAAATAATGAGGTTGTGAGATACTTGAAAACCAAATCAAGTTATGTTCATGGGAGACTAGTGACTAGTGCAATGACTTCGCCCAGGTTGGAACAGGAGAAGAACAAACCAACCAACCAACCAAACCAGCCCTAGAAAAACAAACAGGCCTCGGGAAAGCAGGCATTTGGGGGATCGATCCCACGTTCGGGTTTTTGCCTAGGGCCATCCCGGGGCTCTCGGAGCAGCTGTTGCTCTTCCGGAAGGCTCGAAGGGGTGGCCGTTTCGGTCGGGTTCTTGTTGGGTCGGGCTGGAAATGGATCCGGTGTTTCCCGACCACCAGTGGGGCATGTCTTTGTCCTGGGTGCTGGAAATGGATCCGGTGTTTCCCGAGTGGGGCAAATGTGTTTGTCCCTGAGCTTTTGGGTGGGTTCCCCTGCAAAACTTAATCCCTCGCCACCGAGTTGGTTCAAATGGAGTAGAGGGCTGGGAAGGTTTGCCAGGAATCCAAGCTCTAAGCTTCTAGCCACAAGGGTCCTTAGGTGGACGGGGAGAGCCACATGGAACCGGTAAATTCGTATCAGGCGGGTCACAGTTTCATTGCCCAAAAGGGTAGAAAGCAGGTGGACTTCCTTTGGTGTCTCTGTACTTCTCTCTGGGGTCGCCCAAATCATGCCCACGTGTGCTGCTTGGGATTCTGGGATTTCACCCTGTTCGGTAGCTCGATGTTAAGCACATGGTGTGATTTGGCCGGAATTTGGGAGCTGCTTGCGGCGGTTTTATATCTTGATAACCAGACATGACCAGGTTGGGGGCCCAAACCCTTTGGAGGTAGGGTCGACGGTGATGGGGTGTCCTGTCTATTTGGATACTGAAGGGCAGGAGCTCTAAACCCCTTTCAAGTGATAAGGTAGTCATAGGGATATGAATCCCACTTCAGAACTGATCATTTTTCAGAACCGTGATCCAGTATTTTGTCCGTTTGTCCGAATTGCAATAGTAGAGCAACCTCCTTGGGATGCCCTTTTGTGGGGATCTTTTGCAGAGGCCGTAATTGAATTGGAGAGCTAATCAATCTGGGCAAATCATGGCAACCTCATTTGCCCCGAAATTCGGACCTTGTGGCTTCACACATCACTGTTTGGCAATTTGACGAGTTTGTCAGAAGATCGGTGCTAGACAATGGTTGGAATTTGTTCTGATCAATCCACGTCAGAAGCAAGGGTGTCGTAAGGGGCAAACTATTTTCCACTGATATCGTTCTATGAAATTGATTTCATTTGATGTTCAAGTACCCATATTCATTTGGCCCTTCTAGTAGATGTGCGTGTTTGGTTTTGAGGGTACCCCACTTTTGAAAGGCAGCCTACTCTATCCAATATGGGGTTTGTGTCAAGCTCATTCTCTTGAGAGGCCAAGCGTTGGAAGTTTACACATGGCCACGGTTTTTGTAGCAAAAGCATGAGAGAGGGACAGGGGCACTACATCTGGCCAGTCTGCTGCCCTCTCCGTGTCGAAACGATGGCCTATTTGATTGCCCCGGGCCTCGGGTGGTCATTACCTTTTCTTTTACATGAAGGCCCTTGTGGTACCAAACCTCTTTCTCTTGATCTCCCGCATGTTTTTATGGGTCATCGACTCGGGGCCCCTGCGACTCGGGGCCCAATGTCCTGGGCCTGGGGCTCGGGGCCAAAAAGGCCGGGGACTTGGACGTCGTGGACGCGGTGCACCTGCTCTTCACCGCCCTCACGCAGGACCAAACTTGCAGCTTCTCGAGTTCTTTTTGGTACCAACTAAGTTTGGTACCAACTAAGCTTTTCCTTTGGAAATGGCGGTTTCCCTACGAACTCTTTGTACACTTGGCATCCGCGAGGGTATTTTGGGAGGGATTGTTCAGTGGCAGCCTTGTTCCTTTTTTGCTCGCGTTCCCCAGTGAACCTGGTCAATCCCAAAAAGAGCGCCCTTTCTCTGCCAGGGTCGCTGTGCAACCGGGGATCAGCCCAGTCAAGAAGGTGGGCGAACGACAAGTCACAGCATCACATGGCGACTTCTGGGCTACAAGGAGAGCCATCTCTTGGTGCGGGCGTCTCAAGGCGACCAGGTCGCTCTGCCTGGTAACCCACCGCGTGAAGTTTCCCCGCGCAACCAAAGGGAGACTCATTGCGCCCCTTTTGGTATTTTGCTTGACCGAGGACGATCAAGCAGTGAGCTTGTCGTGTCGAGACCACAAGTGGACAAGGTGATTCCATTTGCCAGAGATGGTAGTCAGGCTCTCAGAAGGGCGTTTTGTGATGTTTCCCAAGTTGCCTGACCTCGGGCGATTTCCAACACCCAGTGCTGCGAGGCCCTCAAAGAGAACCACAAGGGTAAACAATGGGTATTGGGATGTCCTGACTTCTTTTGTTTCCGTTCCCAGGTGCCGAATTGACAAACCGCGTTTTAGTGAAGGCAGGGAAGCCAACTAGCAGGGATACAGGGGGAACCAGGGATACGGGAGGATTCCCCTCAAATGCACCTTGACTAAGTTTGATCTGGGAAATGCGCCAAGGGAATCCCCCCATATCCCCGTTCCCTCCGTATCCCCGCTTGTTTGTTTGTCCAATGAAGTCCAAAGCCGTTTTAAGTTGTTTGGGCAGTCAACTGAGGTGAGATCAGGTTACGGTTTCCATGTGGGAGGTTCACTGCCGACATGCTAGGAACCACCCTTGTCAGATGTCCTGTTTCAGCCGGTGAGCATTTTAGAGATCTTGGTGGCTCCCAGCCATCCAGTTCCTTAGCTTTTTAGCCTTTTAGTGTTTAGTGGTAGTTTCCGAATTTAACCCACTAAAAGTTAGTCACTTTTTGCGGGGATCTGAGGGCAGCCTTTAGACATGGTGCCAAATTGTTTTTAGGCTTGCCGCCCTGCTCTTGATTCTTGCATTGCGTCGAGCATTGACGTAGCCTCGAATTCAACGAGGGTAATTCTTGGCTTTGGGAAGGTCCACTCGCTCAAACGGTTTTGCTCATAGGTGTCCTTCTTGGTTGATTTGGTTGAAAAATAGAGGTCCCTGGTTTACCTGGTGGTTCAATCAACTACCAGGGCCATCTATTTCCCCAAAAGGACACCTATGGTTTTGCACCTCTGGTGGTTCAGGATGGGAGCAAAAAGGGTGATTTTGGGCGACCTGACGAGCTCCCATGGCTTTGAACAGGTTTGAATATGTTGGAGATGCACAACTATTCAATTTAATGTGATCCCCACAGTTCAATATAGAGGACATTGCGTACCCCGACTATGGGAGCCTTCCCCATGTTCCCTTTGTGGGTCCCCCCACAATGCCATTGGTTGTTTCGGAGACTGAACACCTCAACCCAACGCGCTAAACAAAAAGGTTGCAGAATACACTCCAAGTGTCCATCATACGGCCTTCCTTCGCTGTTTTTTGGCATGCTTCTTAGGTTTTGTCATGTTTTGTCTGGTTTGGTTCTGTTAAACAAAGTGCTTTGCTACCACACCAGGTTTGGGAAGCGAGACCCCCCTTTTGCCAAGAATCATATTACTGATTCAGAGTCATAGCATGGGAAGCCATGGCAATTTGATAGTGACTATTCGGGGTGGATGTGGCGTGCGACGCCAGGATACTGTGACTCTCTACAGCATGGCGGGCGACTTGTGCAGCGAGGCCTCGGTCGACAGGCGGGCAACTTTCCCCATCCCCCTCTTTTGACACACCCATAGTGTGGGTGTCTCCTAATGTAGGGACTTCTTAAACTGGTTGTTTGCTTTTGATGTCCCTTGAAGAGCCGAGCAACAAGGAGTCCCCTATGCGAGAATGTTTGCCCACGCTAATTCGCATGTCCGCATATGAACCATTTGCTATTGCCTTTTGCCCCCCTGGGCTCATTCATAAAAGTCTTAACATTCACCTCCCGACCAGGGCCTGATGAGAGTGAGTGGCCCTTCTTCTGATTACAAATTGCAGGCAAAGCTGGTACCAGTTCGAACGAAGCCTGGGTGCTCCTCTGGCCTTTAAAAGGCAACCTCAAGACTTGAAATTGGCCGTGGGTTAAAATCTATGGTACCATTTTGGGGTAGGTGCACCACCCATTGTAGTCTATGTTAGTGGTTGGATTGGGATGTTCACTGGGGCTACGATTTGGCTTTTGACCCATGGCCAAATAGGCGACGTATTTCTCTTGGTTTCCCTTCATCGGAGCAACCCGGTGGTTCGTGTGTGATCATAGGTGTCCTTTTTGGTTGTTTTGGTGGAAAAACCGATGGCCCTGGTTTACCTGGTGGTTTCATCATCTACCAGGGCCATCTATTTGCTCTAACAGGACACCAATGCTTGTGATTACCATTCAGGGCATTCGCAGTTTTGGACGTCCAACAGCCCTCCAACATACCTGAGCGCAGCCCGGACCGCCTGTGAAACGAGCCTTCATCATGGGTTGTGCCAAGTCTGAGTAGGCTATAAACATGGCGCTAGCAGAGGTTAGAATTCCGTTTGCCCACGGGGAAAGAAACAACACGTGACCCGATGTGAGCTTTGATCAAACTGTCCAAAAGTTTATGGTCCATTTGGGAGGGACATTGGGGGGACTCACTAAATGTCTGACAGCAAAACAGGAAGCGCGCCAAATATCCCCACAACAAAACTTGGGGGCACCGTCACAATCTTGACCCTGTTTGTGGATTGACCATCTATACAGTATTAGAAGGCATGGCTGTGGACAATTAGGTTTTAAGGGCACGGGAATGTCGCTTTGGTATCTCATAGAAAGGGTTTTGGCCCACAACCATGGATTCTCAAAGTAGAGGTGACTGATTTATTTTGTTCCATTCGGTGTCCCTTTCCCAACCAACAAGCATAGGTGTCCTTTTTAGGTTAGTTTGGTTAAAAATAGATGGGTTCCACTGGTTTAGATGGGGTTTATGCCCCATTTACCAGGGAAACCCATGGATTTTTCCAAACGGCCGCCTATGCCAACCAGGGGTCGATGGCGGCGGTGGCAAGGGTCGACCGGTGTGCAGGAAGTTCCAGCAGCCCCTGGTGGCGCTGCACTTTGTGGAGGGCTCGTGCCAGGCAGATGGGGGCCCCGGTTGGGTTGCTAGAAGCTCGGTTTCCTGAGGGCTCCTTAAAAGAAATTCATGTTGCAACCACTTGAAACATGTGGCTTTTTCAACACCAAAATAAAGGGAAACAACGCCAATTTACGTGGCAATTCAGGTGTATAATGTAAGGATCCCTGCCACTGAGGTGAGCCACAATCAGGGCAGATGAAGGTTATGGGAGGATCCCCTTGCCATAAATACTGCGGCATAGTTCTGGGTGATGTCTAAAAAACCTTGAGGGGGTGGGAATCGTGGGGGAGCGGGGTGGGAATTGTGGGGGGGGTGGGGGGTGGGAATAAGTCGGGGTTGGGAGTAGTGTTGGGGTTTGGGAGTAGTGTTGGGAGGGTCGGAGTGCACGGGGAGGGGATTTGGGAGGGTAGGGGATTTGGTAGGGGGGTGCAGTGGATCCGTGCAAACAACTTGCCCCCTTTTTGGAAGAGCCACAATTCTGCTCCACCAATTTGAGCCGAATGCTCAATTTGATTGCACCCAAAAGGATCTGAAGGATTGGGGGGGGTACAGCTCAGAAATCGGACCCGTTTGCAAAGGTTTTCTTCCTTGGGATCCAAACCCCTGGATCCAATTCTGTTTGCATCGCCATTTGCACCAGGCGCAGGGATACCGCCAGCCTGCGGGAAGTCAATCCTTCAGCGTGCCGCTTCTTACGGATGTGCAACTGACCCTCTTCCACAAGGCAGGGTCCAGTTGAGTGGGTGCGTCAAAATAGGATTCTCGCTTTTTAAAGAGGTGGTTCGTTCCACTGGGCGTCCGAAATAAAACCACACCTTAGATAGGGTACTAGGTCCCCCAGTTGCGCCCTTTTGCCCTTTTTGGGGGAGGGTTCCCCAACTAAAATAGACCACAGAAGAAAGGGTACGCACGCGTATTCTAACCTCTCTACTGGAGGATGTAGGGTACCCTCGAAAGACGAGGCCAGGCGGCACCCTGTTTTCCTTGTTTGGGAAGGGACAAGTGTTGAAGGCACTACACTCCCTGGAATTAAACAGGAAGCTCCGAAGCTTTTTTTAAACACTTTTTTGCAGGTTAGTGGAACACCCCAGGCTTTTGATAAATGCTAACATAGAACCGACGATGGTTTGGGCAACGGCTCCCTCAAACCCTCAAAAACCCTACTCCCCCCCCCCAACACAAACTGAACTCCCCCCCACACCCCTTCCAGAACTGGCCCAGAACCCCACCTACGTAAGATACGACTGGGCGGGTGAGATTGACTCGGAAACAGCAATTTTTAGCATTAGCGGGCGGACACACCGTAATTTTAAGCGTACCGGGGAAATGCCGTTTCACGACTTTTCTCAGGGATATGCGAAACTGCTCCTAACATAATCATAGTTTCCCTATTGACCACCAAAAATCAATAGGGAAAACGGCGAGCCTGCACCAGGGCCCATTTTCAGGTTCTATGTTAGGACACTTGCGTCGGTCAGACCGTGTGTGTTCACTCACGTTTTTTCGTTTACATGGAAGTGCAGGCTCGAAACCGGCCCCCCGAAGAATCTCGGGTTGTTTTGGGAAACCCCAGGATTGCCGTGGCGAGGGGCACCTGGCACAGATTCTATGTTAGCTGTTTAATTCCAGGGAGTGTAGTCCGAACTGGAGAGGGTACCGACCTCCAACAGTGTAAGTATGTATAATGTACTCGGGTTGCTCGGAGCTTCTGAAAGCAAAATCATTACACACAAGTCTTGACAAATTGGTTTGGCCCCCCTTTTGGTTTCCCTTCACTCGGGACCAATTTCTTAGAAACCCGGCGGGGCCCCGAAGGCCACATCTATACCCTGAATGGCACCGCAAACGAGTTTTTTCACGGTGTGGCCATTGATGTGTGCAAGTAGGAAGTCAGAGACTAGCTTCCTGAGGCGGTCGCAGTTTTGGCCTGGACGCGATTGGATTTGACTCCGTGATCGTCTTTTGGTTGCTCTTTGGTTTCACCAGGAGAACGATCGCCTGTGTTTGGAAACACACACACACACCCGCTGCAGCACGCTTCACAAAGTAAACAATTTGTTTCTCGCCTGATCCTCGTAGGGAGCTGTCATTGTTTGCAGGTTTCGCGAGTCATTTGCCAGGGAGTATAGTTGCTTTGGATTCATCAGAACCATGCCAATCAGAGGGTTCCCCTGCTACTGAACTAGGTCCGCAGTAGAGCCCCTTTTATCCTTTTTTGGTGGAGGGTTCCCCTACTAAAATAGACAAAACAGAAAAACATCGGGCACCAACTTATTCTAACCTCTCAAATCTGGAGGACCTAGACTTTGCATCAAGAGGTTTCAGGCAGGATTCTCTGGTTGGTCGTTGGGAGGTGAGCGGCGAGAAGAGACTGTGGTTGATGAATTCTCAACCAGTGGATTCACGCAGCAAAGAGCGTGAACAGAGTAAAGAAAGAAAAAGTAGGATGTACATCCAAAAAACCATTAAAACCCATGGAAACTCGATGGGAAACTCTCAACCCACCAGCTAAAAACCATTAAAACCCATGGATGCTTCAAACGTTTTGTGAGGCTACCAACTTAAAACCAGCCTTGTGGCATCAAGGCTAGGGGCTTGGCCGGCCCCACTTCTGTGGTTTCCAAGGGAATGGGGTTAGGCCCTTTTTGTTGTATCACAGAAGCGGTCATTTCCCACAACCCTGTTTTGAAATCATTGGTAATTTGTTTTTGAATGCATATATATATATATATATTGATATATGTATACACATATATATATAACGCTGCTCCCACCAACCCCCTGCCCCTGAACACAGCTCCAGTTTTGGTCTCGTCTAGTTTTGTTTTTTTTCAAGGGGGATCGGTTCAGGGTCCCCGTGAGCTTGCGCGTGCCCCGCAGGCTGGAAGCTTCAACTTGCACGTTTGAGGAGGGCAATGTGGGGACGATCTTCCGCGCAAGGTGCGCAGCCGGTCCAGAGATCCAGAGATCTAGACATCCAAACATCCAGCGATCCAAAAATCCAGAGAACGTATTTTCCCGCCCCAAGGGACATATATATATATATGTATAATTATATTTACATTAAACCTATAGAAAACATATCAACAAAAGCAACTCAGAACACACCGCCCCCATGCCAAAAGCATGATCCATTCTGGACCAGGCATGGGGTCGGCGGATTGCCAAGACCAAAGCCGAATACTTGAAGATATATGTTTGTGCAGGTGCAAAACGCCCAGTGCGGTGTTTTGCACCGCGTGCGCACACGTGCTTGACGAAAAGAAGCTTTGCTGGCGTCTCAAAATGGTGAACCAATGATCAAGAATGCGAGGTGAGATGGAAGTTCGAGTTACTAGACCCCTGAGGTATCTGCAGACCTGATTGCACCCTGCATTGCACGTCAAGCGGCGGACTCCAGGATTGCCTGCAGCCTCCCAAACCTGAGTTTCACCTATGGACTCCCGCAAAAAGCACCGCCATTGGAAGGAGAGCGTGCCTTGGTCGGGCGGTTCAAAGGCAATCCGCAAGATCCTTACCTGGGGATAAGCAAGAGATCCCCTTTGTGGTGGCTTTCCTGCACAGATTCTGTGCTGGCCAACCTTTGGCCAGACCTCCACCGGGGCATTTCCTGTTCTCCTTTGAGTGAGCTGCCCCTCAAAATCAACCAGCCAACAAAACTTCCATTTGCTTAAGAATGAATATGACTTATTTTCCCTTGTTGGTTTTAAAGGGACTCTACGACTACTGGACATATTTTTCCAGGGGGCTTAAGGAAATGGAAGTCAAGACCTCCTTTCTTCCCATGGAACAGGCTTCCCGATATTGCCCGGTTGGGTGAGTCTAAAGCATCGCATCTTGGCCGAACTTGAGATGCATTGTTCTCTCCTTAGGGTGATGTCCAAGGCAAAAGGACCAGAGTGTCCCTAACTCTGACAGCCGCCAGGCCGGTTGCTCAAAGAAGAGATGAGAGATGGACCGGGGGTTCTGAATATGTGTTCTTTTGAGTTGGCACTCTTCAGGTTGAAGGGACAACCAAAAGGAAATCACCCATGGGGTGTCGACCCATTTTGACACATTCCATTTTTCCACATCACCCTATGAAACTCACCTCAAATTGGCAAGCGGTAACAAACAGAGAACCCAGTGAGCTCAAGGCATGAAAGTCAGCGGTTGGTCCAATCCCGCAAACCACTGGGACTGCTTTTGGCTCGCAGCTTCTTCCACTGCACCCTCAAGACCTAACAAACGCCGTGCGTGGGGGGGGCACCCTTCCGTTTGATCAGTCCCCGTTGGTCAGCTTAGTAGGTGGTTCTACTACTGTGTTTCACAATTGTTGCAAGGTCTAAAACAAAATCCCTCATAGCCCTTGGTGGCCCCCAGCCGTCCTCTTAGCCTTTTAGGCCTTTAGGGTTTAGTGGTAGTTTCCATTTAACCCACTAAAAGTTAAACTTTTAGCAGGGGATCTGAGGGCAGCCCAGAGCTCAGTGCGTGTTGGGCGCTGCTCATTTGGGTTGAACAAATCCCGTGAAATCATGGCCACATGTTGCATGTAGGTTTTGGCTAAACGGGAACAAATGAGTTGTAGGGGAGAGTGGATGTGTTGCATGATATGCGAAAGAGGAGGTGAACAATATTGCGACCGCTACCTCTGGGAGAAGCATAGCCTAGTACTAGCCAATCTTACTGTATTGCCTGTGATTCACCCCAGGGCGGTAGGAATGAGGTGGCATTTGCAACCACTACGATAGCAGGGAAATGCTGCTTCCCTGGAGAATTGCTTGGGAATGGCTAAACCAGTATCCCCGAATACAATTCCAGCACTTCGCTCTGCAGGCTTCCGCCTCACAGGTGGTTGGCGGGACATGAATCCCCACCCAAATGATCTCCGCCAAAGCCTAGTTGCCCAGTGGCGCCCTTTCCCCTTCTTTGGGCCCTTTAACCTCAACCAACCAAAGAAGGATGCCCTTGTTTTCCCATGGCCACTGGACATCTGAGAAAGGGTCCCCTATTGTAGAATCCTTCCCACGTGGACTGCTGCCGCAGGCTTGAAGGCTGAGGCTAGCGTAGCCTGCATGGATCGTCAGCCATACCTTTTCAAGTCGAAGATATACCGGACGGACGGACGGGGCCGAATTCAGCAGAAGGGGTTGTCTACACAGTCCATTCAAGGCGCAGCGAATCACATATGTTGAAGGTCAAAATCATTCTATCAATCACACAATATGTATTTAGTCTACATGGTTTGCATACATAATCTGTCTGAATAGCAACATCATTTCGTGATACACACTTATACGTACGCTACAGTGTAGATACACACATATATATATATATATATCAATAGATACGTGAGCACACACATATGTATATATATATATATGTGTAACAGTAATACCAAGGTGTGTAGTGGCTTCTGTTGTTGTGGTGGTTATGTGGTGGTTCACAACGCGGGTCGTTTAGGCTTCGGTGTCAGGCTGCATAGAAACTATATACCAATATTCACACCTGTTGTAGAGTCACATAAAAACAACTAAGCGTTTAGATGTCATGTCACAAACATTCTAGTATGAGCTTACCACCTATTTATGAAACCCACACAACATCCCGTTTTTTTTGTTTCTTTTTCCCCCTTTTTTTTCCCCGCGAACCTCGTTGCTGCATCCGACGCGGTTTGGCCGCCATGTCTTCGGACGCGAGCCAGGCTGGGGTTTGAGCTCGGTGGGGAAGTTGATCGCGAACTTTTCTGGGGTAGACTTGGGATACATTTTGCATTTTGCCAGTGTCTCAGATTGAAGCAAACAATAAACTATACATTCTATAACTGGGCCTAACTTCAATCATGTTTTGATGAAACATGTGAACCCCGGATTAAGCAGAACCCCTGGTGGATTAATAGGGGGGTGTCCCCTTTAGTGGGGATTCAGACCACTTTTGGAGGGAACACCCCCTAATACTGGACCGAGTTTATTAATCCTGGGTCAACATCAAGCATTTGAGCTACCACCAAAAGAGTCGGAACAAGCGATACTTTGGTGCATTTTCTTGGATGTTAGGACTTTTACTTTTCGCCAACTATATATGTTTTCCATGAAATCACTAAAAGTTAGTCACTTTACCAGGGGAGCAGACAGCAACCGAGACCAAAAGAGTCGGAACAAGGGATATGCATTGGAGTGGAATAGGGTCCAACACCCCCAAAAACGAAGGCTTGAGAGATATTCCAGTTTCGCGCACAAGGCTTTTGGCGGCAGCTCATTTGTTTGCAGGTGTGTTGTAGGATAGGGGAATCCAATATGGTGGGTTTCCTGATGGTTTTCCTTTCAACCCACCCTCAAATGTGTACCCTGAACACACGCACACACTCACATTTGTTTTGAACAATTTAGTTTGATAGCAACAAATGAAGCAAGAAGCAAGTAAACAGGGGCAATGTCAAAGGGATTCAGCCTCGAAAGGTACAGGATTCTAACCAACCATGATACGTGCCTGCTTCCAGGTACGAACCATGGCAATTCAGAGGGTTTCGACAACAAGCCATTGTAGTTTACAGGGTTGCAAGCACTGAAGCCCAGCAGTTTACAGATTTCCAACCACACACCATGAATGTTCACTGGAATTCAGCCACAAGCCATGGGAAAAATGCAAGTTTGCAACCACACACCATGGTCTCTTAAAAGTTCCAACCACATACCCTGGCAATCTACAGGATTTCTACCGCAGACCAGGTGTGTGTACCGACAAACAGACGATGCCAAGTTGAAAGATGCCAAATTGCACAAAGCCACAGTCCACAACACATTGTGATCTTTCTTGGGCTTCGAACCACAAACCGTGGCAGGGTTCCAAGCGGATGTTCTCGGGCCCCAGAAGCCCGGATCCTGTCAGTTTTGAGCAGGTTCCTTTATGGAGTCTCGGCACTGAAAGCAAGCAGAATGTAGAGTAAGGAGTTCGCTTAGGGGTGTCATATTGAGAGCAACACAAACAACATACGTAGAGTTCGGGTGGCATATGGAGGATTTTAACTTGGACCCGGTCAAGTTATGTGTAGGCGTTGCTTACCCATGTCTTTCATCCATCGTTGTCTGGAAAAGGTACCAGAGCATCGCTGTGGGTGGAACTTCCGGAGAAACCAGCTCGTGTCTGTTACATGGATGCTTGGAAACGGGAGGGTGTTTGTCCTGCCTTTGCGGCCCCCATCCTTGGTGGGGGTTGCCAGTAAGCTCATCCTGGATTGCCCTAAGCATGTATTTGAAGATTCTTCTAAGGCATTTGCTAGGGAACCTTTAAACTTCAATCCAGGATGTTCTAGCATGTGCTAGCAAATCCCGGGTTACCCTCAGGATGTTGACCAAAAAGGCAGCACAAAAAGTGGTGCAATTTCTATAAGCATCAATTTGATGGCGGAGCAGGCGTAGTTGACCGGCATGTTTCCAATATGAGGTATAGTTGATAAACAACAACCTGAGCTCCAGGGGCGCACCATAGGTATATATATATACATCTAGATAGAAATATGACATGATAGAATCGATAGATAGACAAATAGATAGGAGAGATAAGATAGGATGGGACAGGACAGGACAGGTAGGATAGATGGATAGATCTATTAGATAGATACCTGCGTGCGTGCATAGCTACGTACACGTCGTGACCCAGACCTCGAGTCGCCCGCAAGTCGAATCAGGCCAACCAGGCCACCCGGAGCAGGCGGCTGGTTCGTCGGGGTGGTGGGTTTTCCGACGCCTTTGGGATATTCAGGACCCCTTAAGACTTGGGGCGTGGAAAACACGAAAGGGGCGTGAGTTTTGGACCATGGGAACATTTTGTGTTTTTTCCACGCTTCTTGTTCTGTTTTCCACGCCCCTTCTGGGCGAGTATCAGAAAATGTGTGCATTCCGATGTTTGTTTGTTTTTTTTTGTTTTTTTCCCCAGAAGCCCTTAAGGCTTGGTTCCATTTGTCTCAAAGCTTCCATGTTGAGGGAGTGTAGTTTGGTACTAATTAATCAAGCGCCACCCTTGTTTTCCAAGCGAGCATGTTTCTCCCATGTTTGTTTGCATGTTTCCCGCGGAACAGTTGCCTCTGCAATCCCTTTGCCAACAACGGAAACCCAGGTTTCATTAAGTCTTGGTTGATTCGGAGCGGCCATGGTGTCAGGGACTGTCATTAATCTGCCAGGTTTATGAATCCGGGGTCAGCATGTGGGTCTCACCAAACTGCTTGCACAACGAGCTTCTGGCTGCGCGTGTTGGACCCCGGCTATTCTTGGAATTAGAAAGGTGACTGCGAATGGATGGCAGCGACGCTTCCACTCACTGATTTCAGATGGGTGAGGCTACTCGTTTTGGGGTTAGGTAAGCCAAAGGGCACCCCGCAGGCTGGTACCCAAATTTCAGAACCGGGCGCAGGTGGTTGGACGGCACGGCCGCGGCCCCAGCCAGAAACTGGGAGGCTGGTCTTTGGTGACGACTCGCCACCTGGATGCGGTTCCTTTTCTGAGTTGGTACCCCTTGTGGATGAAAAAGAAACCAAAGGCAAATCGCAACCCATTTGGGTATGCCCAACGGCCACGACCACTATGGTGAGTTAAACCTTTTGGTTTCTCTTTGAATACCAGCCAAAAGGGGTCCGAAATCCATGATGAGACCCCAAAAGGCGGGGAAACGTGTGGTTTTGAAAGGGGGACCTGGACACACCGATGTGTTGCAATGGGGTTTGGTGTTTGTTTGAACCGAGCCAAAAAGGGTACCCTCATAAAACACTGCCGCATTTATGGTGTACCCCAAGGTGGACAAAACCTTAGGATGTTTCCCTTTTGGGAACTCCATCAGCCTGTGTTTAAGACCACTAATCAAGAAACAGAACGCGGGAATGCGCGGCTACAAAACCCTTCGATCAGCTTCCTTGCCTGGAAGACTAGGTCCCTCAGCAATTGGTGCCCGCTCTTTTACCCCTTTTTGGTTGGGAGATTCGGTTCCCCTACTAAAATAGACAAAAGAGAAGCAAATCGGGCTCCAAATTATTCTACCCTCTCTACTGGAGGACCTAGAAGAAGGATCAGTGCCAACAATCCGGGTGTCGAAAAAGGTATTAACCTGCGACGGGCAACTACTTGGAGGTGCTTTGGAGTCATTGCAGTTTTGGCAAGAGAGGGGCCAACTTGCTTTTCGCATAGGCACACTCACGGTTTTAGAGAAAAGATGGGACAACTTGGTCCAAAGACTCTCCAGCAATCAGGGTCCCACAAGTTGAGCCTGTGACTTTGTCCCAAATGGGCCAAGCACTTCGTGGTTCTTGTCATTAGAGCCACAATCAAAACCCGGCTAGATGCAGGGTAGGGGGACAAGCCAAAAATAGCTGCAGCCGCCTTTGTATTTCCCTGCATGGTTCTGGGTCAGCCATTTTAATACTGGGTTTTGGTTGTGACTCATGTGGGAAGCCGGAAACGCAGCGGCCGCCGTCCCCCGAGGCGAAGACTGGCAAGGAATTGGACAAGGACGTGCAGCGGTGCAGCGCTGGAGCAAACCTCCAAATGACGAAACTGACCAAACCACAGGTGTAATGTAGAAGGCTAAGTAAGTACTAGAGAACTCATAGAATCAGAACTGATTTTGGTTTTAAACCCCACATGTCATTCTGATTATTTAGACCCTTACTGCGGAAAGTTATATTGGGCTTTTTGTTCCCTTTCCAGGCCACGTTTCTACGTCTTTGGCGCACCCCTGTACCAAGGTCAGTGGACGCACTGGTTCGATTTTTGCCGATCGCGACAATATGCTCGCTTCTGATAGGGAACCCAAAACTGATATACCCATCAAAGGGGGCCACTGTGAATAGTGCCCCTTGTTTATGTGCAACGTGTTGTGTTAATATTTTTGGGTCACTGTCTTGGCCCTTTGCTTGGTCCTGTAGTGGAACTGGTTTCCAGTGCTGAAGTCTTTCCATCCTGGCATCAGTGTTGCGAAAAACCGCCCCAGGGTGCTGTTGCGTATTCGCCATTTGTGCAGTTTGTTTGGACTCTCTTCCTGCCATTTTGAGGCGCTGGTTGAAACCCGCATCGCGCCCTGGGTCGCCGGGATTTGGCTGAACAAAAGTGCATTCAGGCGAGAAACCTGCAACTTGCCGCGAGAGCGGCTGACACATTTGTCGCACTCTTGGTTGCTTTTGTGCGTGTGTGTGTGTGTGTGTGTGTGTGTGTGTGTTTTTGTTGGTCATACCCGCTTTAAGGTGGGTTTTACATGAGGGCAAAAGGACAACCATTAGTTTTAGGGTCCCCTTTATTTTTGCACACCTTTCTTTGTTTCTTGGGGGCGAGGGTGATAATTGTGGCTCTTGTTGGGATCCCGATGCCACCTTGTCACTCCTTTCAAAAGGAATACCAAAACGAGTCCCTCATTGTGACAACCCCCCTGCTTAGTCGTGTTGAAACTAGTTCAAGCAGTTGATTCATCCCAAATTGTTCAGTGGCACGTAGTGACTAGCACCCTTTTACCTCTCTTTCGCTTGATGGGTTCCCCACTAAGAATGATCCACCCCAAAAAAAGGGTTGCCTGCCTGCCAGGGTCAGAGGCAACTAAGAGTCACGTGGAAACTTGTGTAAAGATGGAAACCACGCATACTCAATGTTTACTAATCCATGTTTCACACCTCTTGGGCACCTCTGTTTGGTCAGAATTGGGGTTATAGACCTCCTAGATTGTGTTTGTTTACGAACTTTTCGTAGCCATTTCGTGGGGGCGAAAAGCAAGTCTCACCTCCGGGGCACAAAAACCCACCAACCCCAGTGGCGCTTATCCCCACGGTGAGGAGCAGGTGCCTGTCAAGGCTAAGCCGCAGGTACCAGGCCAGGGAGTTCGCCAGTTCTCGCGTGCGATCCAGCCGTGGCGAATCCGAAATGAGGTGGGGGCTTCTGAAAAATAGATTTCGGTTCCCAAAGTGACAAACATGGTTGGTGTCCTTTTCATCCGAAATCGAGTTTGAGGAAAAAAGAAGCTGTTTCCTTTTGCCAAAAGGGGGTCTGAAATGAGCAACCGAGCAAACAGGCAAACGGGAGGATTTCCAATCACCAGCCAGTTGCATGCATGTCCCCTGTAATACAACAATGCGCAAGCCCAAATTGGGGTCTCCTCCACGAATAGTTAGCCATATTTTTTGGATTGACAAACAGGAAATATTGTTAACATCTCATGTTTGGAGTAATTACCCCAGATGTGCTCCAAGCAGAAGCCTTTCACCCCAGCCACGTGCCCTCGCCTGCTGCCATATGACCTATGTGGCACCTGTCTATTTGGGACTTTCCTGACCCGCAATCTCACGAGTATTGTTTCAGAAAGGATATCCACGCAGAACCCGAGCAATGTCCATGTGGATGGCCCTGCGAACCTTGGAAGTTAAGCTGCCGCATGGGGCACTCCGAACCTTTTCGGGGCGACCATAAGCGGTTGATGTCCAACATAATTGTTCCTTTCTCTCACATGTGTCACTTCGTCAGCTGCCGTGATGATATCTGGAAGTTGGCCACCCCTCCTGATTTTGGCGGGTGCTTGGGGCTAGACTATGTCAAATTCCTGTAGCGTTCTACGTCAGGAACCTAAGGCTCCCAAACAGGTACTTGAACCTTTGGGTTTTCAAATGGGTCCTTTGGATACCTAAAAGTTGCTTCATTCCAACTAAGAATCCAAGAGCATCACATCAAGACACGCTGTAAATTCAACCCTTTGATCATCGGCGTTGTGGTCTTCATCTTCCGATTACCTTTAAAGTGTGCTTTTCGAGTAAACCCAACCATCTTCACTACAATGTGTTGTAGTGTTTGTTTCTATTCGAAGTGTTTAGTTTAGCTTTGTGACTGCAATAATAAGTATGTGTGTGCCAATCCTTCAATATCTTAGCCTCTGTCCGTTCTCTCTCAATTCATTCTTCGTCGTTCTGTGTATATTGCAATACATATAATATGGAATTGATCATATAGTTCAAAATGTTTTATATAAACAACAGAATTCTTAACACACTCTTTTGCAGGATTGACAGCCACGTGATTGTGATTTGAGTCTGCATGACAAGCTCGCTTCGAATGTCGGGATTTGTGTTTGGATACGTTGTAGTTGTCCAATGTTTGTTTACGATGGGACAATTGGGTAATTAGATCGGGCTTCCACATGTTTTTACTTGAGGTCCCCTGTTTACCTCTTTTTCCCGTGGTTTTCAATTGGTTCATTTGGTCTACTATTAGACAGTGTACCCGGTGATTCCATTTCTCTGCTCTGTAGTAGGTAACCAAGGGGGCCTCGGCAGACTCGAAGGCTTCCGCGGGCACGGATTCGAATCGAGGCCAGCTTGGCTCGGATGCCTGGGAGGCGCGGAAGGGGAATCCGATTGGAGAGGACCAAGCAAGCTTGGTCAAAATAGCTTGTTTTATTTTTTGGGTGGACGAGATATGAAGTAGGATCTGAACAGATACAGATGTGGGCTGAGTTGCAGTCCGCACTTTGATGTAAAACACACATGCGTCAGGTAAGTGGGTCGTAGCCATGGCGAAGGCTGGGATTACTTGAATTAATTGGTTGCCTTACTTATAACTCTAGGGGTACCTTCCCCATTCTTTACAGGGATCCATCTTTCTAGTTTTTGGAAAGAACAATGGTTGAAAAGGATGGGGAATCAAACTCCTTAACCATGGTTGCAATATTACGTGGGTTTGTTCGAATCTACGTTTGGTGCGGGGCTCGTATTGAAAGTACTCGACCCCGCTCTCAATCTGTATGGAACTGAGTTGCCTCAGGTGTGTTGACATATTTTCATGTGACAATGGTTTGTTTCCTCGGGGGTCTCCTTACCATGCAAAAAGGGGCCCCCCACTTCGAGAATTGTGAACCATCTTGGAAAGCAAGATGCTTCGTGCGAGGAGGGCTGCTGCTTGTGAGTATTTGCTTTCAACTGAGAGCCTGGCTGCAAGCCCGCATTTCAAAACTTGCCACCAATGAATCACCAGATGGCCGTTGATTAGGTTCGTTTGCAGCTGAGAGTGTGGCTCGGGTTTGTTACCTACAGCTGAAAGAAAATCAACCCATTTCGGGGTTTCCCATTTAACTTGCTGGTGCTCAGTGGGGAATGAGCCAGGGTTTGGGAATGAACCGGAGGGGGATTCCCTTAAAGGAACTAATGAGAGATGGTGTTGTTTGGGGTCATTTTCCATTTCTCATTCCCTTCCTATCGCACCAAGTTGAGACAAGCCCCAAATATCAACCCACCCACCACTGATTGCCCGGAATCTCGATCCACCCGGCGACTTGGGACAAGTAGGGGAAAGGTGGGGCAGACGGGGCAGCGGAGAACCAAAATGATTTTTGGGGACACAACAGGGGAACTTCATGGTTGTTGTTGAGAAACATTGTCACATTCTTTCTTGTTGTGGTTTAGTGGTTTAGTGGTTGGAAGCAAACCTGACTGCTAACATGTAAAAAACACAAAAACAAGCAACACAAAACACATGCTCCCCTTCCAACGTCCACCAAGACTTGGAGGGGGCAACGGTCGGGTGAATCCTGTGGCGACAGGGCAAGACCCTGGCGGAGAAGAGCCCCGACAAGACGCGAGACGAGGGCGCAGGCCGGGGCCAGTTGAGAGGGCCCGAAGCGAAGGCAAAAGCTTGGTGGCAAGCCCAGGCATCCGGTTCAACTTAGCCTTTTAGCCTTTTGGTGTTTGGTAGTTTCCAATTTTCTCACTAAAGGTGATTCACTTTTAGCGGACAGGCGGCTTGGATGTTCGAAGTAGACAACCATCCAGGTCCCCCAGCTAGGCACCAACTTTTACCCACTTTGTTGGGGGAGGGTTCCCCTACTAAGATAAACTACAGGAAAAAAGTTGGTGCCCTTATTCTAACCTCTCTACTGGACCTAGTGGATCTTCAAGCCACTTAAGTAGATCAGCGATAACCATGGTGGTGGGGAGGCGAACTCCTCACTTCCCCCCAATACAACGCTCATGCGGCTTAAGTGGGTACATCCAAGTCCTGAAAGGACACCAGGCCGAAGTGGGCGGGATCATGTCAGCCTTCACAAGTGTTGGATCAACAAGTGGTCTTGGTGACGTTTACTTTCCACTTGACCCATAACCGAAGTGGGTTTTGGCTGATCCCATGCTGGGGTGAGCCGACCATGAGGATTCCTCAAAGTAGTAACATCCGCTGTGGAAGCACTCAGGCCTTGTTTCGTTCAGCGTGCACGGAATGCGACTGAGACCAACCACGTGTGGTTTATTCCTATTTCGGATACATCCTGAGGCTGACAGGAGTTTTTGGCACCCCCCGCTCCACCATAGAATGCACAGCGCACGTTGAGGATTCTGCCTCCCGGAACCTCACTTGGGGTAAAACGATCCCGTGCCCGCAATGAAGGGCCCTTGCGCAACCCAGGATTTGGATTCGCTCAATACATTGTTAGTGTTGTTTCCAAGTTTGGGGATTCGGATCAACGCGATGTTCGGCAAATGAACTCAGAAGATGACTCTTTGCTCTACTGCTATTGGGTTGGATCTTTAGACTTTGACATTTTGGATTCCCCTCGTCTTGCCTTTTAACCAGCAAAAGGTTAAGCGTTTTGCTGGAGGATCTATCCCCGTCTGGTCCCAGGATCAAAAGTCGCACCTTGTGCCTGGTCTTTTCGGCGTGAGAAGAACTTCAGCTTCCCCTGGCAAGTCGAAACATGCTCCTTTCCAGACCAAAAGGAAGCCGTTTTTTGTTTGTTAAAGTTTGGAGGCGGGGAACGTTCAGGTGAATCACATAAGATGTGCTGTTCTACTTGACGTTCAGCGTACAATCATTATCCCAGATGTAGGTCATATATGGTGATATATGCCAAGATTGGCTGATTTGGAGGGTACAGGTGGGTGAATACTGTTGATGGACGAAATCCTGCACCACTTTCAAATCATGGGAAACCATTGTTTGTTGGTACTTACAAAGGAACGGTGGTGCGAAATGGATTTCGCAGCCATCCACAGTATTCACCCACCTTTACCCTCCAAATCAGCAAATCTTGGTCTATATGACCATATAAATGACCTACATCTGGGATGATTGTAATATGATCCTGGAATACATGACCATATATGACCCAGTAATGGATACCTGGACCTTCATGCATGCTCAAAATGTCCGCCTTTTCGCTACGAATTGGCTTTTGGAGCAAATGCGCATGTTTTTTGCCTACGGCCTTTTAGGGTGTGAAGCGCAATCTCCCCAAATCTACTGGCAAAAATTCCCGACAAACAGGCGAACATTCCTGACTCCGGCGCAAACATATATGACCGTCGGCGTTTTTGTCCACCCGAAAAACATGTTTCACGCCAACAACCAAAAACATGTGTTTTGTGGCCAACGCCTAAAATGTTTGACCCCCGGAAGGTCCAGGTGTGACCTACATCTGGGATGATTGTGAGTGAATATGGCATATATGGCACAGTATTACTGTATTCTCTAGGGACACTAAGGGGACCAACTCCTTCTGTACCCCAACGGACAGGTCACATGATGCCAAAAGGCGCGGGATTCGTTGGGATCGGCTCCACTCGCTTCGTGCGGTTCGCCTCTTTGCAGGCGACGATGCCTGGGCCGACTTCTTCAACGCGCCCCGGCAGCGGGAAGCACGGGAGGCGCAAGAGAAGCTGACCGACACGGAGGTCTCTTCTTGGTGGCTCCCAGCCCTCCGATTCCTTAGTGTTTAGTGGTAGGTTCCATTTAACCCACTAAAAGTTAGTCACTTTTGGCGGGGGATCTGAGGGCAGCCCAGTCTTGTGAAGTTTTAAAAAACAGAAATCCGAAGGTCCACTAGATATGGGCAGAAACAGTATGGGTTTTGGTGAAGGGCTAAGCCACAGCCTCCCTCCCAGCGTTCCTGGACTAAACTTTTGGACTTTTGCTGGCCAATCCACTCGCGAAGTGAGAAGCAGGTAGTAAACTTGTTTTGTAGTTGGTACCTTTTGTGGGGTGAGCGTAAAGGAACACCTAAGAAACACCACCATCTTTGAACTTCGTATGTTTAAGAGGAGAGCTGCACACCGTGGGGCCTGCATTTTGTGAAACCAACAAAATAACCTGATTTCTCGTATCAGGAGTTACATTGGAGCTCCTTTTCAAATGGGTATCCATTTCTAAGTCAAATGGGTTTTCAAGAAACAAGGACATATTCCAATTACTTGTTGCACGGGGTCGTCTGGACCAAGCCTTTCTTGAGGCATGTTTCACATATTGAATGTGATTTGTCCACTGAGATGCGCTTAGTTATTAAAGGGGGGGAGCGAAATGGTGCCCTCCCAGCTGTTGGACGACTTTCACCTGTCGAAGCCCATTGTTACACCATCGAGCACCCGAAGCCAAGAGTTGGGGGGAAAACCGCAGCGCACCGGGCCGCCCAACAGGCCGCTTTCTTCCAAAACAGGAGCGTTGGTGGTTCACTGAGCTGCCTCTCCAGCACAGGTAGATCTGCCTATTTTCTGGGTTTCGAGGAGTTCCGCCGATCCCGGGGTAAAACAAACAAAATCCCATGACGCAGGAGTAACATTTACAGATTGACCCAAAATAAAGAGGTTGCGAGCCCATTAGGGTCCAACGGAGATTCCAGGTAGTTCTTGAGCCCGCAGACCTGTTTGGCGAAAGCCTGATCTATTGGTGAAAGGCTGCTTGTCCATGCTGGGTGCTAGGCTCACGTTGTTTTACTTTTGGGGAAGACCGTTGTGTGGTAAACACTAAAGGGAACCTTACAGAAAGCCAAGCCGTCCGTTTTGACACACACCCCGAAGAAGGGCACCCGATGTCTGTCATCTCTGAAGTCATGTTAGGCTCGCGTTGGCAGGGTCATGTTGGTGCATGTTTAGTTCCCCAGAACCGACCACGACGCTAGGAGCCGCAGCGAGGCGCGGGAGGGTTATGCCGGAAGTGAGTTCCGAAACTCTCTTTTGCACAAGGTTGAGAGGCTCATTTGTTTTTGTCGTCCTGTAAACCACCTTCCAGAGGATAATTTTGAGGATGTCACTCAACGGACTCCAAAACCAAACTGGAAGCAGGGCAGCAGGCCCTTTTTTTGTGCTCATTCGGGGCTCGCAGACCTCCAGCGCTTGCTATCACTGGAGCTTTGGGCTCACAGTTCTGTGGGGTTGGAATGTGTTTAGTTGTTTGCTGCTTGGTCCTGTGCATTTGCGGGCCGGGGCCTTTGAATAGCCTGTGTGGTTGCCGGAGGCTTCTGGTTGGTTAAAGCATCGCCTTTTGGAGCTAGTGTCTTCCCAGGAGTCGTTTGAAGGGGAACAATACGGAACCCTCCAAGTCGCTTGACGGCGAAGGCAGCGAGGGTGCAAGGAATGGGTGCACACTCCCTGGGACGACGGGAAGACTAGATCAACGACAACGACAACAATCACGAGGCAACCAGCAAACGACCAACCAAGCCAACCAAACCAACCAAGCAAGCCAAACCGACCAACCCGACCAACCCAAGCAAACCAACCGACCACGCCAACCAAGCCAACCAATCCAACAATTCGAGCCCCAATCGAACACCCAAAACTTTTGGCCATGTTTTTGGATGGGGGGTTCTGCCTGGTTCAGTGGGCACAGGTCAGGAAGTGAAGAAACCAGACAGCCTTTAGGGTTGCTCCAACTCCCCAATCGGAGCTAGCTGAGGCGCTCGAGAGCGGCCAGGCTTTGATAGGCAGGGAAGCAAGCGTCGGTCGGAAGTTGGGTCGGGGATTTGCTTGGTGGGCATCATTTGACCAATTGGGAACCCTTTGATTGGGAACCCTTTGGTTGGGAACCCTTTGATTGGAAACCCTTTGATTGGGAACCTTTTGATTGGGAACCCTTTGGTTGGGAACCCTTTGATTGGGAACCCTTTGATTGGGAACCCTTTGATTGGGAACCCTTTGATTGGGAACCTTTTGATTGGGAACCCTTTGGTTGGGAACCCTTTGATTGGGAACCCTTTGATTGATGGGGAACCCTTTGGTTGGGAACCCTTTGATTGGGAACCCTTTGATTGGGAACCCTTTGGTTGGGAACCCTTTGATTGGGAGCCCTTTGATTGGGAACCCTTTGATTGGGAACCCTTTGATTGGGAACCTTTTGATTGGGAACCCTTTGATTGGGAACCCTTTGGTTGGGAAGCCTTTGATCGGGAATCCTTTGGTTGGGAACCCTTTGATTGGGAACCCTTTGATTGGGAGCCCTTTGATTGGGAACTCTTTGATTGGGAACCCTTTGATTGGGAACCCTTTGATTGGGAACCCTTTGATTGGGAACCCTTTGATTGGAACCCTTTGATTGGGAACCCTTTGATTGGGAACCCTTTGATTGGGAACCCTTTGGTTGGGAACCCTTTGATTGGGAACCCTTTCATTGGGAACCCTTTGATTGGGAACCCTTTGATTGGGAACCCTTTGATTGGGAACCCTTTGGTTGGGAACCCTTTGGTTGGGAACCCTTTGATTGGGAACCCTTTGATTGGGAACCCTTTGATTGGGAACCCTTTGATTGGGAACCCTTTGGTTGGGAACCCTTTGATTGGGAACCCTTTGATTGGGAATCCTTTGATTGGGAACCCTCTGATTGGGACCCCTTTGGCTGGGAACCCTTTGATTGGGAACCCTTTGATTGGAACCCTTTGATTGGGAACCCTTGGATTGGGAACCCTTGGATTGGGAACCCTTTTTTGGTCATTTAGGTGGGGATCTATGACTAACCGCTTTTGAGGTTCCCTATGGAGGCAGGGTTGAGGCTCGCCACACGTAGACCCCTTTGCATGTTAGTTTAAAAGGCTGCCCAAATGAAAACCGAAAGTCTGTTTTTTTGTATTTGGTCAAATGTCCACATTGCAAGACCCCACAACAACGTGAACCGCGCGGTATCCCCAATATCTACATTCACTTATTCACTTTGGTTGCCATTTAAGGACGCTTGACCACTGGCTCCGAATCAGTCTCGGGTTCCTTCAAGAAAGACTCCGTTGGGATTTCACGGTCAGCTTCGACTGGAACTTTTATCGAAACTCAGGCGCGCTGTGGGTTTCAGCCCGATGGGTTTGAATACTCCCTGCAGCCTAACATGGAACCCTGTGACCTTAAAAGCTCATGAATGCGATGGTGCCGTTGGCTGTAGCTTGGCTGCTAGACCGACAACATCGCATGGATCAACAAAGTCAACCAATGACTCTTGTCTCATGACAAGAAGATCTTTCAATTCATGCGGCCACCCCAACCAGGAGAGGATTGAGATTGCGGAACTATTACTCTCAGCGTTGAGACTCCATTGAAGTGGCCTCGAGAATTCAACGAACATGGATATACGCTCCCACCCTCCAACATGGAACCTGACTGGGGCCCTGGGGGGCGCGCGCACAGCGAATGCGTCAGGGAAGTCTTTTTTGGCCAACAGCGCTTCGACCGGGGCCCGCGGCGGCGCGGCTTCGGAGGCGGCATATCCGTGGGCAAATGAGAACCCAGGATTCATAAGCCCTGGGTGTCTCAATGGGGGGATGACCAGTTAACAGTCAAGAGGGAATCCTTTACTCTAATAAATGTGGCGGAGTAATTAACAGGAGGTGTTTGCCCGAAACGGGAAGAATCCCCTCGTCCTCTCGATCCAGTCGTGAAGGCGCGTGTCGATGAGGAAGTCCTCAGTGGTTCAGAGCCAACATTTAAGAATCGGAGGCTTCACACAAAAGAAAATGGGGCTGTTGGGTTTCACAACTGGCACCTCAGATTGACAGGGAACCCCGAGTAGCAGTCCCCCTCCATTTGAGAGTTTCCTCGTTTCCTACGAGATCTCTGAGGATGAGGGTTCTTAAGGTTCCATGTTACTCTTCAGCAGAGATTGTCCTTAGGTCCATTCGTGGTATTGGATGCGCCATCCACAACTCCGGAAGATTCGGCTGCGAAGAGGGTTGCAATGGGTGAGTTCCCCCTCCAATGAAAATGGAACCTGAAAGGGAATGCTGGAAGACACCCTCTTTCAGGTTCCATGCTTGTTTTTAGGAGGGTATACTAGCTAGCCTACCTGGTTGCCCGGGGGCGACGGTACAAAAATCACTAGACATATTGTTTTCGTGGTGGATTGCACTCCTGATGTGGGGATCCAAACACAGAAGGATAGGTTGGTGCCGAAATATGTTTGAGTTGACGCATGCCATGCCCGATGCGAGATTGGTTTCCGCGAAGAGATAATCTCATGGACTTGACTTGGTCTTTGGTTCGGCCTTTGAAGGGTTTACAAACATTTGATGGACGTTGTGCACCGGTTTCCAGATCAATCCATCCCCTTAAATTCTTCAGAGGGTCTTTGCACTGCGCCGCCCGCAGTCGATGATGAAGCCCTCTCCCACTGTGTCGACCTCAGGATGTGGGCTTTGAGGGGCAAACTTGGGCCAAGGCTTCCCAACTGAGTGCGACATCGCCCAACACTGTTAGTGTACTTTGTGTAAAGGAGACCAAAAGGAGGATGGGTCGTTGTTGATTTGTCCACCTTTTCCCAAAAGGAAACCACAAGTGGGATGGGCAGTGTTGATTTGTCCAGACCCCCTACCCTGCACAAAGGAACCAAAAAGGGTGATGGGTAGATGTTTGTCCAGACCCATGCGCCCGGGTCCCATTTGGGTTCACTGTCCAAAGGCCACGGTGGCGGAATCCCTTCTCACCTTTCGATCCCAAGGCCTGGAGTCCCAGGAACCTCACCTGAGCATGGTTGTTGGGAGACATTGGACACATGTTTCCGCATATTGTGGTTTAGTGGTTGAAATCCAACCACTTAACTGCTAAACTATGTGTTGTTGCTCCCCAAACCCAACGTCAACCAAGTGAAGGAAACCTGAAGGAACCCTAAGGAAACCCGAAAGGAAATCCGAAAGGAAAGCCCCAAGGAACCCTTCGTTTTTCGCTGACTCACCCTAGGACACCTTTCAGAGAACCGTTTCTGGTACAGGCCGCCGGAGTCCGAAACTTGACACTAGATGGAGCTCAAGGGTCGTTTGCGAGGCCGCTCGATGGCAAATGCCCAATGGGAAATGGAGCAAGATGTGGCATTGATGTAGAGTTTCCTTTGACGCATCACGACACATCACCACAGATCACCACACATCACCCCAACAAAAAGGATCTTTTTCAACCCAAAAGAGAAGCATAGGTAACATAGGGATTCGCTCCCTTGGCTTTCACTGGGCCTAAGATCCATATTTCGGCGAGGCTCCCAAGGAATTTCGGCAAAAAAACAGAGGCAATCTGTTTCATTTGGGCCAGAATTACACCCATCGGGTCCACATCCTTCAAGGAGCCCCCCGTTTTCTTCGGTCATGTTCCAGGGGGGAGCCGCGGGGTTGGGGATCGCGTTGAGCTTCAGCTCAGGCATGGCGAGGCTGCTCCGCTACCCCGAGGCTTCAAAGCGCATCTCATTCATGTGGCTGCTCAAATAGGACCAAAATGGCACCTTGGCAAATGGAACCAAAGACTAAAACCCGCATAACCCCAGCTCTTTGATTTTGAGCCATACCCATGTGGCTTTGTCTCTTTGAGGGCACAGTTTTTGGGGTTGGTTCTGGGAATCAAAGAGAAAACACCCATTTTAGATGGTAGAGAGAAACCCGTTCTTGCTTGGGAGGGACGTGGACCCATGACCCACAGCAGGAGTTTGAACATGTCTCGTCAAAAGGAGACTCTGCTAAAAGTGATGGTTTGTTGGGTTTGGAAAGTTTGTTGAATTGTAGGAGGATGCAGTCAGCAGTTTGTGTCGCGTTTGCTTATCCACTGTAACATTTGGGCAGCAATCGAAGTTCCTTGCCAGAAATGGCACCCGGCCATCCATGCCTCCTAACCATTTGAGGTCAAAGCACCTGGTCACTTGAGGCCTTGTCATGGACGCCAGGATTTCAGACTGCCAGGGTTAAGAAATCCTGAAAGCCTCTAATGGGTCCAGAGTTGACCTTGGAATTCAGCTAGGCTAGGTGCCCCAGCCAGGTGCCCTTTTACCCTTGTTTGGGGGAGGGTTCCCCTTCTAAAATAAACTCTATACAGAAAAGCAAATCGGGCACCCTTATTCTAACCTCTCTATCTGAGGACCTAGTTAGTAGGGGACTGTGCCCCATACACCGAACCATTTCGTTCCTGGACTTCTCTGATAAATCGCCATGGCCCATGGGCAACCTGTTCGAATCTCCTAGCCTTCGGGGTCCGAAGCCATTCGCGCGGATTGGAAAAAGCTGGAGCTTCGCACAAGCAGAAGCCTGGCAGTCGCCTGCTGAGATTCCTCTTTATGGGCGTTGATATCAATATTCCTGGCCCCCGAATGATGGGTAACTTTTCCCAAGTGGGAGTTCCCCAATGGTCATCCCATGTGACGGACCTTGTGATCAACCCCCATATAACCCCACCCTTCTAGGGGTTGATTCCCCATTCTTTTTCTTTCAAAAACCAGCTGTTTCCCAAGGGTTTTGGGTGGTTTTGTAGAAAGGAGGATGCCTGGAAAGAATGGATAAGGTACCCCTACCCTGTTAAGACCAGTGACTGCCGTGCTGGGCCAGAAGCACGGGGTGGACGTAGACGAGGAAGGCTTCGTAGAAATGCCGGGGCCCGAGCCAAGCGGAGTGTATAGCTGCTCCGAAGGCAAACGGGTTTTATACCCACTACCCTCCCTGGAAAGGGGCTTTGTGCACTTCCATGTTAGTTGGTGGGAGGGTACATGGATGTGTGTCGAACACAGGGTGACCCCCAACAATGGTGGTTGTCCCATTGTTGCCCTTTGAACCAAGCCAAAAGCACAAACCCGTATTGCCGCTGCACGAGAGGGTGTCCACCAATCAGAAAGCGCAAGCAAAGTGGCTTGACAAGTGGTCCCAGGGAACGATCTCAGCATAGCTATTGGTTATAACACCCCGATCTCCTTTAAACCTGAGGGCCATGGGCACTGGGCCCTCTGTAGTGTTTTAGTTCTTGCAGGGACGAATTTCATGCAGGTCCTGCCCCGCAATGCGAGTCAACCTCTAGACTGGCAGCCCTTCGCTGTTTTGAACGCGCCCCCTCCCCCCCCAAAGTGCGCACCCATGTACCGTCGGCGAGTTGTTTTTGCAATTCGCGCTTCATGGCTTCGACGATTCGAGGCTGGAAAGCAGTTCGCAGTTGGCAGAGTTGTGTTTGACCCCCTAGCTAGCTGTTGGCCCTTCCCAAACAAGACGAGCAGGAGGTTGCAGATCAAGGCAACTTTGCTTAAATTTGCATCCTTGCAACTTGCGGGGGCCGAAAGTTTGATTGGGGGGTAAATGGTATGTCCGGCCCTTCCTACCATTTCAATCAGCGTTAATCCTCCCGATTGGCGTCCAACCACGGCACCACCAAAATCCTTGGGCTTGAGCACAGGGCATGTGATACACCTAGCAGATGTATGAATGTGTATCAGGTGTAAATTTGGGGACCCTTTGTTGGAGTTTTGTGTCAGTTTCCGGGTTTCCATGGCATGGCCGTAGCTCCAGAAATCAGTTCGGATGCGCCTTTGGGGGACTTGTTCTTTTCCCTGTTGGCTCTCTTTTGGAGTGTGACCCATGGAAAACACGTTGTTTCAATCCATACCCGGAGAAAGTGCGTGGGTATTTGGATTAGGGGTTGGTTGGGGTGAGTTGGGTTGGGTTCGGTTGGTTTGGGTTGCGTGTGGTCGGGTTCGGTTGGGTGGGGTTGGGGGCGGTAAATTTGGGTGAGGTTGGGTTCGGTTGGTTGCGAATGCGGCATTGCAACAATTGTTTGAGCTTCAGGGTTTTGTCGAAACAATTGCCGCACATTTGGGGGGGGGGTTGCCTGGATTTCAATTGGGTCCTCACAGAAGCCCTTTTGAATACATGCAACAAATGCCGTTTTTCGCCAAATTTCTCGGTTTTCGAGGCTGTTGCTGCTGGAGCACCCGGACCTTCGTGGAGCACAGTTGCAACACGTCCGCCGGGTGGCGATTGAAAGTACGTCCAGGAGCTCGCTCCGCATTGGGATTGGCAGCTCTTGTTGTGCTAAGGTAGCCATGGAGATCACTCTGGTATCAGGGTGAATTTCCATGGGGAGGCTGTGACGTACGTCGGGCGACGTCAAAGTGAGGGTTTCTTTCTTGGGGGTTCGGTATTTGGGTTGGTGAGCTACAACTTGCCCAGATTGGCTAGGTCAAAAACGACTAAAACCTGGATGTGGTGTGGTTTTGTTCAATCAACAACCTTTTGAGCTTAGGTTGTTGGAGGGAGCTTGCGGGTTGTTTGAGTGAGATCTTGACACAGCTGGTGTTTAAACATTGTCTTTTTTATGGGAGGCTTGGGGATGGTCTGATCAAGAGGTATGTCGGAGGCTTCTTCGAAGTGTATTTTTACCCAGCTGAACAGGCGCAACGTTGGGATTGGACATGTCGGGACTGAAACTGGAGGCTGTTGTCCCTGGGTTTGTGCCTTGCCCAACCCATGGTCAAACCAAGCCCACGCAGAAGGATTTGCCTATTTCACAACATTACATTTCGTGTCTCGAGACTAAGCAACGTGAGCTCAGTTGCCCAAAAGCGGGTCGAGCTTTCAACCTTTGGTTTCCCACACATGCCTTTGGTTTCCTTTGCCGTTCATAGTGACGCCACTCAAAAGGCTCAGCGTCTTTGCGACCCGCTTTGGGGAAGTGTGTGCCTCACTTGCTGAATTGTCGGAGTATCAAACCGGCAGGTGGGGAACTTGGGAGCGACCGCAAGTGGGGCTTGTGACCTCAGGCTTTCAGAGAAACCCAAAGAAATTGTGGGGCGCATTATGTGTCGCGAGGTACCGTGCTTGGACGAATTCCTGCACCCCAGTATATATTATAGTATGACCAATAATCTTGCAGCTTGCAGCACGGTGCAAGCATGTTTTTGGAGAGCAGCTTGGTTTAAAGGAAAACCAAAAGGAGTGATTAGGGGGGGTCCCGATTCTGACACACACACACACAGATGAATCCTGAGAGGGGATGTTGCTGGAGGCTCGAGGATCCGTGGCAATCGGGTGGCTTCTTGAACCTGACACTTCAATTCAGCCGTGTGCCCTGGAAGGCACATCGCTTTCAATGAATAACCGTAACCTTTGTCAAGAGTGGATATCATTGTAGATTAGATATGTTAGAGGTTAGGGAAGTTGGAGGTTAGACAAGTTCGAGCTTGGAGAAGGTAGATGTTCAGGAAGTTATAGGTTCGAGAAGACGGAGGATAAGATTTGCATGTCAGAGGTTCAACAAGTTAGAGGCTAGCAACGTACGAGCTTATTCGCGTCAACAAACAATGCCGGGGCCGCCCCTCACACTCCCCCTATCCACTAAAAACACGCCATCCTCGCCCCTTTGGAGGATGGCTTTGGCAAAGGGGTCGGCGGATTGAACATTTGTTCGCTTCCACTTCGCTAAATTGGTCATTCGGCACAAGCAATTATTGACATAGCCATAGCTGATCTTGCATTCAATGAGTATTACTTATTTGATTGCTTTCCTTTAGGGTAATCTTCCTCTAAGCAGACCTTCTTTTTCAAAGTTTCTCAATCTGAGTCAAGGACATTTGCAGAATTTGGATACTGCGAAACAACAGACAAGGAAAGAGGGACACCTGGCATCATCTTCCTCATTTGAAGCGTCAACCAGGAAGCAAAACCCACAGGACAAGGAAAGGGCTGGAAACGGAGCAAGCAAACGAAAAAGGACAAATACGCAGACATAAACAAATAATGCGCGTGGCATTGAGTGGAGGAAAAGGGAGCACGTCTTGGAAAGGACACTGGATCTAAAAAAGGTCATCAATTTTCACTATGCAGGCTGTACGAATGTGCTTTGGGTCGTTTTTTCAACATTGACCTCATTTCATTGTTTTTTTTTCTTTTTCTTAAATCAAATTGAACTTATGTTGTGAATTGATGTTCTTGTCTCGAACAAGTCAGTCCCCACAATCAAAATATAGGACGATCATGGTCCCGTTTTCCATGCTCCCGTGCAGATTGCCGGAGAGCCACCAACAACTGATGTTTTCTCGAGAAACACGGCAGTGTTTGTTCCTTTCAAGCACTTGGACGGCCACCACCGGGTACTTGGCTTGCGTAGGATGGGCAAGCGTTTCGAGATGCGAGAGCTGCAGTCGGAGGATGGCAAGGCAAGACGTAGCTTGAGTCGCCCACTTGGATGTTCAACCCAGGTGAAGTAGATAAGCATAGATGTGGGTATGGGTCAAAATTAAACCCGCCATGTTTCCCTTACCAGGGTTCCATTTTTGGGTACCTATTTTTGACCCACAGCCATATCTCACCAGCTAGGTGCCCTTTCTCACCCTTTTTTGGTTGGGAGGGTTCCGCGACCTAAAATAGACTACAGTAAAACATCGGGTACCCTTATTCTATCCTCTTTACTGAATGACCTAGTAGACAAGCATAGATATAGCCGGGGTAACCGGGATTAGTTCCCTGAGCACCAAGGCTGCAGCTGCTCAGTACTTATTAAGTGAGTTGAACATCCAAGTAGGTCACAAGACGGCCAGCGGTTGTGCAGGGGGGCAGCAGTACTCTCAAGTTGGATTCACTACTTGTGGCTACGATTCTAGCTTGCAACAAACCAAGCCAGCTTGCTTGGAGCTGGTGATGCCCAAGGTATTCTAGGAGTTGCTTGTATCTAGATGACAGGCACAGGAGCTCAAGGAACACCCGAGCTTTTTGTCCATTCAAGCGTATACTCTTCGGGGGATCGTCCCAAACCAGGCCAACAAGGGGCGCCCGGACTACCGTCCGTTTTTTGTTTCCCTGTTTTTTGTTTTTTTTTTGGGGGGGGAGTCTATCTTGTTTGTTGTTCAAATCTTGGGTGACCTCACATCACTTTTCCAGGGCGCATGATTCGGACGAGAGGTTGAGGCCAGAAATTGGGGGGTACTTACCTTATACCTTCCATTCGCTGGGCGACTTTGATCATGATACAAAATCGGCCGCGGTGTTCTTTTGGGCTTTGTGGGTTGTAAGCGTGCAATGTGACTGATATGTTGAGGCTCAATCACTTTTTCCTGGTCTCAGTTACTCAGCAAAGCTTCCCCTGAAATGGGGCTCTCAATCCCTTCCTAAAGTTTCCTGCTTTTTGTGAGTCCCACCGTTGAGTCGCTGGGATGCAGATGCGTGCAGCCAAGGGGAAGGAGGGCGGAATTCGCTTGCCTTTTCGACCAAAAGGTGGCAACATGTGAGAAAGTTCCCGGCAGACACCTGCCAGATGTTTATAGCTTGGGTTGATCAACGACTACTAAAATGGTCTGCTAAAACACGGGGCGCAGTTAGTGCTTGGGCAGGTTCTTTCAAGTGATCCTCCAGAAGCCGGCGTGTGACAACTCTGATGTACCATCCTGAATGCGCACGTGGACAAATGGCCCAGGGGGTTTTACCGAAAAACAACCAGAGTACACCCACCTTGGGGGTCCCCTGAAAAAAGACAGACCGTTTGTCCCTTTTCGGTGGCTTTTTTGGCCAGCTTGAAGTGACTCTCCTCTAGACGGTGATTTTTTTTCGGGGAATTCGGAGCCCTTTGGCCATACTTGGGTATTCAACTCGCATAGCAAGTAGGTTATATGGTTAGCAAAGGCACGACTGGTTGTTACCATATTGAAAGCTACCAAGTGGGTTGAATTCGGGCTGAACATCCGGTTGAAAGCTGGAGTAATTTACATGGCTCGTGACGTGCATGTTGCCAGGTGGTCGAACTGGTGCGGGCGACCTACTTCCACATGGACAGAGAGAGAGAGAGAGCTACGGGCATGCTGGCTCAGGGGTGTATCACACAGAGGTCGGGTTGGACAAGCAACACGATTCCAACCAGACCCTGGTCCTCTTGAAAGGGCAAGCAAACCGTTCTTCAACCTGTTTGAACCGTACCTTTCTTGAAAAAACATGGCGGTGTGCTAGTCTTGCTCAAAGCAATGTTGAGAAAATCAAGGTTTTTGGTTTGGCAACTCTGGCTGTCTCTTTGTTTGCGCTATGAAGCAGCTATCGCAATGGTTGGTGTTTGGTTTGATCTTGAAGGGGGCCTGAATCGGCTGTTCCAACAATGGACTTCTTTGTAAAAGGGTGGAGGAATATTGTGTCTTTCTCCTTTGGCACAAAGCCGGACGTTGCTGTTGAGGGGCATTGCAAGTGTGGCTGCCGTTTTCACCTTCAGAGTTTACCTTAAGGTAACTCTTTCAGAGGCCACTGTATTAGATATCTTGATTTTCCGAAGGGAGGCTGAAAGGACAATCTTGTGCAGCAGCGGTAGGCGCCCAGCACCTGGCAGATTCTTTCGGTTTTGGACTGCATCTTGTTTCGGTATCGGTGAGTTTTTGAGTCATGGCTCGTACGGGGGTGCTAAAGGCGACGCGTAGGGAACCCAATGCCGCACCCAAATCTGAATGGAAGCAGCTTGGGATGACAGCTCCTTGGCAGTGTGGTTGAAGGAATGCACGTTTGGGCGTGTTGAAAACACTACTTGGCACCATCCCAGTTATTCAAGAGACTGAGGATTTTCAAGTCTTGTCTAATCCTGCATCTACAAAACACATTTCAAAGCGATCACGTCTGCTATCGCCAAGGCGACTATTTTAAAGTCCATGAAATCATTTCCATGATGCTCCAGTAATGCGAGCATGATGCATCACACTGTGTACTTGCCGCGAACGCAGCCTTTGCAGCACGCATCAGGTTTCGATTGGTTCACTCCAAACTCGCACATTGCGGGATAGTAGTTTGTCGAACTTTTGGCAGCCAATTGTGAGGGGAGTCAAAGCATGTTTCTCCCTTACAAGCTGGCCGTGCCAACAACGGGAATGCTTTTCCCGAAAGGTCCAGGGTTTGCGCAGGTCTGGCAAAGAAAAGCTTCGACCCTATTCTCAGGGATTATGGTTAAGGCTTGGGCCGGGGGCTTGGCAGCAGGAGGCGGGGCGTCGCGCCCAGGGTGGCTTGGACAAATCTAGCGTGGAGGGGCAGCTAAGCAGACCCATCCCGCCAGCAGCAAAGCGGAGGGCGTGGTAAGCCCTGGGAAGAGGCAGCTGGTTGCCCAGTCCGAAGTGGGAGGGTCGTAGAGGCTGTGGCGGGCCGACAGGTCGGAGGGTCGCGTCGGCCTACGCGGGGTTCGATCGCGGTGCTTTCCGGCGGCAGGACGGACAAAGCCCCCGTTTCCATCACTTGTTTTGGCTTATACACGACTGCTCAGCTTCGAAACCGTTGCGAGGGCCAGATGACCCGCCGAGCGCGGAGACGAGCTGCGCCGAAATCTGCGACTGGAAATGCGCGCCCTCCGAGCCCTGTGTGGCGTGCCGCTGCTCTAGCGCTATACCAGCTACGCGAGAGACCAAGGCCGTTGAGAAGTGGCAGAGGCCCTCCCAAACTTAAGCCGAACGAAGGCCTCCCAGCACGCAGGGGGTCAAGAGCGTCCTGCAGAAAAAACAATACGAGCAGATCCGAGTGGTACGCATTGTTGCGTACCAAAGGGTGGTCCAAGCAAGGCCAAGAAAGCCGTTCACAATTGCAATTATTGACTTTTCGAAAACAATGAGCCGTTTTTACGCATCTTGCCCCTGCGCAGCCGGGCTTGCAGGAGGATCGACCTCGTGCGCCCAGAGGCGGGCGTGAATGAAGAACCATGATGGCAGGCCAGCTGAAAGCATAAAACCGCTGGCCGCCCCCACCTCACTTGGAGTTTTAGTGGCAACGAATAAGTTTGTTTGTTTTGTGGCAGTCCAGGATTGAGTGGGGGGGCACATCCCTTGCTTCAGGGTCAAGGCTTTTCTGTGTTTTTGTGGTTTCGAGTGTGTTTGAGGCAGATCCCACTTTTCCACCACACAAGCCTGGGACTCATGTTTCCCGTTTTCCAGGTGGCAACTGCCTCTTGACCGTGCCTCACATGTACCTTTGATTGCGGAGCTGGAAGGGATGGTCACAATCACTACCCCCAATGAAAAATGTACCCCAGTACAGCGAAATTTTCCCCGACTCCCAACTCTCCCATCCCAGCAGAACTAGCCAATACTAAACAAAGTAGAAACCAGCAACTTTTCCTGCGCTCCAACGCCAATCATGAAGTCGAAGCCAGCACAAATCGCAAACAACATACATCTTTGTTAACATCCGGGGCAGGGGAATCAACTTCTGGGCGCAAGAGGGGCGTGATTTGGCCAAGGACTGTGGCGGGCAACCATTGCAATGCTTTTCGAAGGGGGAATGGGCAGGAACTTTTTGCGGGACCCTTTGGTGAGTTTGATTTGCGTTGTTTGGCCTGAGCCCCAGGTCACTTGTCAACGAACATGGGGCTTCATGAGTTCAAATCTGGGTCACGCATTGAGACTTTGATTGGGTTTTGGAAGACTTTTGGTCTTCTTGGGAACGCTTCCATTTGATTTTGGAGGTGTCTAGCAGAAAGAAAGATAGAACGATTCACATACAGAGATAGGTAGATGGATGGATGGATAGATATAGATAGAGCGAGAACGAGAGAGAGAGAGAGAGAGAGGGAGAGAGAGAGAGAGAGGGAGATGGAGAAGGACTGGGGGAGAGATAGGTAGCCAGACAGACAGACAAACAGACAGACCGACAAGTAGACAAGGTAGATAGATTTGGAAACACATCGATCGAGAGAATGGATTGGATAAATAGACAGGGGTTGGCTAGGTTGGTAGATGGATGGGTTAGACTAGATTACAGATAGATAGACCGATGGATACACGAAGGGCTGATCCAGATGGATAGGCCGAGAGAAGAAGGACAGAGCGAGAGAGAGAGAGAGAGAGACAGATAGAGATAGACGACATTGGTAGATAGATAGATACGTGGAGATAGAGAGAAGGTATTGAAAAGATAGACAAGCTTTAGATAGATGAGATCGGTAGGCTGGTAGAAGGGGGAGATAGACAGATAGATTAGACTAGATTGCTAGATAAGAGAGAACATAGATCGACAGGCAGGTAGGTAGATAGATAGGTAGACAGATAGATGTATAGGCTAGATTCGTCTAAATTGGGCTAGGTTAGGTTAGTTTAAGTTAAGATAGATAAGCTAGGTTGGAACAGATTAGGCTGTGTGCGACAGGTCGGCAAGCAGGTAGATAAATGGACAAATAGGTGGGTAGATGTGCAGATACAGCGTAGATGGACAGACGGATAGACACAGAGACAGATAGATAGGTGCATGAGTAGATGCACAAGTAGGTGCATGATGAACAGACAGATGGATAGCTAGCAAAATCAATAGGCCAACGGGCAGGCAAATGGATAGGCAAGGACACATGCACAACGGTAGCTGTGGGCAATTACTCTGCATTTGGGTTTGTGGCTTCTGTCATGTTTTTCTAGGGGACTTGCAGTTTGGGCATGCGTCTTGCGAAGGTTCGTGGACGTGCGTGGACATGCTTGCCGAGTGGTTGGTGATCCTCACAGCCACGCCAATTGATTGCTGGGCAGTTTGGAGCGTGATGGCTTGTGCACTTTGTTGGCAAACACATTGACAGATATTCGCTTTCAACCAGCCAGAAACTTTGTCCTGCGGGCACAAATCTGGCATAAGGTGCTCACTCATTTAAAAAACAAGACAGAGCCCACGAACCGGAATGCACATCGCTTTGTGCAAACCCAAGAGAATAATTAGAGAGAACTTTTTTCGGTATAAGCCAATGGGGCTCGCAATCAAGCCAACTGCGCAAACTATGTTTTTCAGCTTGTAAAACTGTACTTTGCGTGCTCCACTTGTTGCTACAAACTTACGATTTTCAATCTGGAGCTGGACACCTCGCTTCGCGCGCTAGACTTGTACTACAAGTTGAGATTTTCGAGCTGGAGCTCAAAACCTGTACTTCGCGTACTTTATTTTGCACTTCAAAGTTGCGATTCTCCAGCCAGAGCTGGAAACTTGTACTTCACGTACTAGACTTGTGCTACAAAGTTGTGATTTTCCAGCTAGAGCTGGAAACCTGTAATTTGCGTACTAGACTTGCAGTGCAAAGTTGCGATTTTCCAGCGCGTACTAGACTTCTGAGCGACACGTCTGAGCACAACTTCTCATTGACGCTTGTGAGCGACACTTTTGAGCGACACCTGATCAACACTTCTGAACCACACTTTTTCTGATCGACGCTTCTGAGCAACACTTCTGAGCGACACTTTTTCTGATCGACTTTTCTGAGCAACACTTCTGATCGACACTTCTGAGCAACACTTTTGATCCGCACTTCTGATCGACACTTCTGATAGACAGTTTGAGCAACATTGCTGAACCACACTTCTGATTGACACTTGTGAGCAACACTTCTGATCCACACTTCTCATCGACAGTTCTGAGCAACACTTCTGATCCACACTGCTCATCGAAACTTCTGAGCGACACTTCTGAGCAACACGCTGAATTGACACTTCTGAGCGACACTGCTGAGCAACACTTCAGGCTGACACTTCTGCGCGACACTTCCGAGCAACACTTCTGATCGACACTTCGGAGTCGTCGACACTTCTGATCGACACTTCTGACCCACACTTCAGATCGGCACTTCTGATCCACACTTCTGATCGACAGTTCTGAGCATCTGGTCAACACTTCTGATCCACACTGCTCATCGACACTTCTGAACGGCACTTCTCAATAGTGCTGAAATCAACTTTTTGAGCGACACTTCTGTGCAATGCTTCAGACTGACACTTCTGCGCGACACTTCCAAGCAACACTTCTGATCGACACTTCTGATCGACGCTTCTGAGGCGCACTTGAGAGCAACGCTGCTGATTCGACACTGCTGATCGACATCTCTAACCGATACCACGATCGACACTTCTGAGCAACACTTCCGATCGATGCTTCTAATATACACTTCTGATCGATACTTCAGAGCGACATTTATGCGCAACACTTCTGAGGGAGCAACACTTCTGATCAACACTTCTGATCCACACTGCTCATCGACACTTCTGAGCAACACTTCCGAGCAACACTTTTGAGCAACACTGCTGATTCGACACTGCTAATCGACACCCCTGACCGACATTTCTGATCGACAGTTCTGAGCAACACTTCTGACCGATGCTTGTGATTAGCACTTCCGAGCAACACTTCTGAGCAAACACGCACACACATGTAAGCGACGCTTTTGAGCGACACTTCTGAGCGACACCTCTGAACAACACTTCTGGGCAACACTGAGCGGCGCTCCGGAGCGACACTCTGAAAACACGTTTGAGAGAAACGTCTGAGCCACACACACACATCAGCAACACTGCTGAGCGGCACTCCTGAGCGACAATTCGAGCAACATTTCTACACATATCCCTCAGCGACATGAGCGACGCTCCTGAGCGACACTTCTGAGCGACGCCTCTGAGCAATGAGCGATTCCCCTGAGCAACACTTTTTGAGCACACTTCTGATCGAAACTTCCGAGCAACAGTTCTGTTCGACACTTCTGAGCGGCACTTCTGAGCAACACTTTTGACTGACACTTTTGCGACACTTTTGAGCGACACTTCTGAACCCCACTTCTGATTGACACTTCTGAGCAACACGTCTGATCCACACTTCTCATCTGATCGACAGTTCTAGTTCTGAGCAACACTTCTGATCAGCACTTCTGACAACATTTCTGAGGGACACGTCTGACCACATTTCTGAGGGACACGTCTGAGCAACACTTCTGAGCAACACTTCTGTTTGACACTTCTTATCGACACTTCTGAGCAACACTTCTGATCGACGCTTCCGAGCAACACCTCTGTCGACACTTCCGACCAATACGTCTGAGCGTTGCTTTTGAGCGACACTTCTGAACGACACTTCTAATCGACACTTCTGAACGACACTTCTAATGGACACTTGTGATTGACACTTGTGAACGCCAAACGCGCACCGCGCCACAGCAAGAGCAATTCAACCCACCCAAAGTGCTTTGCGCGCTCAAAATGCGCACCGCGCCACAGCGAGAGCGATTCCACCAACCCAAAGTGCGCAGAGGGTTCACTTCGTGTTCTCAAAATGCGAAATGTGCACCGCGCCACAGCGAGAGCAAGCCTGCCACTAAATCTACACCCAGGCGCCAAAGTACTGCGCCTGCCATGAAATTTGCACGAAAAGCTCCACAGTGCTGCGCCTGCCACGAAATTCCACCAAAACGCTCGAAAGTGCTGCGCCTGTCACGCAAAGTAAGCTTGCCACGAACTCAAAACCATCCAAACTGCTAGACCTGCCACGAAATCCAACTTTGACACGTTTACGACACGCATCCAAAACTAGCACGGGACTGTGGCGCCAGAATGATTGCGACCAATTTTACACATTCTTCAAGCCAAAACAAGCCGATTGTACGACAGGGCCAATGAAAACGGCGCCGGCGCAAACACTATCACTAGGACACCTCAAAGCGACCACCCCTGATCGCAAACCCCACTGGCACGGCAACGAGAACACGCAGCCTTCCAAAACACTGCGCCTGCGCAGCGAAACCACACGTCGAGCTTGAGCAGCTACGATTCGCGCACAGGGCCAACGAAAACAGCACATCACAAGTCATCAAGCTCATGCGTTCTGCGCTTCCCCACTAAGAGAGCCATAGCGCAATCATACGAACGGTTGCGAAAGGTTGATCGGTTGCGGACGGTTGCGCAACATCCGGCGAACAAGGTTTCACCCCCAGACCCCCAAGATGAAACGAGAACCCTATGCTACGCATTCGGGAAAAAGACAGCATTATGAGTTTGGAACAAACTTCCAGCAGCAAAGCCTCCCGAGCTCCCGCTAGGGCGGCGATTCATCTATGAGGACGCGAGGCCGGGCAACAGCTGTGACAGCATTTGCACATTTGAGCTGCACCATACAAAAACATGGGGCATTACGCATGTTGTTGTGACCTGATGGTACTCACCAACTATTTCAATCTAGGAGTAAAACCATGCACAACAAGCCAAGTGCTTCCAGAAATTAGGAGCCCGGTGGTCGTTGTGTGTGAGTGTGTATGTGTACGTGCGTTTTAATGTGACCTTTGGCAAAATATGCAGCGGGGATGTAGAGGGTTCCACTTTGGAGGATCCGTTTTTTGGCGTTGGTTGAAAGGGAAACCAAATGGAAACCCACCATTGTGGGGGTTTGCAATTTCAACACATGATATGAACAGACACTCAATGCAGAAATTCCTGACTGCACATGTTTCGGCCTTTCATGGTGCGTGTGACCATCACCAGGCGTCCTTGTATATTGGCTTGGGTAGAGTTTCACCGAACTTGTTGTGAAAAGACATCGTGTGGTGACATGGTCACGGGGACACACAAGGATCCCTGTTGACTACCTCCTGTTGCGTCAAATTGTCAAAGCAAATATGGGTATCTAGGAATACGATGCAAGCGGAGGCTCCACCCTAAAGGGTGCTTCCATTGCAAGCAAACCAACCCAACCATGTTTACAGGGATTCCCTGTCCCCTTCAGGCATCCACTGGGTTGATCCTCAGGTACCTGAGACCTTTGGGTCTCTTCGTCTCTACTTGTGTTGACGAGGGTTCCCTTAAAATCTGCCGGCCAATGGATGTCCGCAGTGCACCTCACACACGTTTTTGATGTATAGTCCGAGTGCGTTTTCATTGGATGGTGGAAATGGAACCGCGGGTTTTTATAAGGGAACTATGTGCTAAAAGGTCTAGGTGGTAATGGGCCAGCCTTAGCAGCCTTGGAGCCTTGGCGGCCTTGGACCAATCTGAGCACAATTGAGATGCTTTCAAGCCATTTGGTTTGAGGTAGAGCCAGGGTTGCTCCGGGTCCTTCAGCGGAGCCATTTGTCTGTTTGTCTGCCCTTCGTGCACGAAGCTTCGGAGCAACCCCGAACGTTATCTCTGAAGTGACCCATGGTTTGATGCCCCTGGGAATGTTCCGATTGCCCGCGACTCCCCCCTTGACATTGACATTGCTCTCAGTGGGTGATGCGGTGCCCACCACTTGTAGCAGTCATCCTGCTCAGTACCTCCGTTTCCCTGCCCCCGGCTTGTGGAATGATCCAATGCGGCATGGAAATCAATCCACTTGGATCCTGACGTTCTGGCAGACACGTCCCTGTCAGGAGTACAACGCCTGCAGAGCCAATGGCGGGGCCGAGCACTGAGCACCATATGTCAGACGAGAGCTGCGGTCAGCGGCAATCAGCATTGAGCAAGCTCCATAGGAGAAATGTTGGGGCAGTTTGCCGAATCCCTTTTCTACTGTCCGCAAGCATCAGTAAAATATCTGCCATTCCTCACTCCAAGTTTTGCTAAAATTTGAGCCATGTAGCAGTCCCTGTTCGATGTGTGCGTGTGTGCGTGTGTGCGTGCGTGCGTGCGTGCGTGCGTGCGTGCGTGCGTGCGTGCGTGCGTGCGTGCGTGCGTGCGTGCGTGCGTGCGTGTGCGTGCGTGCGTGCGTGCGTGCGTGCGTGCGTGCGTGCGTGCGTGCGTGCGTGCGTGCGTGCGTGCGTGCGTGCGTGCGTGCGTGCGTGCGTGCGTGCGTGCGTGCGTGCGTGCGTGCGTGCGTGCGTGCGTGCGTGCGTGCGTGCGTGCGTGCGTGCGTGCGTGCGTGCGTGCGTGCGTGCGTGCGTGCGTGCGTGCGTGCGTGCGTGCGTGCGTGCGTGCGTGCGTGCGTGCGTGCGTGCGTGCGTGCGTGCGTGCGTGCGTGTGCGTGTGTGTGTGTGTGTGTGTGTGTGTGTGTGTGTGTGTGTGTGTGTGTGTGTGTGTGTGTGTGTGTGTGTGTGTGTGTGTGTGTGTGTGTGTGTGTGTGTGTGTGTGTGTGTGTGTGTGTGTGTGTGTGTGTGTGTGTGTGTGTGTGTGTGTGTGTGTGTGTGTGTGTGTGTGTGTGTGTGTGTGTGTTTGTGTGTGTGTGTGCGTGTGTATTTTGCACTACTGCTTGGTTCTTTATAATCCTTATCACTTTGCTCGTAGCCCGATCTGCTGTGCCCGGAATGGTCGAGTTTTGAGCTGCATAGACACGCATCATCAGTCTGCGTGTTTTGTGCGGCACTTCCCCTTCCATGTTGGGCCCAAGTAATTGTGTGGTTTCTGTGCTCAAGATATACAGTCAGTTTGGGAGGTGCTTGGGGAGGGTGGGGGGGGAGCGGGGGCGGGCTGACCAAATGTCCCACAAACCTGTTTCGCATGTTCTTCATGCTGCCCACATATTTTGACGGTGGCCCATGAGTTTTGATGTCTTGGCGTCATGTTCCAGGTTTTGTTTGCACAGGGTAGCCACATTCAACTCGTCGACCGTTGTGTTTCCCCATGGAAACACACCACAGCACCAAGTCTGAGGTTCAGCATGCCGGTCAGCGAGGCGGACGTGGCGCCGGGATTTGATCAGTTTCGGGTTGCAGCCCGTTCGAGGGACTCGTAATGTTCAGGATGCCGCTTGAATGCTAGGTCCCCCAGTAGTGCCCGTTTGCCCCTTTTGCGGGGGAGGGTTCCCCTACTAAAATAGACCTAGATATTCAGGATGCCACTTGAATGGGTTCAAAGCGGGAAGCGTCGCAGCGTGGCGCATGTCGAGGGGTTCCACGTAGAACCACCAGAGCCAGCTTTGAAGTTACTTTGGGCCCTGTCTTTAGCCAAGTACTCCCTTTTTGGGTACACTCCCGAGATGCCCAAAATATGGCCTTGGTATTGGTTTGTGCGCCTCAACCAAGCCTTACCAAAGCCGTACTAAGGGGTCTTGTATGGGAAGGCTAGGGTTCCATGAGTTTGAGCATGAAGCAAGATATCGTGCGGACGGAGGTGTTACAACATTCTACATCTAGGTCCCCCAGTATGCTACATAGTTCTTCACCTAGGTTCCCCAGTAGTGCCCTTTTACCCTTTTTTGGGGGAGGGCTACACAAATAGACAACGGAAAAAACGGGTACCCTGATTCTAACCTCTCTACTGGAGGACCTAGACATAGTTCTTCATCAAAAATACCTCTTGACCGCCTGGGACCTATTTTAGCTGGCCAGCCAGCCCTCTGTTGAGATAGAGGTTTGTGGCTTCCGACCAGCCCTTTGAGAGGCCAAGGCTCCAAGATGTTTTCAAAGATGAGCACACCCCAAGTTCCTTCTCCCAAGTTGTTGGAAGAAATTTATTAGATTTGTAGAAATTCGGATTAAACTATATTAGATTGGAAGACATTTCTTGGATTCAACGCTTCCCTTTGGTCTCCCAGCAACCAATTGTCTACCGATTTCCCTTGGTTTTCCTGAGAATGGTCCGATCGACAATGGCAGCTGCAGGCTGGCGGGATGCACTTTGTGCTTACCCCCCGGGAGTCGCAGGAGGCTCGGCTGAGAGCTCGGTCGGTCGGTCGAGAACATTTTGGATCTTTATGAGGCGAAGTTTTGCGTTGGCTTGGGAAGCCAAAAGGCAAGCCACCATTTCGGGTTTTTTCATGGTAGTTGTTCTTTTTTGTGTGGCACTGGTATTGTCAGACTTAGCTTATGGTTTTTTACTTTAGTCCTTTTGGTTTTCCATTATATTCCATTTCGGAGGACAGTGTCCATCAATGAAGCCCTTGCTTTTAGACCGAATGTGCTTTCCCTGTCTGGCAGGAAACCACCGAAAGCCCTTCAAACTAGTGTCCCCCCATTTTGACACGCATGCTTGTGCTTTATTGTCAGAATCCTTCTCAAGCCCACGACCATCCTCCCTTTTTGCATCCAGCTGCCGGGGGGGTAGCTTCATGCCATGGACGTGGTTGCCACATGGGACTCCAAGGGCATCTGGCTCGGCCCTGCCGAAAGAGAGGATGGGTCAACTTCCGCTCCAGCGGATGAGAGTAAATCAGACATGTCGAAGCACATGACATACCACGGCAACGAAGCACAAGGCTAAAGGCAAGGGTCTCATTCATGGTGATTCCTCCCTTAAACAGTCATCGGCGACATGTTTGTAGCCTCACGGATTCTCTGAAGGTATGTCGTGTTGGGTGTGTGTGAGTCAAGGTTGAAGCATGTATTTATGTGCTGCTCAGGGTTTGTGAGGGAAATCCCGCCGTGGAGAGATGCTAATCTGAGAAAAGTGAAATGTGCCCTTGCCAACGCACCCTTAGTATCATACCCGCTACGTGTATGGTATGAAAGGCGTATGTACCGCTTCCTTGTGTTGAATGCCAGTAGCAGCCCATTTCAGGGGGGCACATACTTTCGACAAGCAACATAGTCCAAAATGACAACATAGTATGAGCTGCAGGGGTATTTGCTACATGGGGGAATGGCCGGGTGTTCCATGGTGTTCCCACCCCGGCCTCCAACCCTGAACCCGTTTTGACTGACTGAGCTCGTTTTCCAACGCCGAAATGTTTGATATAAACGCCCTGCATTGAGCAGGAAGTGGAGGAACTGACGCGTTGCGTTTTTGCTCTGGCTTGTGGTTTGCGCCGTCTCCAGAGCTGTTGCCGCTGGATGTTTTGCGTAGCAGCGTCAAGAGACAGCCAACAAGCGTAATATCACGGAGAAGCGTTTTATAGGCGTCTTGTGGGAGCCACAGGGGCAAGTTCGCATTTGGCCTGGCTCCGGGCCTTGTTCTGGCCTCATTTCGACCTCGTCTTGGCCCTGGTTTTAATATGGGCCCAATCTTGGAGCAAAATAGGCAGGGTAGTGCGTCTGCACATGACACGTCATCGGGATGCTCTGTTGCCCTGCTACGACTGCAAGGCTTGTACCCCCTGCCAGCATACTACATCCTTGCACTTATAAATATTACGCCCCTGCCCAGTTTTGGGGGTGTTCCTAGGTCCTACCTCCTGCACCTATGCAGAATGTCTCATGCATTGGGCGTGTCTTTGTTGAGGATCGCCATTTTGGGTTTACCGTAACATTTTGGCTGTGCACATTCATATGAATTGAAAATACCCTGCGCTCTCGTATTCCAGCAATGTTGGCCCATTTTTGGTGGGAGGTGGGTTATTGCTCGAGTTATTTTGTCGGGCAGGAGCACTTTGACATCGAGGCACCGCGTGCGGTTGGGACATGCATTCCCTTGGGAGGTTCTGCGACCTATATGCTCCGTGACGTCCATAGGGCGATGCTCAATTGGGAATGTGCCACAACGAGTCAGGCCCCTTTCTTGGCAGTTCAGAGCAGCATGATCGCCAACCTTCAGGGGGAAATAGCTCGTTTTAACACAGTACTCCCTGGCAAGCCACTATAGTAGCCAACCAAGGAAACCGTTTGAACGTCTAAAAGGAAATCTCTGGCGACATCCAACCATGCATTCTTACCTCTAGATTGCTGCCATTGCCCAGTCGGACTTGAGACTTTACATTTTTTGGTTTGGAAGATTTGAGTGGATCTCAGGAGCTGAGCTTCCATGGTAAAGCCGAAGGCCAATAGAGACAGGGACCCCCGACATGTTTGTTTGTGATGGTACCCGTTTTGAAACGGGTTTCACAGGCAAACACGAGGATGTTGTGGGGTTTCTGAGACAAACCCATCTAAACCTTGGAGACATACGATTCTTCCTGTGCAAACACTGAAGAGACATGCACCCATTGGATGTGCAGCCGATTGTTCAATCGAAACCATGTCCCCCTGTCGCTGGAGAAGGTTTAGTTTTGCCACTGAGCATGCCGCCTTAATCAAAATTAGTTTTGATAGGAACACTGTTTTGACGATGTGCATGATCTCACAAGGACAGGACAACGACCACCCTCCAACCGAATGTTGATTCTCCCATTTCGAGTTGCGGTCGCCCAGGAACTCAACAGGTAATCCTCCTTTGCGTACCCCAGGTCCCGCATACAGCACCCAAGTCCGGACCAGGAACAGTTCGCGGCGCTTCATTCAGGCACCAGCTTGGGGCAGGGGCAACTTACAACTGGTGCCCAGTGGATTCCGCCTGTTTTTCAAGCTTTTTTTGGGGGGTTCAAAGTCAACCAGCCGAAAAAGGATGCCGATTCTTTTGTGCCCATCTCGGACTTAAATCTGGTGCTTTCCTTGGCCTATGCTTGAAACCCAAAGGCTCGAGCAATGGTATCCCTTCTGCGAGAAGGTTTCTCTTCAACGGTTTCCCCGGACCCGTACAAGCTGTGACCGTGGCAATTGGTAGAGCTTTCGTACAGCGGTTTTGACACACTGCTTAGCTGATGATTCCCTCAAGAGACTGAGGCATGGATAAGAGAAAAGCATCTTTGTCCTTTCACACATAAACACCAGACTCACCTGGAACCTTTGGTTGTCAACGGCCCTGTATTCGGCCTTTGCTTGGGAGGCTCCAAGGGATCAAGTAGAATAAGAAGCTTACGCAACATATTATGATAAGGTTTGTCTCCAGGCGTTGCCCAGCCTTTGCCGTACCCAGTTGCCAAGTGGATTCCTCCCTTTTTTCAACTTTTTTGGGGAAGGGTTCCCCTTTAAAGTCAACCAACCAAAAAAGGATGCCCTTTTTCTCATGACCACTTCGCATCTGAGCGTAGACATTGTATATATGTTTTTGTTTTGGGTGTGGTTTGTGAACATCCCACTAAAACAACTTTCAAGGGATCAACAAGCCAAACACCTCCCTTCCCATCCTCCTTGCGTCCTTCTACGCTTTTCCTTGACTTTTGCTTATTGTTTTCATTGGGGTTCTCCTCGTCCTAGAAGTGGCTGATCAGCAAAGGAAGCTGCAGCGTACATGCAAACCTCGTTCAATCAGCCTGAACCGCCGAACAGAAGCCATGGACAATGCCGTGTGACACAGCCGTCGCCAGCAATGTTCCCCAGTTGGCCAACTCCGGGCTTCCTTTTGACGCTGATCCATCCTCTCCTTCAGTAGGCGCCAGCATCTCATATGTGTCCAGATCCCAGTTGCTGGTTCCCCCTTTGGGTTTCCGTCAAAATGAACCAACAACTTGTTTTCCTTTGAGTTGACGAGTGTCGCCATTGCAACCATCGGTTCTGCAATAAGTGATTCAAAAGTGATGTCGCTTCTTTCGATTTGCTCAGCATGGTGGCCAGTGCCTTTCCGCTGCATGTTGCATGGTGTCACTGTTCGCGTGTATCTGATACCGGCGTGTCTTAAAAGCGGGTACCCTCTAAAATGGTGGATGTTCCTTTAAAACTTTAAATCTCGCTTTTAAACCCAACCAAAAACGAGGCGCCCTCAACAAGAAACGACGGACCCATATGTTGCTTCGTTTCTCTTTGCTTTTGAGTGTCGGGGGTCAGGGGCAACGGATATGCCAGGGGCAGCCCGGCAAGAGGCGGGGCTAGCGCACGAAGATGTCTTGGGAATCTTTCAGGAAACGAAGGCCTTTGCTGCTCATAGGCTCTTAGCATGAATAGTATTTTTGGCTGCTGTTGGTCGGCTTTCCAGTTTTCAACAAGTTGTCAGCTTTTGTTCATTTCGGGGGGGGGGGGGGGGGCTTGGGGGGCCGCTGCAAGCAACACCGCACGTACTTGCTGCATGTCGCAGAGGTTGGACAAAAGAGAGTGCCCAACCCTGCAGATTTGCATTCCATCTTCCCGTGGGAAGAGGGAATGAGGGAACTGTACACTCCGTGTCCTCGAGATAGGGTGTGATTTTTCATCGCTCCCAGACTCTTGGTGGACACCATTTGCATTGGGATTCATGTCCACCAACCACTTGAGGTGATTCAGTGATTCACTATTAGAATTCAGAGCCATCTGGGGTTCAGTCAAACATCCAAATCCTGTTTTGTCAATGGTCAGCTAAGGGGGGAAGGAAATAAAGGGGAACACGAACCCTGATTGCCACATACCGATACCCTTTGTGGGAGCCACTATTTTGACCGGGATCATGTTGTGAATGCCACAAGACGCAGACCATGCAAAGAAACAAACAAACAGTATAGGCACGCAAAAGTCTAGCGTTTTACAAGAGATCTGTCTCAGGTGATTGGAAGCCTGCTTCGATACTCGTGCAAAAGTCAGTGCCATGTATCTTGTTTGTTTCATGAGATTTCTATAATATATATATATATATATATGTATTCAATCGCCCCCCCGCCCCCCTCCCCCCCCCAAAAAAAAAGAAGAATGAACAACAGAAAAAAGAAAGAGAAACACACAACAAAAAAGGGGGGATGGGATAGATGTTGATCCGAGCCCCCGGTTTGCAGCATGGAACTTAAGCCTCAGAACCATGCGAGTCTAAAAGACAACTTGTTTGACCTTTCGCATGGTTTGGTGCATAGCTTGCCACTCCGAGA